>SJYA01002108.1:0-21751 GCA_006410615.1 Neotragus moschatus | reverse complement strand
ATTACTTTTCCAACAAAGGTCCATCTAGTCAAGGCTATGGTTTTCCTGTGGTCATGTATGGATGTGAGAGTTGGACTGTGAAGAAAGCTGAGTGCTAAAGAATTGATGCTTTTGAACTGTGGTGTTGGAGAATACTCTTGAGAATCCCTTGGACTGCAAGGAGATCCAACCAGTCCATTCTGAAGGAGATCAACCCTGGGATTTCTTTGGAAGGAATGATGCTGAAGCTGAAGCTCCAGTACTTTGGCAAAGAGTTGACTCATTGGAAAAGACTCTGATGCTGGGAGGGATTGGAGGCAGGAGGTAAAGGGGATGACAGAGGATGAGATGGCTGGATGGCATCGCTGACTTGATGGAGGTGATGGAGATGGTAAACTCCAGGAGATGGTGATGGACAGGGAGGCCTAGTGTGCTGAGACTCATGGGGTCACAAAGATTTGGACACAACTGAGTGACTGAATTGAACTTACTCCTCTGTGGGCTTCCCTGGTGGCTCGGACAGTAAAGAATCTACCTGCAATATAAGAGTCCCTGGTTTAGTCCCTAGGATGGGAAGATCCCCTAGAAAAGGGAATGGCTACTCATTCTGGTATTCTTGCCTGGAGAATTCCACGGACAGAGGAGGCTAGAGGGCTTGAGTCCAAGGGATAACAAAAGTTAGACATGATTGAGTGACTAACACTTTGACCTTTTACTCTTCTGTGAAGTACTTTTTGTGTATATAGTTTATTTTCCTTTATTACTGTTTGCAAATTTGCTCCTTTGCAAAATCACTGCAGATGGTGGCTGAAGCCATGAAATTAAAAGACACTTGCTCCTTGGAAGAAAATCTTTGACCAACCTAGACAGTTTATGAAAGAGTAGAGATATTACTTTGCCAACAAGGCTCCATCTAGTCAAAGCTATGGCTTTTTCAGTGGTCGTGTATGGATGTGAGAGTTGGACCATAAGGAAAGCTGAGCACCAAAGAATTGATGCTTTTGAACTGTGGTGTTGGAGAAGACTCTTGAGAGTCCCTTGGACTGGAAGTTATCAAACTAGTCCTTTCTAAAGTAAATCAGTCCTGAATATTCATTGGAAGGACTGATGCTGAAGCTGAAGCTCCAATACTTTGGCCAACTGATGCAAAGAACTGATTCATTGGAAAAGACTCTGATGCTAGGAAAGACTGAATGCAGGAGGAGAAGGGGATGACAGAGGATGAGATGGTTGGATGGCATCACCGACACGATGGACATGAGTTTTACCAAGCTCCAGAAGTTGATGATGGACAGGGAAACCTGGTATGCTGCAGACTATGGGGTCTCAAAGAGTAGGATACAACTGAGTGACTGAACTGAATTGCTTGCAAATTTGCCCTCTTTCCCCTAAATATAGCCATCTACATCAAACACATGATACTAACGTTTTGTTCTCTGAACTTTTACCATGGACTTACATTCGCTGGTACATTGTCTGCCTCCCAAGTCACCTCAAGTGCCAGTTTTACCAAATGCTTTAGCACAGAATAGTATGGGTTGTCACTTTTCTAGTCTGAAGCAGCTTATTTTATTTTTTTTTTAACCATTAAGTCCCTATGCAAATGCTGTATATTTAATTATTTTAATGGAAGCACCAATTTGAGGCACTAACTCCTATATCAGTCAGAATAAGCTAGGTTATGCTGAGATAACCAACAAACTCAAATTTTCAATGGTCTTAAAAAAACTCAAGGATTCAGTCCCAGTTCCTGCTTTGTGTCGATCATAGATCAGCAGCAGTCTCCAGGAACCCGAGCTGATGTGGCTTCAGCATTTAAAATGTCCATGGCTGCCAAGGCACAGGCAAGTGGACAGGGTACACCCTGAACAAGCTCTTAAATCTTCCCTCCAGAAGTAACATACATCACTTCTGTTCACTTGTCACCTTGGTCCAGGCCAATCAGAGGAACACACCCTTAATTCCAGAAGGATGAAAAGCACAGTGTTGCAGAGAAGCCAATTCTGACTCCATTTTGGAAACTATTTCTTTGACTTGCTTTTTGTGGCTTTTTGTTATTATAATTATGCAGAATGACTTGCCTGAAAGGACCCTGCCCCTCTGCCTGACCGTTAAGCTGACATGTCTTTGCTCAGAACCCTGTCCACCTGTACAGATGGCAGGAAGGAGGAAATGAACATATCCCCTGCCTGAGGGTTGCCATTCGAGGCGACATTTTCAAGATTAAAGGCCTTCTTACTTTGCTTTCTCATCTCCTCCCATCTCTGATCTATAAAAGAACCTAACACCCAGACCCAGATAAGATGGTTATTTTGAGGTGCTAGCCTGCCATCTTCTCGGTCAGCTGGCTTTCCAAATAAAGTCGTCTTCCTTGCCTCAACACCTCGTCTCTCGGATTCACTGGCCTGTCATACGGTGAGCGGAGCGAGCTTGGACTCAGGAACACAGTTATGCCATGTTCCCTGAAGAAGAGATAACTGTAATATTTGTGAGCCGCCCTAGTGACCACCCCAACCCCAAACTCAGTCTTCATTCTGACATTCCTAATGCACTCTGTGAAACTCTTTCAGTTATTAAAACGTATACCTGCCCCTAGAATGGGGCTTCCCTGGTGGCTCAGATGGTAAAGCATCTGCCTGCAATGTAGGAGACCCGGGTTCAATTCCTGGGTTGGGAAGATCCTCTGGAGAAGGAAATGGCAATCCACTCCAGCACTCTTGCCTGGAATATTGTTTCCATCCATGACTTAACTGATACTGTCTCTCAGATAACCATGGTCAGTAACCCCTCTCTCTCTCATGCGCACAGTCACCTCCTTCACTTCCCAGAATCACCATATAGGGTCAGAATACTTCCCGTGTCATCATATCCTACGCTAGAGCAGCGGTAAAGAGTTGGCCTGCAATGCAGCACCTGCAGGAGACATGGGTTTGATCCCTGAGTCAGGAAAATCCCGTGAAGGAGGGCATGGCAACCCACTCCAGTATTCTTGCCTGGAGAATCTCATGGGCAGAGGAGCCTGGTAGGCTACAGTCCAAAGGGTCTCAAAGAGTCAGACATGACTGAAGCGACTTAGCAGGCACGCACTCCAGACCATTATTATTCTTCCGTCCTTGTGTAAAACCCATATTTCTTTGCTGTTCTTAAACAGACTCTATCCCTTCTAACTCTTCTCATGGTCACCATCTAGCCAAGACTCTCTGTTCAGTGACCTTCTGAACACCAGTGACCTTTTCTTGTTTTCGAATGCAACCTCTCAAGCCTATGACCACACTCCAGACCTTATATCTACCTGGAACTTATATCTACCTTAGAAATCTTAAATTTGAGTATCCCATTTTCCAGTCCCAACATCCTGTCCTTTCATTCCTGTTGGAGGCTATCAGTATTATAGCTCTCAGTTCCTTTACTTGGCTGTTAGAGTAATTCACATGTAAAATTGACTACCTCCCTCTTAAACATCTTACCTGCTTAAAACCTTCAGAAGCTCCCCATAGCACAGTGGTTTTCAAACTTGGCTGCACATTAGAGTCACTTGAGGAGTTTTTGAAAAATCCTGATGCTAGACCATATCCCAGATTAAATTCAAATTTTTTGAATGTCAAGCGCCAGTACATTTTTTAAAGCTCCCAGGTGATTCCAGTGTGCAGCCAAAGTGGAGAGTCACTGACCCAGAAGATAAAGCCCAACCATGGAAGTTACGGTACTTAAAAATTGGCAGGGTTTGTTTTTTTTTTTCCGAAATGTCTTTTTCCAGCCACCTGCATCAGATCATCTATGCTATTTATTTTCCTGGGCTCACCCTAGGAGACTGAATTATAGTGCTGCTGCTGCTGCTGCTAAGTGACTTCAGTCGTGTCCGACTCTGTGCGACCCCATAGACGGCAGCCCATCAGGCTCCCCCGTCCCTGGGATTCTCCAGGCAAGAACACTGGAGTGGGTTGCCATTTCCATCTCCAATGCAGGAAAGGGAAAAGTGAAAGTGAAGTCGCTCAGTCATGTCCGACTCTGTGCGACCCCATAGATGGCAGCACACCAGGCTCATCTGTCCCTGGGATTCTCCAGGCAAGAACATTGGAGTGGGTTGCCATTTCCTTTTCCAATGCATCAAAGTGAAAGTGAAGTCGCTCAGTCGTGTCTGACTCTTAGCAACCCCATGAATTGCAGCCCACCAGACTCCTCCATCCATGGGATTTTCCAGGCAAGAGCACTGGAGTGGGGTTCCATTGCCTTCTCCAGAATTATAGTGACTCTAGCTATATTCTCAAAATCTGATTTTCANAAGTGAAAGTGAAGTCGCTCAGTCGTGTCTGACTCTTAGCAACCCCATGAATTGCAGCCCACCAGACTCCTCCATCCATGGGATTTTCCAGGCAAGAGCACTGGAGTGGGGTTCCATTGCCTTCTCCAGAATTATAGTGACTCTAGCTATATTCTCAAAATCTGATTTTCACTAACTCTCCAGGTGACTCTAATGCATGCTAATAGTTGAGAATCACTTCCTGACTTGCACGTTAACTTAGGCACACTAAACTTTTAATATGTCTCTATGAATACAGATTAGGGTAGCTAAGCCCATCAGACAAAAATGTGGGCTCTAGTACATTTGCAGGTCTGTCGCATTATGAAAGTGTGGAAGAGATAAAGGGGATGAGTATAGAAACCAAAACACCATGAGAGATCATGAAGACCGAGAGAAGATATATCCATAGAACTATCTTAGATTCTGACGTCTCCTGGTCAGTTCCACGTGTCCTTCCATTAAACTCCCCTTTACCTGAAAAAGGCCAATGTGAATCTATTCCTTGGATCCCAAATCTCCTGATTCCCTCTTTTAGTACTTTTCCAACAGTAACTCTCTGTCCCTCAAGCTAAATAAAATTTGTTAAATGAATCAATTTTTGGGGCCCCCAAATTCTGTTAAAGGTGGCAGAACTTCTGGATAGCTCTCGGTCACTAAGACAATCACGACAACAGTGTCATATTAATCAACTCGGTAAAGATCTGAAGTCTCCACCTATTCCTGCCAGAAATTTACAGCTACTTCTTCCCCTCTCAAAATACAGAACTCTCTTCCATATGCCAACAAATACTAAGGGCATCACATTTCCTATTCATAGAAGCCAAGTCCCTTCTTCTCACCCACTGGTATCTAGATGCCAGCTCACGAGAGGCAGTTGTCAAATATTCAGGAATTTTGTTAGCTGGTTTTCAAATCTTTGTTAAGTCTGAAATAAGCCATGGTGGGAGTATTAATGGCATAAAAATTGGCAAATGCTACAAATCAGAGCTGGGTTTTTTGTTACTATTAATTTGGTAAAGAATGTTTAACAGGAAAACACTACTCTCACATGAATTTCTTATTTATATGGCCATTTAGAGCTTACCAAGGTCTTCAAATTCATTATTACATTTGAATTCCCATACACTATGAAGAAAGTATTGTCTTCCTGTTTTTTCATAAAGAAGACTAAAGTTTAAAGTGGTTAAATAACTTGCCTGTTGTCCCTGAAATTCAAAGAAATAAAAAATAGATTTGATTTCTAGTTTATGCCTTTCTTCAAAGTAGTACTTTATTGAATGAGTTTGGAGAAGGAAATAGCAGCCCACTCCAGAGTTCTTGCCTACACAATCCCATGGACACAGGAGCCTGGTGGGCTGCTGTCCATGGGGTCACACAGTCGGACACGACTGAAGTGACTTAGCAGGCACAGCAATAACTTCTAAACCTATGGCAAAGGCTACAAAGTCTTTGCCTGATTCATTCACTCCTGAATTTCATTCATCAACAAATAATTTATTGAGTAACTACTGTATATCAGACTCTGTGCCAGGCACTGGGATTATAAAGATAAATAAGACACAGTTCTTGTCCTCAAGGACTTCCCTGTCTGTTGGGAAAGAAAGACATTTTAACATGTAAATCACAGTGGAGTATGGTACATAGAGCCCTGGGCCCATATATATTCACTGTGGCTGGGAAGAAGTCAGATACCTGCCAATGAATTATGCTCTTGATGGTAATGAAGTTATTCCATTTTTAAGACAACCAGAAATGGTACTTTTAAAACCTCATGGTCTCATTCTTCCCAGTACACATAGTGGATGACATGACAATTCCAGGAAACACATCACTACCTATATAATATGCCCCAAGATCAGGGACAGGAAGAAAAGACTCATTTTCCCCTCTCAGATGTATACACCCAAGCAATACAAACATATTATTGGTGGTTTCCTTATATCTGCCAAGAGGCAATATGTCAAATAAATAATTTAGACTAGCGGAGGCACCACGAGAAAACAAAGCCATCAGTCATCTAGGCTGCATTATTGATTGCCAATAACAAGATACTTGCTAAGACAAACGACTCAGCTGTTACACTAGTGAGGTTTTAGCCTATCTCAACTACATGAATCATTTTGAACTGTTTGTTGTTTTAAGATGTACAAACATATCTATAATCATTTTGTCCCCCATTTCTACAATCTATCTAAGGTGGCTCTTTATATGCAGAATGTAGATTAATTTTTTGCCCACTAACACAATTTTTCTTTCTCTGTTCAGTTCAGTCGCTCAGTCGTGTCTGACTCTTTGCGACCCTATGAATCGCAGCACGCCAGGCCTGCCTGTCCATCACCACCTCCCGGAGTTCACTCAGACTCACGCCCATCGAGTCCGTGATGCCATCCAGCCGTCTCATCCTCGGTTGTCCCCTTCTCCTCCTGCCCCTAATCCTTCCCAGCATCAGAGTCTTTTCTAATGAGTCAATTCTTCACATGAGATGGCCAAAGTACTGGAGCTTCAGTTTTAGCATCATTCCTTCCAAAGAAATCCCAGGGCCGATCTCCTTCAGGATGGACTGGTTGGACCTCCTTGCAGTCCAAGGGATTCTCAAGAGTCTTCTCCAACACCACAGTTCAAAAGCATCAATTCTTCAGTGCTCAGCCTTCTTCACAGTCCACCTCTCACATCCATACATGACCACAGGAAAAACCATAGCCTTGACTAGATGGACCTTAGTCGGCAAAGTAAAGTCTCTGCTTTTGAATATGCTATCTAGGTTGGTCATAACTTTTCTTCCAAGCAGTAAGCGTCTTTTAATTTCATGGCTGCAGTCACCATCTGCAGTGATTTTGGAGACCAAAAAAATAAAGTCTGACACTGTTTCCACTGTTTCCCCGTCTATTTCCCATGAAGTGATGGGACTGGATGCCATGATCTTCGTTTTCTGAATGTTGAGATTTAAGACAACTTTTTCACTCTCCACTTTCACTTTCATCAAGAGGCTTTTTAGTTCCTCTTCTGTTCAGATGTTACCAAATGTCTGTTGCATCTACTTAATGGAGAACTTCACTTGCTTACGCTTATTGCTATTAACACCTAGCTATTGGTTTAGAGAAAAAAAAAAGATTGCAAAATGCAATCACTCTAATCAAATTAGTTTACTTCTGATAAATCAAGATGTGAGAGAATAAATAGACACTGATTGGAGTCAGCAGACGCAGGTTCAAGTGTAGCTTGTTTGTGGTGTGACCCAGAACATGTCTTATTAAAGGTTTGGTTTCCTTTACAAAATTGGAATAACAGCAGCTGATCTGTTACCTCATGAGGCTATTGTGAAACTAATGAAAAAGAAAATAAAATTTAAAGCACTTGACAGAGATGCCGAAAGTGTTTCAACACAAACACGTCTTCTTATGAATTAATTGTCTGGAATAGGTGTATCCACTCGGCATCTCAAGTGGAAACAACAGAACGGCCAAATTCAAACAAGCCCAGAGCTGCTGCTTTGCTAAGGGACTCATTGCAAAGGTGTGAGATCCGAGGAACCCCAAGAGAGAGCTCGGTAGCCTGAAACTGGCAGCATCAGGGCTGTGATTACAAAAAGCCTGAAAAGAAGCAAGGTAGGAGGGATTATGTAAAGGACCCAGCAGGACAGGAACAGGAAGATCAGGCTACGCTGAGAAGAGCAAAGATCTCCTTTCACAGGCACAGCTGGCCCCAGGGGACCTCACAGTAAAATAACTAGAGAGATGTACTCTCCTTGCTCCCCACTGGCTACACCCTACCAGACGCCAGGAGCTACAGACCCTTTGTTTATGTAACTCACACAGGTCAGGATCCCAGCACAAAGAGCAAGGTGCAAAGGGGAAAGGGCTGTATCTGGAGGGACAAAGGCAGAAGTCCAGCACAGAAGGAGACAACTTTTGTTACGATTATTTTATCCCTCAGAATATCCACCTCAAAGCCACATTCTACTTTTCCTCTCCAAAGCTTAACATTTCCAAGTAAACAGTGTCAGAAGTGAATTAAATTGCAGGACGCTCAGCTGGTGCTGCCAAGAACCGATCGCTGTGGGTGAAAAGCTCCACATATTTGGTGACCAAAAGTGTCAGAAGCGAAGCTTTGTGAAGTGTGATAGTAGTGTAAAAGTACAGGAGAAACACACAGGAGGAGAACAGTAGGTTTCTCTTTTATAGACGTGTATACTTGGCATCGTGGGAGCAGAAATGCTGTTTAGGTCAGGATATATAGGGACCCCAGCATGAACTACAAAGCAACAGTTTCTACACAAATGTACATTAGACACATCTTCACAGTGACTCTAATTTATCTTGCTGAAATTTCAGAATACAGAGACACATTTCCTAAGTGATCTCTGTGACTGGGTTGGAGTTCTTTCCAGTCCTTTCTAAATGACGTATTTCATTCATTATTATTTGAGCAGCCAAGTGTGGCATAATTATAGCTGTAAAAAAAAATTCTTGTTGCTGCCAACATTTTTCCATTCTAACCCCCCATCACCGTCACGCAATGCCGTTACTCATCTCACACGGACTGATGGAGAAATTAACACACAGCCAGAGAAACAAAACGGGGCCCACAAATAAAGCCTTAACACGGACCTGGCTTTAATATAAAATCACACTATCCATGCCCATCCAAATCAGAGAACAGCTGTAAAAAGAAGTAAAGTTCTCCATTTTCTGATTATATTTTGCTTCATTTTCACAATAAAGAGGAGACAGGATGAGCTTTAGATTTTCACAAGCTTGACTGTGAATCTCACTTGCTGTCTTTATGATTTTGAGCAAGTGACCTCTCTACGCCTTGGTTCCCATATCCAAAACATGGGAATAACACCACCTATCTGGATCACTGTGAGGGATGCAAAATTTACGGCAGAAAGTCACTGTTTAGTGTTATGAATCATCAGATGTCTTTAACAATTGTGAGCCTGGTTTTCTAGTATAGCAAAGCTTCGATGTCTAATATAGTGGCAAGAAGCTTTTCATTCCTATTATGCCAGGGTTCCCTTTCTTAGAGACGTGAGGTCTGAGACAGGTGATGGTATTCTACCAATAGCCCCCCGGCAAGTCACTCACTCAGCTGAAGTCTGTGAACAAGCAATTCTTTAGAAATGGTGCTCCCCAGGAGAAACAAACTGATAATTCTATGTTAAGTAGGTACTGCTTCTTTCCCTCTCCTGTGTTTGTTTTTTGGTATGTCTGGTTTTGTCATGCTCACATGAAGAGAAGCTCCAACCAGAATAAACTTCTACACTCACCCCATGCTCTGACTGAGGCTTCTCTAGAAGAGGCATCATCTGATTATCAGTTGGGAAACGTATCTGGATGTAACAGACCACCTTCCTCTCATCCCAGTAGGTGCCAGTCCTCCCTAAAAGAATGTGTGTGTCACACTACGCCTCTACATTTTTTATAGTTTCACAGGGGTCCAGTACTACCTGTGACTGAGTGAAAACCAGGTTTTCTAGATTCAGTGTTAATAAGCTCATTTATGTATAGTTAGAAGTTGCAGCTTCCATGATGAGTTTTATGAATGGCAGAGGTGACATTTCTGTCTCTAGTCCACCTTACTCTTTTGTCTTAATTCCCAATGGATACAATACTTAAAATAGAAGCTATTTTAATAGGGCTATTATTTGGGGGGCCCTCTCAAACTTAAGAAAAAACAGTGTTTTCATAAATAAGACTTCATCACCACACTCACTCACTGTATCAAAACCATTTCCAAGTTCCTAATTACAGTGATTCCCCCAAAGCAGACTTCACAATTTGTTAACAGAGTAACTTAGTGTCGGCTACATTTATTTGGCAATTTGCCACGGAAGCAGCATTGATTTCCAGCTGGCTAAACCCAAGATCCAGAATCATAAAACTGATTTTATTCCTAATCGCTAAGGAATGGATAATCTTTAAGAGTAACCCAGTCCCCCAATCTCTCTGTGAGATCTTCTGCTGAGGGAGAACACCAATGTTTAATTTTTATGTCAAAAAGACAAAACAATTTTAAATGCCCTATTTCTATAGCACTTTTCAAAAAAAAGATTTACATTTATGTTGGTTTTGCTTTCAATTCACTTTCACATTTGTGTCTGTTTTTCATTCTCATAATGTTCTGCAAGGTTAAAAGAGAAGGTATTAGTCTAATGTTTTTAAAGGTAAAGAAAATAAACTTTAGAGAAACAGTCATGATTAAGGCTACAAAGACAATAACACAGTTAAAATTGAAGTTCAATTTATCCAATAACCTACCCTCAGCTTACTTCGAGTCTAGTTGGAGAGGCAGAAAAGTAAACAAGAAATTATGGTCCAGATCACAGTTACCATAACAGCCACCTTGGGAGAGCACATAGTAGGGACTCATGATCTAATCTGGTAGTGCTAGACAAGACTTGCTGGAGGAAAGTGAAGAAGAGATAAGTTTTAAGATTTGAATGTTGCAGGCAAAAGGAACAATCTGTTCCAAGCAGGAAAGAAATTGCTCAGGGAACCCCAAATTGTTCAGAAGGCTGGAGTACAAATTGCTAACACTGAGCAGGAAGAGGTAAGACTGGAGAAATAAGCAAGAACCAAACAGTACCGGCTTTTTTCTTCAAGTATAAGAGTACAGACTTCATTAAGAAAATATGGACACCTCATGAGACCATCTCTCATCAGACCAAGTCAAATATAATATATCAGTGCCTCTTTACCTCTTAAATCCAAAGCGAAACAGAAGACAACTAGAATAGAGTCCCCAAAGAGTCAAAATTGCTGCCCCGTAACAAGGCTACCCTCTGTTTGCCTGAGAAGAACATTTTAGTTTAAATGACAATTAGCTATAAACCTGACAATATGTTCCCAAGATCGTTCTCCATTCAATGAGCTGCTCTTGCAAGCAACCTGCATTTCATATCGGTCACTGTCTCCCAGGGCTGAGTGATGAATGGCTGCTGTGTTTTCAGCCAGCTGTGCTTGGGCATTCTGGTAGAATGTGACTGTCAGATGATTTGATTTTTTAGCCCAACTTAAGAGTTTTCTTTTCCTTTTCTTTCTAGGACAATCAGCTTGTCATCAGGCATTACACTGTTCAATATATCTACATTTCATTCGCACACATGCAAGCAGAGTTATGTAGAAAAAGGGATCTTCTGACACAGGCAAACGCAGACACACACACTGATGTGAAGTGGATGCATATCTCAGAGTGGCACATCCAGAACACACAACAGTAATAACTCCTTATATTTGCATAGTACTTTTTATTTATAATTTATACACAGCTGCTCCCCAAAAGGATGTGAGACGGCTATAGCACTTTATAATTTATAAAGCATTCTATCTTCTGACAAGCCTGTAAGGTAGTAAGAACAGAGATTAATATTCTTATCAGGAAGAAAAGGAAAAACTGAGGCTTAAAACACTAGGCTGACTTCTCAAATCCTA
The DNA here is from genome assembly GCA_006410615.1 of Neotragus moschatus. Taxonomy (NCBI): domain Eukaryota; kingdom Metazoa; phylum Chordata; class Mammalia; order Artiodactyla; family Bovidae; genus Neotragus; species Neotragus moschatus. The sequence goes on along the minus strand of SJYA01002108.1, from coordinate 10,036 downwards.
TATCCAGAACTCACAAAGCCTTGAGCTGTGTTCTTTAAAACTTGCACTGGACTCTCTCCTTTGCCAATCTGTAGCCCACCAGGCTCCTCTGCCCATGGCATTCTCCAAGCAAGAATACTGAAGTGTGTAGCCATCCCTTTCTCCAGAGGATCTTCCTGACCCAGGGACTGAATCTGGGTCTTCCACATTGCAGGCAGAATCTTTACCTTCTGAGCCACCAAGGAAGCCCCAATAATCTGTGCACCAACAGCAATCCTTAAAGACAGTCTGAGATACAAATAAATTTAAAACTCATCACAGGTATGAGAACATATTCCAATACCCTGCACTTACTCTCCATGTCCCCACCCTCAGTCTCTGAAGTGTTAAGAATGATTGGTATATTTATTGAGTGCCTAGGATGTGAATAGCACAGTTATAAGAATTTTGCCTGTATTGTCTCATTAAATGCTCACAATAGCCTTATAAGTTAGCTAATATTAAATCCATTTAATGGATGAGAAAAGTGAGGCAGAGAAAAGTTAAATAACTTGCCCACACAGATATAACTAGTAGGTTTCTGAGTTAGATTTCATGCCAAGGCAGTCTTAAGGGCTCATTTGTTTGGCTCCTATTCTATTTTTGCTCTTTACCCAGTCATTTCTTCAGGATAGATGAGTCACAGGAAATGGGTTTTGTGCCAATAAAGAGGTCTGCTCATATATGTGATGTGTATTACGCTCTTTTTCCATGTGCTTCAAAGGACCAATGACTCCTCAGATGACCCGTGCAATCTTCTCAGAATAGGTACAAACCCTTCTGAATCCATATGCAAGCAGCATTTCTCCTGGAGTTACACTCCTGATTGCAAACTTCCATCCCCACGGTAACCAGTCAGCCTGGAGTCACTGTCCAGGCAGAGCAATTTGACTTGTCCCATAAGTTATTTTACAAAGCCGAGTTAGAGATATAATGGTGATTCGTGATGCCTTCTTGCCTTAGAAGAGCTATATTGCAATTGGCACCACAATGCCCATCCATCCACTGCGGAACCCACTAAATTTTTGCCTTCCCACTTTCATCCCTGATAGGTAATATGTGCTGATATCTATGGGGTTCCCTGGTGGCTCAGATGGTAAAGAATCTGCCTGCAATGTGGAAGACTCGGGTTTGATCCCTGGGTTGGGAAGATCCCCCGGAGAAGGGAACAGCAATTCACTCCAGTATTTTCGCCTGGAGAATCCCATGGACAGAAAGGCCTGGCGGGATACAGTACATGGGGCTGTAAAGATGACCCTGAATCATCTCTGTAGCTTACAGCATTTCTGATTCTTTTAAGCCTGAACCTCTAGTCATTGCTACCCAACTGTACCCGAGGGGTCTTAGCTAGGTAAGAGACTGAGTGGGCATTAGAAATATCAGAAAAAGAAAAGAGCAAGAGATTAAAAGAGAAATAAAGTGGGGCAAAGTTCTTGGATAATAATTGATGGTAAAAATATTTCCAAGGAAAATAAAAGGATCACCAATTTATAGTCTATTCCCTCATCCTGACATATATTATTCCATTTATGACACATGCCTAAATGCCATTCAAAATATTCTAGTCTTATAGCAAGAATATATGACGGATTCTGCTTCAAACCATCAATGTCAGAATCAGTCTCATGTGATTTTTATAAAAGTTTCTTGCAATTTTCATTGAGATTGGCCTTATTTAGCTGACAAGAGTAATCCAAGTATTTAGGATATTTATCAATGTCAGTGCTTACATAACAAACACAATCTGTGTACCCAATGTACTTGTCATGTAAAGCCTGGGGAAGACAAGATTAATTTTAAAAAAAAGTCTGAAGATCTTTAGCAGTAAAAGATATCAGTACCAAGGAAAATACAAGAAGCTTTTATGTTTAAATATTTATAAACCTTTGGTAATGTTTCAAACAATACTGAAAATTTACTAAGTGTCAGGCATTTTGCCAAGTGCATTATGGACATCATCTCATTTGTCTTTCTATCTATTAGGTAAGTAATATTTTAGACCCTTCTCCCATATTGAAGACAAAATACTTGATGCTCAGATGGTAATTGCCCAGTCACACTTCTAGTAAGATTCTAACAAGCCCAGTTTGCCACATCCACCAGTGAAATTAAGTATTTCACTCTATCACCTCTCAGCAAGCAAAAGGAAATCAGAACATAAAGTAAATACTGATTTTTTAAATGCACTTTAATAACAAACATAAAAGTCCAGTCAATTGCAACATGTTTTATGGCAGAGTACAAGCAGGCAGCAGGGAAGTAAAAGTGTGCTACTTTTTGCCTTGTTTGATAGAACTAGATATGAATTAACTTCAAGTTTGTTAAGTTGAAATTACATCTTAAGAAAGGTATAAGCTTGCATATGCTTGTCAAGAAAAATTTAAACCATCACTGATAAACTAAAAGGTATGTAACTTTGAAGTCAGTAGTGAGGGAAAATAGAACAAAGCAAACTCTATCAATTCAATAAAGTAAGAAAAAAGATAAAAATATAAACAAGATGTGGTAGGCTTATATTTTCTAAAGGTAATCATACCACTCTATATACTACCCCACATGTTCTTTCTAAAACGTGTTATGACACACCACCACTGAGGAATGAATCTACGTTCCCCTCCCCACTACATGTATTTCGTTGTTCAGTGACTCAAGCCTGTCCAACAGTTTGCAACCCCATGGACTGCAATATGCCAGGCTTCCCTGTCCTTCACCATTTTCTGGAGCTTGCTCAAACTCAAGGCTAGGTCATAAAAGACAAAACAAGGAAAGAAACCTTGGGGTTAGCAGAGGCCAAGAGAGAGATTTGTAAAAAGCTCCCCTCGAGGATTCATCTGAGTACTGACAAGAACATGGAGGTGAGGAAATTACTTAACACCAGATAAAGAGTCACCTAACCAGAAATAGGGAACCAACCCTACGGAACACAGAGAGCCAGGAATATTTCTGTTCCTACAAGCCAGAAGAAAACACTTTGTAATCAACCAGAATGACATAAGGTATTCAAAAGGATATTGGCTTATAATGAAACAAATTTAGTTCTGGAATAAAGGCTGTTTTGGCTGTGCCTAATGAAGTTTAACAGAAAACTTTGAAGGGACTAAACTATTTTAAGATCAATTCAGTACACTTCCAGAACAAAACTCAAGAGTAATTGTTGCTGATGTTGTCCAGCCGCCAAGTTGTGTCCGATTCTTTGTGACCACATGGATTGCAGCACGCCAGGCCTCCCTGTCCCTCATCATCTCCCTGAGTTTGCCCAAGGTCATGTCCACTGAATTGATGATGCCATTCAACCATCTCCTTCTGCTTTCAATCTTTCCCAGCATCAGGGTCTTTTTCAATGAGCTGATTCTTTGCATCAGGTGGCCAAAGTATTGGAACTTCAGCTTCAGTATCAGTTCTTCCAATGAATATTGAGGGTTGATTTCCTTTAAGATTGACTGGTTTGATCTCCTTGCTGTCCAAGGGACACTCAAGAGTCTTCTCCAGCACTACAGTTTGAAAGCATCTATTCTTTGGTACTCTGCCTTCTTTATGGTCCAACTCTCACATTCGTACATGACTACTGGAAAACCCGCACCTTTGACTTATGGACCTTTGTCAGCAAAGTGATGTCTTTGCTTTTTAATACACTGTCTAGGTTTGTCATAGCTTTTCTGCCAAGCAGCAGTTTTCTTCTAATTTCATGGCTGCAGTCATGGCATCACTGCATGGCAAATAGTAGAAGAAAGGGTGGAAACAGTGACAGATTTCCTCTTCTTGGGCTCAAAAAAATCACTTCAGATGGCTACTGCAGCCAAGAATAGTCATATAAATACAGAAGTATCCAATACTCAACAAGGTAAAATTACATATGCTTATCATCACATCAAAAAATTAGAAGGCACACAATGAAGCAGGAAAATACAACTTATGAGACAGAAAAGCATTTTTAAATTATTGAAAGAAGAACTGTCAACTGTTAATTATGTTCCCAGCAAAGAAATCTTTCACAAATGAAGGAAAACAAATATAAGCAGAAAGAATTCATCACCAGCAGACATGTATTACACAAAAATGTTTTTTAAAAGTCCATGGGGCAGAAGGAAAATGATAGAAATCTACATCAACATAAAGACATGAAGAGCACTGGAAATAGCAAAAAGCAGAAGCGTATGACCAGTGATCACATACATTGAAGATTTGTGTTAAGCTTGTAAAACAATAATCTCAGCTTCCACCACTGGAAACTAGAAAAATAAAAGCAAGTGACTTTCCCAGTGGCTCAGATGGTAAAGAATCTGCCTGCAATGTGGAGACCTGAGTTTGATCCCTGGGTCAGCAAGATTCCCTGAAGAAGGGACTAGCTATCCACTCCAGTAGTCTTGCCTNTGTTAAGCTTGTAAAACAATAATCTCAGCTTCCACCACTGGAAACTAGAAAAATAAAAGCAAGTGACTTTCCCAGTGGCTCAGATGGTAAAGAATCTGCCTGCAATGTGGAGACCTGAGTTTGATCCCTGGGTCAGCAAGATTCCCTGAAGAAGGGACTAGCTATCCACTCCAGTAGTCTTGCCTGGAGAACTCCATAGACAGAGGAGCTATTTGTCCGTGGGGTTGCAAAGAGTTGGACATGACTGAGCAACTAATATTTTACACCAATAATAATCATAAGAATGAAAGTAATATAAAACTATTAAATTTTATCATGAAATTTTTAATCCAAATAGAACACTTTTAAAAAATTTAGGCTAAAAATTGAGTAACAGAAATGAAATATACAAATTACTTGAAAGATACATACTATCAAATTCCTTCAGGAAAAAATATTGTATAGATTGAAAATTTCTGTCCCTGAAAATTTCACATGTTGAAACTCTATCCCGAATGTGATGATGTTAGAAGATGGGTTGGGAGGTAATTAGGATCAGATAGTCCTAGAATAGGGTCCTGAAAAATGCAGCCAGCCAGTCCCGTATGAGTCACAATAAAGTGTCTTTCCCTCCCTGCTGTCTGGTATGTAGGTTCAGTTCAGTTCAGTCACTCAGTTGTCTCCAACTCTTTGCAACCCCATGAACTGCAGCACACCAGGCCTCCCTGTCCATCACAAACTCCCGGAGTTTACCGAAACTCATGTCCATTGAGTCGGTGATGCCATCTAACCATCTCATCCTCTGTCATCCCTTTCTCCTCCTGCCTTCAATCTTTCCCAACATCAGGGTCTTTTCAAATGAGTGAGCTCTTCACATCAGGTGGCCAAAATATTGGAATATCAGATTCAACATTAGTCCTTCAAGGCTGTATATTATCTGGCATGTGGAGATCCAATAAGAAGTGGACAGTTGCAATCCAGAAGAGAATTCTCTCCAGAACTTGACTATGCTTGTACCCTAATCCCAAACTTCCAATCTACAGAACCTAATAAATTAAGTTTCTGTTGTTGATAAGCCACCTGGCCAAAGTACTTTGTTACAGCAGCCCAAACAGACTAATACACAGCCTGCACAACCATCTACACCCCTCAAAGAAACTGAACTTGGGATTAAAAATCTCTCAAAAACAAAACTCCTCTAGAGATGACTTCACTAGGGAACTTGACCAAACATTTAAAGAAGAAAAAAATACTAGTTCCTCATAAACTCTCCCCAAAAAAGACAAGATGAGGGAATGCTTGTCAACCTATCTAATAAAGCTCCTATCATATGCTCACAGCAATAACAAAGAGAATGACACATCAAATCCCTCAGCTACATAGATGCAAAATTTCCTAACTCAGTTTCACCTGATGAAATCCAAATACAACAATACACAAGAAGGACAACATGTAAGACCACCAGTTTGATTTAACATGAGAAAGTCAATCAATGTAATTCATCATGAACTTAAAAAATGAACAAATGTGGTAATTTCAACAATGTAGAAAAAAGAGTTAACAAAATCCAACATTTGTTCCTAATAAAAATTCTTAGTAAACTAGGAATATAAATGAACTTCCTGGGCTTTTCGACTAAAATCAGGTGCAAGGCAAGCACGTTAACCTCACCACCTCTATTCAATATTGTATTGAAGATTCTGGCCAGTGCAGTAACTGAAGCCAAGGAAATTAAAAATATTCAGATGGGAAAATATGTTAAAATGTCATTATTTGCACATGACATGTTCAGCTATAAAAAAAATCTATATCAAAATTACTAAAATAAATGACACAAAAATTGTAGGAAAAATGGGAAATGCAAAAAAAAATTCAGAGATCAATCCATGTTGCTGCATGTATTTATCTATATAATAAACCATCAATTTTTAAAATCTACTCACAGAGCATCAGCATTTATGAGCTTTCGGGTTGTTCCTAGTATGGGACCAATGCAAATAAAGTTGCTGTGAGCATTTGTATAAGATTTTTTTTTTTAGACATTTCATTTCTTTTCAGTCGGATAAATATCTAGGAGTAGAACAGCTGACTCATATGGTAGATGTATGTTTAACTTTTTAAAAACACCCACCAAATTGTTTTCCAGTGTACTTGGAAAGCATAGTTCAAAAAAGTATACTTTATATATGTATCAGCAGATTATGAGTGTTCCAGTTGTTCTAAATCCTCACCAGCATTTCACACGGCAGTAATTTTTTTCTTCTTCATCCTAGTGGGAGCACAAGAGTGTCTTCATGTGCTTTGCATTTCCCTAATCACTAATGAGTCCCTTGGACTCCAAGGAGATCCATCCAGTCCATTCTGAAGGAGATCGGCCCTGGGATTTCTTTGGAAGGAATGATGCTAAAGCTGAAACTCCAGTCCTTTGGCCACCTCATGCGAAGAGTTGATTCATTGGAAAAGACTCTGATGCTGGGAAGGATTGGGGGCAGGAGGAGAAGGGGACGACTGAGGATGAGCTGGCTGGATGGCATCACTGACTCAATGGATGTGAGTTTGAGTGAACTCTGGGAGATGGTGATGAACAGGGAGGCCTGGCATGCTGCGATTCATGGGGTCACAAGTATTCAGACACGAATGAGCAAATGAACTGAACTGACTGAATCGCTAATGATGTTGAACTTTTTTTATTGCTTTTTTGCCATCTGTACATCTTCTTTGGTGGATTCTAGATACAATGTCTTCATCAGATATATGTTTCCATGTTTAGTCATTCTGTTGTGTCCAACTCTTTGTGACCCCATGAACTGTAGCCTGCCAGGCTCCTCTGTCCATGGGATTTTCCAGGCAAGAATACTGGAGTGGGTTGCCACTTCCTCCTCCAAGGGATCTTCCTGACCCTGGAATAGAACCCATGGCTCTGTGTATCCTGCATTGCAGGTGGATTCTTTACCTGATGAGCCATTGGGAAAGCCCCAGACATATGTTTATAGATATTAAAACTATGTTCCTCAAAAGGCACTGCTCCAAAAATGAAAAGGATTAGTATCTAAAATACATTAAGTTCTTAGAACTGAGCAATAAGAAAACACAAAAATAAGAAAAGTAATACAAGTAATAAGAAAAAATAAAAATTGGGCTAAAGTTTTGTACAAATATTTCATCAAAGGGACAGTGGGAGAAATAACATTCCAGGTCAGGATGAATGAAAGAACTTGATGTGTTTATGCGACTGAAAAAGACCTACATCAGTGCAGCATATACTGGAGGTAAGTGCATGGGAAGAGGTTAAGGTAGGCAAGAGACAAGCTTGAACAAAACCTTGAAGCCACTGTAGGCGATCTGCTAGTTGAACAAACGTGGTCAGCTTTCTTAAACTCTTGTGTCTTTATTGTCAAAAAGTCAAAATCAGTATATTATTAAACTCACAGAGTAGTGAGTTAGGAAATGTAAAATGTTTACAACAGTCCCTGGCACCTAATAAGAACTATAAAGCCTTTGCTCCACTGTTTCCACTACAACACATAATACCCTGTATCCATTCGATATCATGGGCTGGAATTTTGATACCTAAACTAAAGGACTTAAAAGTTAAATACTCGTTTCCCATTCTCAGTGGGACCTATGTAAACCTTAGCTATCTCCTTAAAACACTCATGTTCTGTGTGTGTGTGTGTGTGTGTGTGTGTGTGTGTATGTTAGTCACTCAGTCATGTCTGACTCTTTGAGATACCATGAACTGTAGCCCACCAGGCTTCTCTGTCCATGGAACTCTCTAGGCAAGAATACTGGAGTGGGTAGCCATTCCCTTCTCCAGGGGACCTTCCCTACCTGGGAGTCAAACCGCGTCTCCCATACTGCAAGTAGATTCTTTACCATCTGAGCCACCAGGGATGCCAAAATACTCATACTAGTGACCAACTATACCCACTCCAGTGTTCTTGCCTGGAGAATCCCAGGGACGGGGGGAGCCTGGTGGGCTGCCGTCTATGGGGTCACACAGAGTCGTACACGACGGAAGCGACTTAGCAGCAGCAGCAGTGACCAACTATAAATAACAAAACAGTGACAGACAAATAACAGCAATGGCGTTATCTTTCCCTCCCCTCAAGACAAAAAAAGTCGTTCTGTATGTTGGGGCATTTGCAATTGCTACACAGACTAATCTGTGACTCTACTATTTGTTAAAAACAAAACCAAAAAAAACCATTCCTCTGCAATGCCCCTAAATGGAAATAGAAGCTGATCTGCAGTAATATTCTTCTTCATTCAGGGATTACATTTTATATCATGTAACGTGATTCACATCAGTGGTCATAAATGGAGACTTATGAGTTTTGTGCTTATCTCCCTGACTTCTGCTTTTCCATCAAAACAAGATTTCCCAACCACTTTTTGTAAATCATAGCCACTTCATTGCTTCTTAATTAGCTTTAGTGTATTATTATTAAAAAATACATCAGGATAATGAAAATAATAGAGAGTTTAATATGGTAAATACCAGTGTAATTACTATCTAGATTCTTAACAATAAAGACTTATGAAATGAAGTCCCCTGCTTGTTCCCATCTTCCTCTTTCCCTGGTCTCTGTAGAAATCATTCCCCTGTATTTGACCCTTATTCCAAGGCAAAATCTAAAATGTTTCCTGTATATCTCCATATCTATAAACAATATGTAGGACTGTATCCCAGATTTTAATTTTATATAATCAGAATCATGCTGTATGTCTACGTGGTAGCCATGACAACACACCACTCAAATCTCCCTGCTCAAGTGGAGAGTGATTTCCTGATGGCCACAGCTGCTACCTTCTGGGTTCTCCCCTGCCTGCTGCTCATGAGTGCGTGCCTGCTCAGTTGCTATGTTGCAGGAAGGGGGACCCCTTTCAGGGCCCAAGAGTGGACCCTTGTCTAACACTCAGATATAAATGGTCTGAGGAGACACACGTGCTAACATGGCAAGAAACTTTACTGGGAAAGGGTGCCTGGGTGGAGAGCAGGAGGGCAAGGGAACCCAGGAGAACTGCTCTCCCATGTGGCCTGCAGTCTCAGGTTTTATGGGGATGGGATTAGTTTCCTGGTTGTCTTTGGCCAACCGTTCTGACTCAGGGTCCTTCCTTGTGTCATATGCGCTGCTCAACCAGATGGACCCCAGAGAGAAGGATTCTGGGAGGTGGAAGGACAGGTGGCATCCCCTTTGGACATTTCCTCAACTCTTCCAGTGGATGATGGCTGAACTCTTAGGACCTCCTGTCGTAAAATAATTTACGCAATGGTTACTGTGGGGCCTGGCCAGGGTGGGTGATTTCAGTCAGCATGCTTCCCTGAACAGCTATGCCAGTGCTCTGGTGCTTGGTTGCTCAGTCGTGTCCAACTCTTTGCAAACCTATGGACTGTGGCCCACCAGGCTCCTTTGTCCATGACGATTCTCCAGGCAGGAATCCAGGAGTGGGCTGCCGAGCCCTCCTCCAGGGGATCTTCCCAACCCAGGGATCAAACCTAGGTCATCTGCATTGCAGGCAGATTCTTTACCATCTGAGCCACCAGGGAAGCCCAAGAATACTGGAGTGGGTAGCCTATCCCTTCTCCAGGGGATTTTCCCCACCCAGGAATTGAACCAGGGTCTCCTGCATTGCAGGTGGATTCTTTTCCAGCTGAGCTACCAGG
>SJYA01002107.1:59167-159414 GCA_006410615.1 Neotragus moschatus | reverse complement strand
TGGCCATGTAGACTGTGATGATTTCCTTAAGAGTAAAGTGGATAAAAGCCTCAGTTTTAGTCACAATCTTCCACTTACTGCTTGTGTGATCTTGAGAAGGTCATTTACCTCTGGTGGTCTTAGGGGAACACTTGTCTTAGGACACAAATATTAAATGAAGGCATGGAGATCAACTATTTCAAAGTTGTTTTAAAATCCCAGTTTTAATTGTATTTATAATGCTATAAATTGCTTTTCTGAAAGAATTGCTAACAATCTCCTTTTGTCTGTCTGTTCATTTAAATTCAAGAAACATGCATTGACAATGTCAGTGTTCTAAAATATCTGCAGAAATAAAGCAGATAATATAAATAAATGTTTCTAGATGGATGAAAGATAATAGAGAATTCACACTCTCCCTCCAAGACTTTCAAGATCACATTTTTATTTATATTAAGGTCACATTTCTTAAAAAACAACAAAATGTGAGCCAAGTAAAGGATATCTGCAGGTTAAAAAATGTTCAGATTTCTCCCTAGCAAAGTTAGATATTTTGTTTGATCATTCAGCTGCCACCTGCATCACACCCCCAGCTCTGCCTCATGTCTGTCCTTTTAAACCAAACTTCTCAAAATAATCCTGTAACTTTCCAAATTTAAAAAAAAAAAAAAAANGTTTCTCCCTAGCAAAGTTAGATATTTTGTTTGATCATTCAGCTGCCACCTGCATCACACCCCCAGCTCTGCCTCATGTCTGTCCTTTTAAACCAAACTTCTCAAAATAATCCTGTAACTTTCCAAATTTAAAAAAAAAAAAAACTTGGATTCATTTTATTCCAAACTTCTTTAAATCAGAAATATGCATTTCCTTTTCTCATTTTTTTTAGGTTCTCTATTTTCTCAGTCAATAATCCCAACATCCAAAACTATATTTGTCACCATATCTGTATTAGTTACAATTTATTCATCTCAGCTCCAAATCCACCATTCTTTTCCTTGCTTTATAATGTACTGCATCTGGACTCTGAAAAATGTACCAGCCAGCTTATTGTCAGGCTTTGTTAAAAGAGGGTAATGGAGGGACCCTGAAAAGCCACAGTAGGAGGCAGGGCTATACTTTCCATATGCTAGAGTTCAGGTTTTGTTTTGTTGCCAGCAGATTGGTGTGTGAGTGGGTCTAGGTGTACAGGTAGCCTCAGTAGCATTCATCTTCATGACCCTCACAGAACTATGGCGTGCTCTTCCCAGCAAGTTTCCCAACCATCTGTTTGGCTCTTCTTATAAAAGAATAAGAATATTTCTGTCCAATGAACAACCTCTGGCAAGTATTTCCAGAGGATAGAGAGGATGTAAAGAATCACTCTTTAAAAAAAATGTATTTATTTTAATTGGAGGATAATTACTTTATAATATTGTGGTGAGTTTTGCCATACATCAACATGAAAGGTGCACATCAGTCCCCCCATCCTGAACCACCCCCCTCCCACATCCCTCCCCATCCCATCCCTCTGGGTTGTCCCAGAGCACCTGCTTTGAGTGCCCTGCTTCATGCATCAAACTTGCACTGGCCATCTATTTAACATATAGTAATGTACATGTTTCAGTGCTATTCTCTCACATCATCCAACCCTCACCTTCTGCATAGCCCAAAAGTCGTTCTTTGTATCTGTGTTTCCTTTGCTGCCTTGCATGTAGTATAGTTGTTATCATCTTTCTAAATTCCATGAATATGCATTAATATATGGTCTTGGTATTTCTCTTTCTGACTTACTTAACTCTGTATAATAGGCTCCAGTTTCATCCACCTCATTAGAACTGACTTAAATGTGTTCCTTTTTATAGCTGAGTAATAGTCCATTGTGTATATGTACCACATAAAGAGAGAAATGTAACAACATAGAAAGACGAAACAACATAGAAAGCCCAGAGATAAATCCATGCATGTATGGACACTGTATCTTTTATAAAGGAGGCAAAAATATACAATGGAGAAGAGACAGTGTCTTTAACAAATGGTGCTGGGAAAACTGGTTAAGCACAAATGAAAGAAAGAAATTAGAACACTTTCTTTTTTTTTTTTCTTTTTATGCTATTCTCCCAAATCATCCCACCATCTCCCTCTCCCACAGAGCCCAAAAGTCTGTTCCATACATCTGTGTCTCTTTCATTACCATCTTTCTAAATTCCATATATATGTGTTAGTATACTGTATTGGTGTTTTTCTTTCTGGCNTTGGTATTTCTCTTTCTGACTTACTTCACTCTGTATAATAGGCTCCAGTTTCATCCACCTCATTAGAACTAACTTAAATGTGTTCCTTTTTATAGCTGAGTAATAGTCCATTGTGTATATGTGCCACATAAAGACAGAAATGTAACAACATAGAAAGATGAAACAACATAGAAAGCCCAGAGATAAATTCATGCATGTATGGACACTGTATCTTTGATAAAGGAGGCAAAAATATATAATGGAGAAAAGACAGTGTCTTTAACAAATGGTGTTGGGAAAACTGGTTAAGCACAAATAAAAGAATGAAATTAGAACACTTTCTTTTTTTTTTCTTTTTATGCTATTCTCCCAAATCATCCCACCCTCTCCCTCTCCCACAGAGTCCAAAAGTCTGTTCCATACATCTGTGTCTCTTTCATTACCATCTTTCTAAATTCCATATACATGTGTTAGTATACTGTATTGGTGTTTTTCTTTCTGGCTTACTTCACTGAAATTAGAACACTTTCTAACACTACACACAAAAATAAACTCAAAATGGATTAAAGATCTAAATGTAAGATCNTCCAAAAGTCTGTTCCATACATCTGTGTCTCTTTCATTACCATCTTTCTAAATTCCATATACATGTGTTAGTATACTGTATTGGTGTTTTTCTTTCTGGCTTACTTCACTGAAATTAGAACACTTTCTAACACTACACACAAAAATAAACTCAAAATGGATTAAAGATCTAAATGTAAGATCAGAAACTATAAAACTCATAGAGGAAAATACAGGCAGAACACTCTCTGACATAAATTACAACAAGATCCTCTATGACCCACCTCCCACCATAAAAACAAAAATAAGCAAATGGGACTTAAACTTAAAAGCTTTTGCACAGCAAAGGACACTATAAGCAAGGTGAAAAAGCAGCCTTCAGAATGGGAAAAAATAATAGTAAATGAAACAACTGACAAAGAATTAATTTCCAAAATATGCAAGCAGCTCAATACCAGAAAAATGAACAACCCAATCAAAAAGTAGGCCAAAGAACTAAACAGACATTTCTCCAAAGAAGACATACAGATGGCTAATAAGCACATGAAAAGATGCTCAACATCACTCATTATTAGAGAAATGCAAATCAAAACTGTAATGAGGTATCATCTCATGCTGGTTCGGATGGCTGCCATCAAAAAGTCTACAAACAATAAATGCTGGAGAAGGTGTGGAGAAAACAGAACCCTCTTACACTGTTGGTGGGAATGCAAACTAGTACAGTCACTATGGAAAACAGTGTGGAAATTCCTTAAAAAACTGAAAATAGAACTGCCATATGACCCAGCAATCCCACTGCTGGGCATACACACTAAGGAAACCAGAATGGAAAGAGACACGAGTACCCCAATGTTCATCACGGCAGTTTACAACAGCTAGGATATGGAAGCAACCTAGATGTCCATCGGCAGTTGAATGTATAAGGAAATTGTGGTAGAGAATCACTCTTGCAGACTACCTCTGGCCTGCAACCTTTGGCAAAGTATTCTGCCACAAGCAGAGAAATTTCTAGAAATTTCCTGTTCCACTCACTCCCTCTGAAAAGGTTTGAAACCCAGTCTTGTGGTAAGAGAGATCTGATAAATTCTTAGTCTTTCCTTGTTTTGTATGCCTAAATCCTAGAGAAAGTAGCCANAATTGTGGTAGAGAATCACTCTTGCAGACTACCTCTGGCCTGCAACCTTTGGCAAAGTATTCTGCCACAAGCAGAAAAATTTCTAGAAATTTCCTGTTCCACTCACTCCCTCTGAAAAGGTTTGAAACCCAGTCTTGTGGTAAGAGAGATCTGATAAATTCTTAGTCTTTCCTTGTTTTGTATGCCTAAATCCTAGAGAAAGTAGCCACTTTTTGCATTTGCTACTTCCATACCACTTGAATTCTCTAAGATGAATATTAAAATATTGATTTGGAAATAATAAGCTGCTAAAATTTTAAATGAGGAAGTCTCATTGGACTCAGATGAGACTAGCATCTTGAATCTCTTGAGACATATTGAAACTCCCTTACCAGCAGCTTGTACCCTTCTGTCTGAGAAGAATACTCTGCTTTTTCTTGAAATCTCTGTGATATCTTTATTTGGGGCTTATGCCTTGTACGGGTACTCTAGCTATCAGTTAAACAGTGAGACCTAGATGAAATATACTCTGAAGAACTGCAAGATTGTGAATTCAGTGGGGACATGTGGATTACAATACAAAGTCAAGCAAAATGTGTTTTTATGAGTGCAATTGCTAGATAATCTGAATTTAATGACTGGCTTCATGTATCTATAACTGGTTCCGAAGTCTTAATTGGAAGACCGAAATCAGGATTTAATGGCTGTATATTGTTGCTATTGTTGCTGTTGTTTAGTTGCTAAGTCATGTCTGACTCCTTTGTGACCCCGTGGACTGTAGCCCTCCAGGCTCCTCTGTCCATGGAATCTCCCAAGCAAGAATACTGGAGTTGGTTGTCATTTCTTTCAGGGTATCTTTCCGACCCAAGGATTGAACCCACATCTCCAAAGCTTCTTTACCACTGAGCCACTGGGTAAAATGACTGTATGTAATGAGAAGGAAATGTTAGGGTTTCCCTTGAATGATGAGCTGGAGAGAATCAAAGCTTAAGGCATTGGGAATGGGGAAGTAGATTAATGTGTGATCTAAAGAGTCACTGCCCAAGGAAACCCAGAAGACACTCCTTTCACTATGCATTGTCAAATATATTACAAAGGTTCGCATCTTCATCCTTGAAAATCTCTGCTTCTTCTTCATAGCTAAATGACAATGGAGGATGCAACAGTTGAAATGGACTCTTGAGTTCAATAAAAATGATGGGACTCCCAGAATCATAGGGACCAAGTGGCTGCACTTAACTGCCAAAGACAAGATTAACACGTTTGCCACAAAAGGTAACAGGGATATGCCAGTAATCAAAATATTTTAAGGGATTAAGAGACACAAACTATTACGTAAAAAATAAACTACAATGATATATTGTACAACATAGAGAATGTATCCATTATTTTTTTTAACTTTTTTTATTTTTTTTTTTACTTTACAATATTGTATTGGTTCTGCCACACATCAACATGAATCCGCCACGGGTGTATGCATGTTCTATAAATGGATTATAACCTTTAAAAGTTGTTAATCACTATACTGTACATCAACTATAAAATATAAATAAAGACATAACAAGAATATTTTCAATAAAATAAAAGAGGTATAACAATAATATTTTTAGAAAAACAAAGCCTGAGAGAATTTTTAGCCATCAGAGCTCATCCAAGAAAATTTTAAAGGAAGTTCTCAAACTTGAAATGAAACTATTGACAAGTGAAAATGTGGATTTACTTGAAGTGATGCAGAGTTCTAGAAATGGTAAACATTTCAGTAAATATAAAATATATATACATAATGTTTTTTAAAGCAAGTCAAATTAAAATTAAATATAAATAGCAATGTAATATAGGATTTATAATATTTAGATGTACAATATATGACAAAATAGCAAAAAAAACTCAATAAGGGAAAGGAGTTTATAGTGTTATAAAAGTTATAGTATAAATAAAGGGTTATATTTTTTTAAGTATTTTGGCATTCAAGAATCTCTGACAAAAAAATAAAAAAGGATCTCTGACAGCGACTAATTGATCACAGAGTCCCTAGTAATGAGACAAATTGTGGCTGCAAAAGTACTATGTGAACCATGCAACAGAAATACCTATGTCTAATAGGCAAAACCTAACTTGAGTCACCACAGTGCCAAATTTTAACGTCTTAGTTGAAGTCATTCTAAGACACAGAGTCTCTTATTTTTTTATTTTAAAAATGTACTTTTTTTTCATTTTTTAGAAATTTGTGAAAATTGTACAAAGAACTCCTGTATATCTTTCACCCTTGTGAAGTCATTCAGTCATGTCTGACGCTTTGTGACTCCGGGGACTGTAGCCTCAGGCTCCTCTGTCCATGGGATTTTCCAGGCAAGAGTACTGGAGTGGGTTGCCATTTCCTTACCCTACTTAAGCTTTGGCAATATTCTGTTAACATCCATTACTGAGTTCAATACAGTATTCCACTTGGCACTCAGTTGTCACATCCTCTAGGCTCTTTCAGTCGGGAAAAACTCCTTTGTCTTTGATTTTCATGAGTTTAAATTTTTTGAAGTATACTTTGTAGCTATTTGTGGAATGTTCCCCTGTTTGTGTTTGCCCGTTGTTCCCTCTTCATTACACCCAGGTTATGTATCTTCAGTGAGTCTATCATAAATGTTGTGTTCTTTTCATGGAAACCTATTGAGAGGCATGTGAAGGTGTCTATTTATCCTCTTACTGTTGATTTTAACTTTGATTGCTTGGTTAAGGTGGTGTCTGCGGATTTCTCCACTAAACGTGATAATTTCCCTCTCTTTGTATTTAATATTGGTTTTCTGAGACGTTCTTTGACACTGTGTAAAGTCCCCATTCATCAGTCACCCTTCATCCACTAATTCTATTATAGCCCCTCTTGCTGCTTCTTGTCTGAATTAATTATTGCTATGGTGGTTGCCAAACGGTGAACTTCTAATACCATGACCCCTTCTACATTTAATACTTGCCTTTTAACCAATTACTTATCCCCATTTACTTATCCATTTAAAATGTGTATGGATTTATGGTTCTTAATTTATTCAATTGCTATAATCTATTACTACTATCATTTATTTTCATGTACTGGTTTTTCCAGATGTGGCCACTAGGAACCCATTTAAATTGGTTCCTAAATCCTTTTGATATATTTATGTCATTCTTAGAGTACTAACTTACTTTTCACAGCATGAGGTATTCCAGACTTATACTTACCCAACCCTCGTCTTAGAATCAGCCATTTCTTCAAAAAACCCTGATTTCTTTTAGTGAAGAATACTATTTCAAAACCAAGATTTGGGTGATAGATATGCTCTCTGCTAGTGGGATGTCACTGCTCTGATACCCTATCAATGGACAGAGCTAAGAATTTATACATTATATAATGTAAAAAACGTTATACTTTTATTTATTGAAAACCATATAATACAGAATTTTTTAACTGGAGAGAAATTTGAGTCTCCTCATAGGAGAATCCTGTGGGCCTTCCCAGGTGCCTCAGTAGTAAAGAATCTGCCTGCCAATGCAGAAGACGTGGGTTCAATCCCTGGGTCATGAAGATACTCTGGAAGAGAAAATGACAACACTCTCCAGTGTTCTTGCCTAGAAAATATGTAGCACATCTTTTTCTGTTCACCTCTCAAAGTACATCTAGATTCCATCTATGTCCTGGCTATTGTAAATAGTGCTGCAATGAAGACTGGGATATATGTGGCTTTTTGAGTTGTGATTTTCTCAAGGTATATGGAAAGTAGTGGGACTGCAGTCATATTTTTTAAATAATCTCCAAGTAACATTTCATGCAAAGATGGGCTTGATAAAGGACAGAAATGGTATGGACCTAAGAGAAGAAGAAGACATTAAGAAGAGGGGCAAGAATATATCGAAGAACTGTGCAAAAAAGATCTTCACAACCAAGATAATCATGATGGTGTGATCACTCACCTAGAGCCAGACATCCTGGAATGTGAAGTCAAGTGGGCCTTAGAAAGCATCACTACGAACAAAGCTAGTGGAGGTGATGGAATTCCAGTGGAGCTANCCCTGATGCTGGGAGGGATTGGGGGCAAGAGGAGAAGGGGACGATCGAGGATGAGATGGCTGGATGGCATCACTGACTTGATGGACATGAGTTTGAATGAACTCTGGGATTTGGTGATGGACAAGAGGCCTGGCATGCTGCGATTCATGGGGTCTCAAAGAGTCGGACGTGACTGAGCAACTGAACTGAACTGAACTGAACTTAAGGAATATAAAGAAGGCATAAATTAAGATGTTTCAGACTTCCCTTGCAGTGCACGGGTAAGAATCTGCCTGACAATGTACGGGATACAGGTTCAATCTCTGGTCCTGGAGAATTCCACCTGCTGCAGACCAGCAAACCCATGCACCACGGCCACTGAAGGCTGCATGCTCTAGGGCCTGCAAGCTGCAACTACTGATCCTATGTGCTACAACTACTCAAGCCATGAGCCCAGACAGAGCCTGTTCTCTGCAACAAGAGAAGCCACCGCAATGAGAAGCCTGCACCCACAACTCAAGAGCAGCCTCATCTTGTCACAATGAGAGAAAGCCCTCACAAAACAATGAAGACTCAGTGCAGCCAAAAATAAATACTTCTTTATAAAAGAGCAATTTTTTTAAGTAAAGAAATATAAGTGTTTCAAGACTGTGCATAGCTTCCTTCAGCTTTGGCTTTACCTTCCACACAAATTTAATACAAACTTTGGCTTTCAAACAGTCTTCTAGACACAGGGGCTAAGGTAAGTGTTCACATCGATAAATTATTATAATTACCGACATGAGACCACCACCCAGGTCAAGAAATTTAGAGCATCAGCAATGTCACCAAAGCCTTAAGCAAGCTCTCCCCACTTACAAAAGCTTCATTCATCTCAAAAAATAATCACTATCTTGAATTTTGCCAATCAACTCCTTGCTATCAGCTATGTCTGTGTCTCTAAAGTTATGGATTTGAATTTTCCAGGATGTATTATGTCTATCTTCTTTTTCTAATGTTCTAAAATAATTATGTCTGTAGGACTCATTCACATTGTTGTGGGCATCTGTAGTGTAGTTCCATATAACGTTCCATTGTATGAAAATATCATAATTCATTCAATCACTCTACTAAAGGCACTGCTTCCAACTTGGGTTGTTATGAATAATTCATCCATTCTAGTGAATATTTTTAATACACACAGTCATGTATTTCTGTTTATTTTATACCTGAAACAGAAACTGCTGGGTTACAGATATGTTTACATTCAATTTTAATAGATGATGTTGAACTATTTTTCAAATTATTTGTCCTCAGTGACAATAACATCAACATTGTTCATGAAAATTCCCACTGATCTACACTATATCCAACATTTATTATCCTCATTTTTTATTTTAGCCATTTTGATAGATATTCAGTAATATGATAGTGTAATTTTAATTTACCTTTCTCTAANGTTTACATTCAATTTTAATAGATGATGTTGAACTATTTTTCAAATTATTTGTCCTCAGTGACAATAACATCAACATTGTTCATGAAAATTCCCACTGATCTACACTATATCCAACATTTATTATCCTCATTTTTTATTTTAGCCATTTTGATAGATATTCAGTAATATGATAGTGTAATTTTAATTTACCTTTCTCTAATGACTAGTCAAGGCTATGGTTTTTCCAGTAGTCATGTATGGATGTGAGAGTTGGACTGTGAAGAAGGCTGAGTGCCGAAGAATTGCTGCTTTTGAACTGTGGTGTTGGAGAAGACTCTTGAGAGTCCCTTGGTCTGCAGGGAGATTCAACCAGTCCATCCTGAAGGAGATCAGCCCTGGGATTTCTTTGGAAGGAATGATGCTGAAGCTGAAACTCCAGTACTTTGGCCACCTCATGCGAAGAGTTGACTCATTGGAAAAAACTCTTATGCTGGGAGGGATTGGGGGCAGGAGGAGAAGGGGACGACCGAGGATGAGATGGCTGGATGGCATCACTGACTCAATGGGCATGACTCTGAGTGAACTCCAGGAGTTGATGATGGACAGGGAGGCCTGGCGTGCTGAGATTCATGGTTCGCAAAGAGTCGGACACGACTGAGCGACTGAACTGAACTAACTGAATGACTACTAGAACTGAATACAGTTTCATTTGGCTACTTCAATATCCTGTTTGTGAACTGGCTGTTCATCCCTTTATACATTTTCTCTACTGGTGCATCAGTTTTCTCAGTGATTTATAGGAATTCTGCCTAAGTCCTTTGATAGTTAAATATATTGCAAATATTTTCTCCCACTATATGATTTGCATTTTAACTCAATGATTACATTTGATAAACAAGTTCTCAATTTATCAGTAGTCAAATGTATTAATCTTCTAATTCATCAGCCTTCTTCCTTTATGGTTAGTGCCTAGTGTGTCTTATTTAAAAAATGTCTTCGTACTGCAAGGTCATGGAGATATTCTTCATTCATCTTCTCAAATTTTGTTGTTTTGCCTTTAATAATTGGAATTGATTTTTGTATATAGTGGGAGATGGGAATCGAATTTCATTTTCTTCCAGATGGATATCTATTATCCCAGCACTTTTATTGAAAAGGTAGTCCCTTTCCTACAGCTCTGTATTCCAATCTTTATTATAAATCAGGTGTCCTTACGAATGAGTTTAATTCTGAGGCTCTCTTTTCTGTTTTGTTGGGTTCTTTGCTTGTTTCACTCATTGTGAGCATACCACACTGTCTTAATTTTTGTAGTTTTTTATTAAGACAATATCTATTAGAATAAACTTTTTATCAATTTTCCTTTTCAAGTGGTGTCTTGGCTCTTGGCTATATATGATATCTTTATCTGGTAGAAAGACAGATATAATTATTATTGGAAAAAGTCCATCACGTTCCACTAAAAACTAGTACTAGGAGTTTGATCAATGAGATTATTCTGGAGAAAACTAATGTCACTTTAGGTCTTCCAATCTATGAAAATTTTATCTCTCTCTTTTATTTAGGTTTTATTTGATTTTTCTCAATAAGGTTTTTTTTAATATAAATTTATTTATTTTAATTGGAGGTTAATTACTTTACAATATTTTATTGGTTTTGCCATACATCTACATAAATCGGCCACAGGTATACAGGTGTTCCCCATCCTGAACCTCCCTCCCTCCTCCCTCCCTGTGCCATCCCTCTGGGTCGTCCCAGTGCACCGGCCCCAAGCATCCAGTATCATGTATCGAACCTGGACTAGTGATTCATTTCATATATGATATTATACATGTTTCAATGCCATTCTCCCAAATCATCCCACTCTCTCCCTCTCCCACAGAGTCCAAAAGACTCTTCTATACATCTGTGTCTCTTTTGCTGCCTCACAATAAGGTTTTAAACTTCAAAGATAGCAGAGAAAAAAATTCTACAATCACTCAGGTTGTAAAAGCAAGTTAGCTGTAAAAAGTTTTAGATCTCTCATGAATAATACAACATGTACAAAGAAAACAGAATGGCAAGTTTTGATAAAAATATTTCTACACAAAAGTTTTACCTATGGAGTTGTTATTCAGGTGGGAAAATATTTATGAAAATTCAAGGCTCTGAAGTGACCACTTATATCTATTAGAAAATATATAAAATATATTGTAGACATATTCTAGGTGATTTAAATGGAAATCAAAATTAAGAACTCTGATAAAGAAAGTCAAAATTTTTCAAATAATAATACAGAGTATTAAAACCAGTTAATCAAGTCAACTGAGGTACAAATAATTACTAAAACTGTGATTTAAAAGCTAAGGCAACCAGTGGTGGATTCATGTTGATGTATGGCAAAACCAATACAATATTATAAAGTAAAAAAAAAAATTAATTAATTAAATAAATAAAATTTTTAAAATAAATAAAGACTAAGGCAATATTTCAGAAATCTTTTTGAAATATAAGATTCTTGTGGCTACCAATAATGATTTAAATAATGAATAATGTCTAAAAATCTCTTTTCTAATAAATATGAAAGAAAAGGGGAAACATGGTAGGTAAAGGGAAGAAAAATTTCTTCCCATAAACATGGGTAAGACAAATAATTTTAGCTTTTATTAACTATGATAAGTAAGAAACTAGAAACTTTAAAATATATTTGGTAAATCTGAAATCCAGCAGTAGTTTACTTAAAAATAATTTCAGAAATAAAAACTAATGGACATCATAGAATGATCTATCTATTCTTCAGTATAACAATATTTCTTTTGTTGAGATATTAAATTTACCAACTATTTCTCATTATTTTTAAAGAAAACTTCTGATTAGTTACTTTTGATGAATTAGTTAATATGGTGGCCATTGAATTCATAATTAATAAAATGATTCTATGATTTTTCAAAATATGTTTCAGCTCCAAACCATCACACTACTACATGGAAAATAATTTAATTGCTGAATTAAACTAACCTTTACAGAATTACACATTTTTCTACAGGCAGAAAGGAAAGGAGATCAGTTCAGAATACGGTGATAGGCACAACTCAGTGAAAACTGTAATAGAAAATTGTCTTGAGGGGATAAGTAGAATCAGAATATATGAACAGGCAGAGGAAGCCCTCTCCTGATGGCTCTAATTCATCACCCAGAACAAAAGCATTAGTGACCTACATTCAAACATATGGTCTTCACCACAAATATACACCCCTGCTTCTGTGCACCAAAAATAACTTTCATTATTCAAATCTATATTCAGCAGCCTCTGGCTTTTTTCTTTTTTTTATGAATTTGATTGCACCGCAATATATACTTTACAAAGTTATATATGTGTATTGTGTTCAACACTTGTCTTTCTTTCTTTTACTTCTGTATATTAACAACCATAATTCTTCCTAAAGTATGTTTGAATGTCTGTGATTGTGTTTGAGTGTGTGTGTGTGTTTCTGTGTGTGTGTGTGTGTGTAAAATCTATCATGACATATAACTTTTGAGGACTAATTACACAACATATTGCTATGATCTATCCATTTTGCTGTTATCACTTTTGTTCATTCTTTTTTGACTGCTCCATAATGTTCTATGGTATAATGGAATTTACTTACCAATTATTCTACTAATGGATATCTGGATTGTTTAAAGGTTTTAGTAATGCAGAAATGCTGCTTTAAAATTTCTTGTACAAAATTCTGATACTCTTATAATCTACTTTTGGATAAATTACCATGGGTGGATTTCTTGTGTCAAAAATTTGTGAATAACTAACTTTAGGAGATAATGACAAATTATTTTTCAAAGTAGTATTGTAAAGTAAAAAAATTAAAAATAAAGAAATAGGCAAAATAATAAACTTTTTTTTACAAAAGGAAATAATATATACATAATGAATTGGAAAGTATTTGCACTGGCATCTTCATCAATATTTGGCATTTTCAGATTTTTAATATTTTGTTACTTAGATGGATACAAAGTGAAATCTTACCAAAAACAATATGTTTTTCTACCTATTGTATAAAAATGGTATTATATTTTATTAAATTTTAGGTTCAGTTGAGGAGGAGTTTTTAATGCCCTGGGACCAGGGCATTTATTTGACATAAAGAATAAAATTTAAAAGCAGAAGTAATTTATATTTTTCTGTCTGAGAGTATATAAAATGTCAGCAACAGCATCATTTAATTTCAGTCATTTTATGTATGAATATGTCATAATTAGTCCTAGGTCTGTAATGTACACAAAAATTTAAATTTAGAATTTTCTATTCCACAAATCAAAATAGTCATTGAGATGACTGATTACATATATGTATATCTTAATCACATAGATTTACATGCCTCAAAGATTTCACTTAAACCTTCGAAATCAAAGTTATTTTTGACATGATTATATTTTTTCAACTTAACGCAAAATCATGAAGTAATTAAATCTGACATCAATTATAAAATGAAATACATATATATACAAGTGTATATACTGATATGCATTCAAATACTATTGAAAGAATATTGATATTAGTCATTCAGGCTGTGACACAGAGCTACTTGTACAGATTATGTGATCTGATCACAGAAGGCTATGTCAGAAAATAAAATTATGTACAGTACAAAGTAAAATAATGAGAATTTCATCTGTTGCTTGACTGGGACATCCATTTCCTGCCCTTGAATATCAGAGTCCTCTTTCTCAAATATTTCATCTTGGACCACCACTTCTTGGGCCTAGTCAGATTAGATTTACACCATTGCTTTTCCTGGTACTTGGACCTCTGAATTTCAAACTGGAAGCACAGCATCAACTTTCCTGGACCTCCAGCTTGTGCATAACGGATCAAAGGGCTCCTCAGGTTCAATAATCGTGTTCCAATGAAGGCTGTAAGGAGTGGAATATCTTCTGTCCCAGTTGTACCTTCATGTACCCAGCTTAAAGGTACTCATATTTGTTTCTTTTTTCCTAGTTAGACTGGTTAATACAAGAGCTCAGAATGAGGAGATACATCAAGATTGTAGAAAAGAGGAAATTGGGTTTACCTGGCCCTACCTGCCAAGAACCTATCAAAACTACATCTAACAAAGAACAATTCTCATTGAAAACTAACTGGAACCTTGCAGAAGGACTTCAGTACAATCAACACTTGTAAGAAAGATACACATATAATCCAGTGGGAAGGGAAGAAAAAGGACTGAGAAAAAAGAGAAAAAGGAAAGTACAGGAATGGACGCCTATCTTGTGGACTGAGCAGGCTGAGCACATATTGAGTGTCTCACAGGAGCTTATTTCCTGTGCAGAAGAGATAAGCTCCATAGGCTAGCCAGAGGATCCCTGGGACTAACAGAAGAGCTGTGGAAAGTCTGAACTCAGCTCCTGAGGAGCTTTTGGTTGCTGGCTAAGCCCTGGGGCAGGTGGAGAGAGGGTCACTTAATGGTTGCCATGTTTCCTAAACAAACATTCCAGTCCCACTTACTCCATGACACATTGTAGCCCTGGACTGTGAAGAAGACTTGGCTATGGGATGCAGAGGCAGTCTAGCCTTGGGGCAGAGCCTGGATGAGGCCACACCTGGCATGGTTGGCAGTTATTCAAGTAGCGCGTTAGAAGTAGCCCAGATCTCTGAAAGCAGCCAGTCCACCACATTCCTGGCAAGAGTGTGTGTGTGTGTGTGTGTGTGTGTGTGTGTGTGTGTGTGTGTGTGTGTGTGTGTGTGTGTGTGTGTTGGGGGGGCAGTGCTCTGGATGCCTTGCAGCGTGGCTCCACAAGATGGAGGCAGCAGAGGCTGAGGGTAGTGATGGGTTATGAAGGACAAAGAGTATTTGTACCCAAGGCCGCATCAGAGCACAGTAAGGGAAGCAATGTGAGTGCCTGCACAGGTAGCACATCAGAGACTTCTTGGACTTCTCTCTGTAGCCAACAGGAGCTGAGATCTCTTCAGCACTACCTCAGCCCGCCTTCCAACAGGGGCAAGTGTCCTACTGAGGGCAGAGGAAGAAATACAAAATTACAAGGAAGAAACTAGCTGGGGCTCAACCCTCAGGACTTCTGCTCCAGCAACCTAGGATCAGACTCTGCTCCTCATAGGCTGATGATGGCCGCTGAGCAGAGGGGAAGTCCCAGCTAACATCTGCCACCAGTTCTAACCACTCCAGCTCCAGCCTGACCCCCTATCAATGGGATAGATGCCAGCAGACATTGAGATAAGACATGACTTCCATTCACATCAAATCCAGCTCTCCCACCAAGAGACTGCTGCATGAGACTGCATTATTAGTGTCATTCAGTCTGCATAGAAACACTCCCACATAAGAACACCTCTTGAAGATCACAGTAGATAGATATTTCATCTGCATTCACAGAGACAGAGAAAGTTAAGCAAATGAAAAGGCAGAGAAAATATTCTCAAGTGAAATAGAAAAAGAAAATGCCTGAAAAAAATACTGAAACAAAAATAAACAATATACCAGGAAAAGAATTGACAGCATTGGTAATGAAAATGTTAAGTAAATTAAGAAAAAGAATAGGTTTAAACAATAATGATTTCAACATGACACAATCAGAAATTAAGAATTCTAGGATAAGCCACAATGGAAAAAAATATTTTAAATATTGTATATATATATGTCACTTTTAAATTTATATATATATATATATATGTAACTGTCACTTAAAAAAAATAATTACCTAATCTATCAATTTTGGCTGTGCTTGGTTTTTATTGCTGTGGACTTTCTCTAGATGAGGCAAATGGAGACTACTCTCTAGTGGCCATGTGAGGATTTCTTGTTGCAGTGGCTTTTCTTGTTGTGGAGCATGGGCTCTAGGCACACAGGTTTCAGTAGTTGCAACAGATAGATTCAGTAGTGCGACTCCTGGGATCTAAAGCACAGGCTCAGTAGTTGTGGTGTACAGGTTTGGTTGCTGTAAAGCAAGTGGGATCCTCCTGGATCAGGGATAAAACTTGTGTTTCTCGCATTGGCAGGCAGATTCTTCACCACTGAGTCACCAGGGATGCCCATAACTAAGTTGCTTTGCTGTACAGTAGAGATTGGCACAATGTAGTAAATCATCTATCCTTCAATTTAAAAAAAAAAAAAAAGAAAAGGAATTCAATAGTTAAAATAGAAAACACACTACAAAAAGTGAATAGCAGATCGAGTAGCACAGAAGAATGCATAAGCTATCTGGAAGATAGACTAACGGTAATCAGAACTGCAAAAAAAATTTTTTAATTAAAATAATTTAAGAGATTTCTGGAGTAAAATTAAGCTTACAAACATTTGCATTGTAGGGATTCCAGAAGGAAAATAGAGAGAGAAGGGCATTATAAACGTATTCAAGGAAATTTTGGCTGAAAGCTTCCAAAACCTGATGAAAGAAACAGATATGTTCAGATACAGGAATCACAGAGGGTACCAAACCAAGACGAACGCAAACAGACTCACACAAAGATATACCAGTCAAAACGGAAAAAGTTCAAGAGATTCTAAATGCCTCAAGAGAAAAACAGAGCCCCGTACAAGGAAATACCCAAAAGGTTATGAGCTGATTTTTCTTCAGAAAATTTTCAGGCCAGAAAGGAGTGTCATTATATATTCAAAGTGCTGAAAGGGAAAATCCTACAACCTGGGATACTCTAAGAGAAATAAAGAACTTCTCAGATGAGAAAAACTAAAAGAGTTTGTCAATATTAAACCTACCCTGTTTACAGATTCTTCAGAGTCTTGACTAAAAATATATCTCCAGCTACATCCTCCATCAGATTTCTCACTCCAGTTTGCATTTTACTCAATATTCTGTGATTTCAGGTCTTCTTGGCTCTGTACATTTTGACTGAGTTAGAGATTAAAAGCTTTATAAGAATGATGTGTAAAGTCAGACCACAGTTTTTCTAGCAGATAGCTGATACTTAAGTGCAGCCTGGTTCTATTTCTTAGTTATTATGAATGATCCTAACTTAAACATTTATATACAAGCTTTTGTATGAACATATATATTCATTTCTCTTGTATATATTGATATATCTAGATTTAGAATTTCTGGGTCATATAGTAACTAGCAGATTGTTTTACTAAACAGATGTACCATTACAAATAATTCTGACATCCTAACATTTATCCATTAATCCTTTCTAACATTTATAATTCCATCTTTTAATTATAGTCATCCTAGTGAGTGTGAACTGGTATTACTGTGGTTTTTATTTATATTTCACTATTGGTTACTGATATCGAGCACTTTATGTGTCTCATGTATGTATATTTTCTTTGGAGAAATATCTATTCTAATATTTTTCAGTTTTTCAACTGAGTTACATGTATTTTCATTGTTATAATGTAAGGGCTTTCCATTTCTAATAAGAGACTAATGTAATCTAGATATTTTATATATTAGTATCTTATCAGAAATATGACTTGAAAATATTTTCTCACATTCAGTGGATTATCTTTTCTCTTCTGAACAGTGTCTACTGAGGGCTTCCCTGGTGGCTCAGATGGTAAAGAATCCACCTGTAATGCGGGAGACTTGGGTTCAGTCCCTGGGTTGGGAAAATCCTCTGGAGGAGGGCATGGCAACCCATTCCAGTATTCTTACCTGGAGAATCCCATGGACAGAGGAGACTGGCGGGCTACTTGGACATGACTGGGCAACTAAGCACAGCATAGTGTCTATTGAAACATGAACACTTATTTTTTATTAAGTCCAGTTTATTTTTTTCTTTTATTACTTGTGCTTAACATGTCATATCTAAAAGACTATCACTAATCTAAGGTCATAAGGATATATGCATAGTTTTGCTCCTAAATCATATGGTTTTAGCTGTTACTCTTAGATCTTTGACACACTTTAATTCTTGTACATGGCGTGAGTCAGGAGTCAGACTTGATTCTCTTGTATGATATAAATCTATATATTTCCAATTTTATTCCATTAACCTGTTTGTGTATCCTTATGCCAGTACCACATTGTCCTGATTACTATAGATTTATAGTGGGCTTTGAAATCTGAAAACATGAGTTCCCTAACTTTGATCTTCTTTTCCAAGATTATTTTGACTATTTGAGGACCCTTGCATTTTTATATGACTATTAGAATAAGCTTATCCATTTCTGAAAAAAAAATGGCAGTTGGATTTTGATAGGGGTTACACTGAATCTATAGGTAAGTTTGGTGAATATTATCATCTTAACAGTATTAAGTCTTTCAATTCATGAATATAAGATGCCTTTTCATTTCTTTAGACATTTAATTTCTTGCAATGATACTTTGTAGCTTTCAGTGTACAGCCTTGTACTTTTTTAGTTAACCTTATTACTAAATATATTATTCATATTGATGCAGTTGTAAATGGAATTGTTTCCTTAAATTTATTTTTGGATTGTTTATTACTAGCATATAGAAATAAAATTGATTTTTGAATACTGATTTTGTATCTTGAAATCTTGCTAAATTCATTTATTAGTCCTATGTTTTCTTTGTGGATTTCATAGGATTTTCAATATATATGGTCATGTCATTTTTAAATAGAAATTACTTTGCTTCCTTACTTCCATTCAGAGTGATTTTGCTTCTGGTTTCTTTCTTTTTTTTTTTTTTTTTGCCTGATTCCCCTAATTATATCTTTCNGTCCTATGTTTTCTTTGTGGATTTCATAGGATTTTCAATATATATGGTCATGTCATTTTTAAATAGAAATTACTTTGCTTCCTTACTTCCATTCAGAGTGATTTTGCTTCTGGTTTCTTTCTTTTTTTTTTTTTTTTGCCTGATTCCCCTAATTATATCTTTCACTATCAGTTCAGTTTAGTTCAGTCACTCAATCATGTCCAGCTCTTTATAACCTATAGCCTGCAGCAAGCCAGACCTCCCTGTCCATCACCAACTCCCAGAGTTTACTCAAACTCATGTCCATCTTTCACTATAGTGTTGAATAAAATTCTTAAAAGTGTATACTCTTATCTTGTTCCTAATATTAAGGGGAAATTTTTCAGTCTTTTACCATTTGATATAATATTAACTATATACTTTGTTTTATTTTCTTGTATATACCCTCTCAAACATTAAGGGAATTCGATTCTTAAGTTGTTGAGTTTCCTAATCAAATGGTGTTCGAGATGCCAAATGATTTTTGTGTGTCTACTGTGTTAATTTTGTGGTTTTCACCTTTTATTAATATGTTGTATCACTTTTGATTTTTGTATGTTGAACAAATCTTCAATTCTGAGATAAACCTTAATTGGTCACGTTTTATATATTTTACCTTGACAACTGAAACAAATTACCACATTTTTATTGACTTAAAATATCATAAGTATATTATCTAATAATTCTGTATGTTAGGAGTTCAACATGGATATCACTAATCTGGGCTAAAATCAATGAATCAGCAAGGCTGCATTTCTTTCTTCTTGAAGGCAATAGAGGATAATTAATTTACTTGAAATTTTAATCTTACAGAGGCTGCCCATATTTTTTGGCTAATGGCCTGTTTCCTTTATCTATAAGCTAACAAGTGGGGGTTGAGTCTTTCCTATATCATATCATTCTTGACTATGCTTCTGTCATTGCATCTCTTCCTCTGACTCCTGTACCCCTTTCTCTGACCTTTTTGGACAGTTGGTCACATTTTTTACCTGGACACTTATTCCTATATCTTTCAGTCATAACAATTTTGGTACACAAATGTATATTCAAGCCTAGAGTAATTAATGGATCAAATAATAAAATATTCATTCATTTTATATTTCCAACTTCTACAGAATGTATGAGATAAATGCAAATTTTGAAAAGCATGATACAATAGCATTTCATAAAATAAAACAAGAAAAATAAAATGTGTCTTTATAAACAGTATATATTTGGAGAATGGTCATGAATTTATTCTCCAATCTTTCCCTTTTGACTGGGTCTACTTGTATTTAATGTAATTTAATATATTTAATGTAATTACCGGTAAGGTCAAAGCTCCCATTTTCCTGATTGTTTTCTACTTAATCTAATTTTTTTTAACCCAGTTCCTCTATTCAGTGCAGTTCCGTTCAATCATTCAGTCATGTCCAACTCTTTATGACCATGCCTGCAGCACATCAGGCTTCCCTGTCCATCAACAACTCCCAGAGTTTACTCAGACTCATGTCCATTGAGTCGGTGATGCCATCCAACCCCTCATCCTCTGTCATCCCATTCCCTTACCACCTTCAGTCTTTTCCAGAATCAGGGTCTTTTCCAATGAGTCAGTTCTTCACGTCAGGTGGTCCAAGTATTGGAGTTTTAGCTTCAGCTTTTGTCCTTTCAATGAATATTCAGGATTGATTTCTTTTAGGATGGACTGGGTAGGTCTCCTTGCTGTCCAAGGGACTCTTAAGAGTCTTCTCCAACACCACAGTTCAAAAACATCAGTTCCTCAATGCTCAGTTTTCTTTATAGTCCAACTCTCATACCCATACGTGGCTACTGGAAAAACCATAGCTTTGACTAGGTGGACCTTAGTTGGCAAAGTAATATCTCTGCTTTTGAATATGCTATCTAGGTTAGTCATAACTCTTCTTCCAAGGAGTAAGCATCTTTCAGTTTCATGATTGAAGTCACCATCTGGACTGGAGCCTGCCCCCCTCAAAAAAATAAAAAGTCTGTCACTGTCTCCATCATTTCCCCATCTATTTTCCATGAAGTGATGGGGCCAGATGCCATGATCTTAGCTTTATTAATGTTGAGTTTTAAGCCAACTTTTTCACCCTCCTCTTTCACTTTCATCAAGAGGCTTTTTAGTTCCTCTTCGCTTTCTGCCATAAGGGTGGTATCATCTGCATATCTGAGGTGATTGATATTTCTCCCGGCAATCTTGGTTTCAGCTTGTGCTTCATGTTTCTCATGTTTGTACTCTCAGTGTTTCTCATGAGTGTTTCATCATGAGTGTTTCTCATGATGTACTCTGCATATAAGTTTAATAAGCAGGGTGATGATATACAGCCTTGACGTACTCCTTTCCCAATTTGGAACCAGTCTGTTGTTCTATGTCCAGTTCTAACTGTTGCTTCTTGACCTGCATACAGATTTCTCAAGAGGCAGGTCAAGTGGCCTGGAATTCCCATCTCTTGAAGAATTTTCCACAGTTGTGATCCACACAGTCAAAAACTTTGGCTTATTAAATAAAGCAGAATTAGATGTTTTTCTGGAACTCTCTTACTTTTTTGATGATCCGACGGTTGTTGGCAATTTGATATCAGATTCCTCTGCCTTCTCTTTTGAACTGGGGTCTCGTGTCTTGCAGGCGGAGTCTTTACCAGCTGAGCTGGTAAGAAGAAGCCCAAAATAATACACTAGAAATAGAGATAGAAATAGATGTAGAGATTCCTCTATTAATACCTTAGTTTGTGTTAAATTGATATTTTCTAGTGTACCCCCTGAAGAAGGGATAGGCATGTTCAAGCTTGATATATTAAAGAGAAGGAAAGTACAAAGCTGTCAGCATAGGCATTGAGAGGGGAGGTGAAGCGTCCCCCAGAGGCAGGACTTACAGTAGTTTTTATATCCTTAATCTGTACGTTTTTGATTGGCGCTTGTCCTTAAAATATATCATTTTTAACCAATCAGTTTAAATGTCACAATGCTTGTCTTAATATCTTTATGGTTTCTCTTGGCCCTCAGATTAAGTCTCCATCCTTTTTCATGCCTCATGGCTATTTTACCAGGGGTCAGATATATGAGTTTAAGATTGATGATCCCCAGTTGTTTTTACCTCAGGAATATGGAACAGAAATTAACTACTGCTCTTCCCAGGATATGAGTGCTGATAATTTATCAGATGAAGGACACGTTCCAGGAATTTGGGACAAGGGGTATACCTTTAGGCTAATGGAGCAAGATTTTTGTTGAAAACAAGACCGGGGGGAGGTCCTAAGGTGGTAGAGGAATAGGATGCGGAGATCACTTTCTCCCCCAACAAATTCATTGAACTCTGAGAATTCATTTGAACTCTGAGAAAATTCCACAAAACAACTACTGAATGCTGGCAGAAAACATCAGGCACACAGAAAGAAGCCCATTATGTTCAAAAGGAGATAGGAAAAAATATAAAAAATAAAAAGAGAGACAAACGAGGGAGGAACAGAGATCCATCCCGAGAAGAAAGTCTTAAAAAAGAGAAGTTTCCTAACACCAGGAAACACTCTCACTGGTGAATCTGTGATGAGCCTTGGAACGTCAGATGGCAACATAACCAGGAAGAAAAATAAACAAATAATTAAAACACACAGATTACGTGCTTAAGGCAACTCCCAGCAGAGAAGCAGTGCAGACACTTGCATCCACCACTAGCAAGAGGGGACTGGACAGGGAAGTGCAGGGTGCATTGCTTTGGGTAAGAACCTGGCCTGAATGCCCCAAGGGCATTCTGAGAGAACTAACTAGAAATAGCAACCCAGACTGTGGGATAGCTATCCCGGGAAAAGTCCTAACCTAAAACACTGCCAGGCCCGCTCACAGAACAAAGGACTGAGCAGAGCTAGCCAGCTGTGGCCAGCCCAACCCCGCTGGAGATAGGCAGGCCAGGGCAGCCAGAGCCAGAAGGGGGTGATCAAGGCCCCAAAGAGGTATCCTCTACCAAACTGCAAGCAGGCTTCATTGCTAACCACGACTCCTTGGGATTCTGGACAGTCAACATCTGATGGGAGGGTCAAGCCAGAGATCAGCTCCCCAGAGGAGACACATGGTGCACCCGAGAAGGAGCGCCCATTGTACACTCAGAAAACAGAGCAGCTGGAACAGGGGAGGTGATAAGTCGCAGCTTGCCAAGCACCTGGTCACCTGAGCTGCTCAGACCAAGGAGGGCACAAAACACAGGCCCAATCAAATCTGCGCCTTTGTAGAGTACCCTAGAACCTGAACCTGAGCGACTTTGATCTGGGAAGTGAACTCAACCCTAGACTGGCGTCAGACAGTTCCCGGCAGAGCAACCTAGAGCCTGAGCAGTGTAGACTGGGAAAGCACACACACAGTGAGCAGGGGCAAACCCAGTGTGGCCGAGACACTGGGAGCACTCCTCACAGATGCCAGCGATATTTCTTTGCAGTGTTCCTCCTTCTGCACGGGACTGAACAAGTGAGCCTAAAACAAGTGACCACCACTGCCCCCTTGTGTCAGGGTGGAAATTAGACACTGAAGAGGGCAGCAAACAGAAGCTAAAATAAACAGAGGGAACCGCTTTGGAAGTGACAGTTGCAAGAGATTAAAACCCTGCAGTTAGCACCAACTACATAGGAACAGCCCTATAGATCTTGAGAAGTGTAAGCTGGATCAAAGAACTATCTGAAAATAAACTGACTGCACACTGTCCACAACAAGACCAGAGAAAGCCCTAGAAATATTTTTACTATCATTTTTTTAATTTTAATTTTAATTTTAAGTCCTCTGTTACTCTTTTAATTTTCATTTTTTTAATCTACTATTACTTTGCAAAAAAAAACCCCTATTTTTAAAGCAAACTTCATATATATATTTTATAATTTTTGTGACTTTGTTTTTTTTCTTTAATATTGTATTTTTGAGACTATAACCTCTACTCTAGATTTGTAATCTTTGCTTTTTGGTATTTGTTATCAATTTTTTACCTTTAAGAACCCAATCTTCAGTACCCATTTTACTTGGGAGTGTGATTACTGGCTTGACTGCTTTCTCCCACTTTGGATTCTCCTTTTTCTCCACCAGGTCACCTCTATCTCCTCCCCGCCCCTTCTCTTCTCTACCCAACTCTGTGAAGCTCTTTGTGTGTTCCAGGCTGTGGAAAACACTTAGGGAACTGATTACTGGCTGGATCTGTCTCACTCTTTTTGATTCCCCCTTTTATCCTTCTGGCCACCTCTGTCTCCTTCCTCTCTCTTCTCTTCTCTGTATAACTCTGTGAATATCTCTGAGGGATCCAGACTGTGGAGAACATATCAGTTCAGTTCAGTCACTCAGTCATGTCCGACTCTGCAATCCCATGAAGCGCAACATGCCAGGCCTCCCTGTCCATCACCAACTCCCAGAGTTCATTCAGACTCACATCCATCGAGTCAGTGATACCATCCAACCATTTCATCCTCTGTAGTCCCCTTCTCCTCCTGCCCTCAACCCCTCCCATAATCAGAGTCTTTTCCAATGAGTCAACTCTTCTCATGAGGTGGCCAAAGTACTGGCCTTTAAAAAAGTACTCAGCTTTAGCATCATTCTTTCCAAAGAAATCCCAGGACTGATCTCCTTCAAAATGGACTGGTTGGATCTCCTTGCAGTCCAAGGGACTCTCAAGAGTCTTCTCCAACACCACAGTTCAAAAGCATCAATTCTTTGGTGCTCAGCCTTCTTCACAGTCCAACTCTCACATCCATATATGAGCACTGAAAAAACCATAGCCTTGACTAGACGGACCTTAGTCGGCAAAGTAATGTCTCTGCTTTTGAATATACTATCTAGGTTGGTCATAACTTTTCTTCCAAGGAGTAAGCATCTTTTAATTTCATGGCTGCAATCACCATCGGCAGTGATTAGGGAAGTGATTACTGGCTAGCTTGCTCTCTCCTCTTTTGATCCCCCCTCTTCTCCTCTTGGACACCTCTACTTCCTCCTCTCTCTTCTCTTTTCCATGTAACTGTGTATACTTTTCCAGGTGTCACCACTGTGGAGAAAATCTACACCATTAACCTAGATGTTTTATCATCAGTGCTGTATAGATGGAGAAGTCTTGAGACTATGGTAAGTATAAGACTGAAAACCAGAGGCAGGAGACTTAAGTCCAAATCCTGAGAACACCAGAGAACTCCTGAATTCAGGGAAAATTAATCGATAGGAGCTCATCAAATGCCTCCATACCTACCCTGAAAGTAAGCACCACCCAAGGGCCAACAAGCTCCAGACCAAGACATACTACACAAATTCTCCAGCAACACAGGAACATAACCCTTAGCTTCAATATACAGGCTGACCAAAGTCACACCAAACCCACTGACATGACACCACTCATTACTGGACACTTCATTGCACTCCAGAGAGAAGAAATCCAGCTCCACCCACCAGAACACCAACACAAGCTTCCCTAACCAGGAAACCTTGACAAGCCATAAGTCTAACCCCACCCAAAGCTCCACAATAAAGAGAAACCACAAACTGCCAGAATACGGAAAGGTCACCCCAAACACAGCAATATAAATAAGACAAAAAGGCAGAGAAATACCCAGGTAAAAGAACAGGATAAACACCCACCAAACCAAACAAAAGAGGAAGAGATACGGAATCTATCTGATAAAGAATTCTGAATAATGATAGGGAAAATGATTCAAAATCTTGAAAAGAAAATGGAGGTACAGATAAATAGCCTGGAGACAAAGATAGAGACGATTCAAGGAATGTTTAACAAGGACCTAGAAGACATAAAAAAGAGTCAATATATAATGAATAATGCAATAAATGACATCAAAAACACTCTGGAGGGAACTAACAGTAGAATAATGGAGGCAGAAGAGAAGATAAATGAGGTAGAAGATAGAATGGTATAAATACATGAAACAAAGAGGAAAAAAGAAAGAAATGAGGACAACCTCAGAGAACTCTGGGACAATGTTAAATGCCACAGCATTCAAATCATAGGAGTCCCAGAAGAAGAAGACATAAAGAAAGACCATGATTTTACACCTGAGATGGAAAAAAATAAAAAATAAATTTAAAAATTAAAAAAAAAAGAAAGACCATGAGAAAATACTTGAGGAGCTAATAGTTGAAAACTTCCATAAAATAGGGACGGAAATAGTCACCCAAGTCCAAGAAACCCAGAGAGTTCCAAATAGGATAAACTCAAGGATAAACACCCCAATATACATAGTAATGAAATTAACAAAGATAAAACACAAAGAACAAATATTAAAAGCAGCAAGGGAAAAACAACAAATAACACACAAGGGGATGCCCATAAGGATAACAACTGATCTTCCGACAGAAACTCTTAATGCCAGAAGGGAATGGCAAGACATACTTAAAGTGATGAAAGAGAAAAACCTACATACCAGATTACTACACCCAGCAAGGATCTCATTCAAATACGAAGGAGAAATCAAAGGCTTTACAGACAAGCAAAAGCTGAGAGAATTCAGCACCACCAAACCAGCTCTCCAACAAATGCTAAGGATATTCTCTAGACAGGAAACAGAAAGGGTGTATATAATCAAACCCAAAACAATCAGTAAATGGCAATGTGATCATACTTATCAAGAATCACCTTAAATGTAAATGGGTTGAATGCCCCAAGCAAAAGACAAAGACTGGCTGAATGGATGCAAAATCGAGACCCCTATATATCTTGTCTACAAGAGACCCACCTCAAAACAAGGGACACATACAGACTGAAAGTGAAAGGCTGGAAAAAGATATTCCACGCAAACAGAGACCAAAAGAAAGCAGGAGTAGCAATACTCATATCTGATTAAGTAGACTTTAAAACAAAGGCTGTGAAAAGAGACAAAGAGGACACTACATAGTGATCAAAGGATCATTCCAAGAAGATATAACGATTATAAATATATATGCACCCAACATAGGACCACCACAATATGTAAGGCAAATGCTAACAAGTATGAAAGGGGAAATTAACAATAACACAATAATAGTGGGAGACTTTAATACCCCACTCACAGTAACTAGCCTCCAATAAATAAATAAATTTAAAAGAAAAAAGAAAACAAGACCAAAGTCTCTGAGTCCTACACTAATTACCTAGAAATTTCTACCTCAGATCTCTTTGAGTTTATCCTATCTAGGATTCTTTTTTTTTTTTTTCATCAAATTTTGAAAGATTGTCATCATTATTACTTCGAATGCTTTTTCTTCTTTTTCTCTCTCCACTAATTTGTAACTACCATTAAGTGTGTTGGTACTCTTGATGATATCCTACAGTTTCTGGGGATCTGTTCATTTATCTTTATTTATTTTCCCTCTGTTCCTCAAACTAGGAAGACTTAGTTGACCTACATTCAAGTCAAATATGCTGTTTACAAGCTCAAATCCACTATCGAACCCATCTGGAAATTTTTAAATTTCAAATCATATGCCTTTCAATCCCAGCATTTCTATTCAGCCTTTTTAAAATATAGTTTCTATCTGTTCATTGATATTTTCTGTCTGGTGACAAATCATTCAGATATTTGTTATTTTCTTATTATCTTCTTTATCTTTGAACATATTTAAGATAGCTAAATTAAAGTCATTGTCTAGTAAATCCATATTTGATTTTCCTCAGGGATATTTCCACAAAGATTACATGAAAATTGACTTCTCTTTTCCTTTGAGGGGCCATACTTTTTTCTTTACTTAACTTTTTGTTAAAAGTGAACATTGTAAGTTATATAATGTGGCCATTTTGTGAATCGATTTGCAGAAGTCCCAGGGTTTTGTTGGTGTTGTTTGTTTATATTGTTATTTCTGCTGCTTGTAATTTGCTTAGTGACTTTCCTAATGAAGTCCTTAAAGTTTGTGTTCTTTGTAGTGTGGGGTCACGAAAGCCTCTGCTCAGTTAAACTGCCTATTAGTAATTGGACATAGATTTCTTTGAGTGCCTGTAACCACTAAGTTTCCAGCTTTCCCCAAAGGTGTCTGCATGTCTGTTGCGGCATGCCTTAGCATTCAGCCTGGTAGTTTACTACTCTGCCTTAGCCCTCACTTCCTTCTTGTGCAGAACTTCAAGGTTGTCTAGAGGTAAGAGTTCAGGGCCTTCTCAGGTCTTTTCCAAACATGTTCCAAACAATTTCAATAAATATACAAATGTCTTTAAATCAAATTTTTAAAAATAATTTTAGGTGAGGTATTTTATTGTTTAGATATTTTGATAGGGTGAAACACTGAGTAACAAGACCCAATGTTAGAGTCTTATAAAATTTTTTTAAATATTTTAAATCTTTTTTAGATCTTTTAAAATTTAATTACCTTTTGCATATTAGGAGAAGAAATCTAATAACACTCTATAATACAATATGAATACAGATCTATGTATATGAAAGAACTTCTAGATTCACAGGTACAGTCAGAACTTTTCAAACCTCTTGTGGGTATATCCAGAAGCTTTTCCTTTTAAATTGTTATCAGCTTTTCCTTTGACCCAACAGTTATCACTACCTCAGGTAACTACCTCTGATTGTTTTCGATAAATGTTCCCCTGGAGAAAATGCTGTTTACACTGAATGAGCTCTGAGTCAAATCAAATAAAGACAAGTCTTGAAAGTGGTACTTTCTAGGTAACTGCTCAGTTCAGTTCAGTTCAGTTCAGTCCCTCAGTCTTGTCCGACTCTTTGCCACTCCATGAACCGCAGCACGCCAGGCCTCTCTGTCCAGAGTTTACCCAAGCTCGTGTCCATCGAGTCAGTGATGCCATCCAGCCATCTCATCCTCTGTCGTCCCCTTCTCCTCCTGCCCCTAATCCCTCCCAGCATCAGGGTCTTTTTCAGTGAGTCAACTCTTTGCATGAGGTGGCCAGAGTATTGGAGTTTCAGCTTTAGCATCAGTCCTTCCAATGAACACTCAGGACTGCTACATAGTGCAAATAGTGAAAGCTGAGAATGGGGATTTGAAAGTGCTCCAATCTCATATACATTCTCCAGTGGCTGCTAGATTACTGGTTTTCAATGAGACTATGTGGTTCTTGGTTTATAAGGATCCCACAGAGACAAGAATAATTGGGACAAAGTAAGTTAAAACACCACAAAGCTCATTGTTCTTAAAAAGACTGAACAATTTCTCTTGAATAAATGCTTACAAAAATGATGAAAGTTTTGGTTTAATTTACATAGTTCTGGAAATGTCGATTTCATCAATTTTCCCAGGGTTCTCATTGGTTTTATGAAAAAGAGAATTTTCAAACGTTTTTACACCATCATTCATGTTAATGTCAGTTGTTTTCTATAGAGATACTAGATTATGGTACTTTTTAGCATAGCATTCTAATCTTAAGAAACTTTTAGAAAAAACTTTTAATCAAATCTTTGTGGAGAGTGTACA
Organism: Neotragus moschatus; assembly: GCA_006410615.1. Lineage (NCBI taxonomy): Eukaryota > Metazoa > Chordata > Mammalia > Artiodactyla > Bovidae > Neotragus > Neotragus moschatus. The sequence goes on along the minus strand of SJYA01002107.1, from coordinate 130,096 downwards.
GGAGCTAGATAATATTACAGCCAAGTGGATTCACAGTTAAATAAGTTAATATAATCAATGAGTTTATTAATAAATTAGCCTAATTTTGGAAGAAAGTCTCTGGTGGCTCTGAACTTTGTTTTATATCATTCATTCAACTGCTTCTGAACAATTTAAATAAATACACAAATGTCTTTAAATAAAATTTTTTAAAGTAATTTTAGGTGAGGTATTTTATTGTTTAGATATTTTGATAGGGTGAAACACTAAGTAAAAAGACCCAATGTTAGAGTCTTATAAATTTTTTTTTAATAGTTTAAATCTTTTTTAGAGCTTTTAAAATTTAATTACCTTTGGCATATTAGGAGAAGAAATGTAATAGAAATCTATAATACAAAAAGAAGAAGAGAGAAAAAGAAGGTATAAAAGAAAACTAGTAGTTTTAGCTGCCCACTGAAATATTATGTGCTAACAATAAGGCATGTTTTATGATTGGTGTACACAAGCATATATAAACACAGTAGTAGTCATGAATGTTAATTATCCATTAATTAAAAGGATATTTTTGAATAGATAATATATGTACTCTTCCCTGCTAGATATTGAAGACAAAGATTTATAGGAAATGTACAGACTTTGACCTCAGTTATCACTAACAGTAGAGATAAATGAAAACAAGTCATAAGAAAATGCAATAAGTATTATATCACAGATAAGCAGAAAGTGGTAAGGGAACACTCCAACAGAATGACAAATTCTGTTTGAAAAGAAAAACTTGGTGAATAAATAACTTTAACAGGTACAAAAGGGTTTAAACAAGATTCCAGAAACAAGAAATAGATTGGTATGTACTGAAATTTACTGCTTTTGGGGCTGAAGTAAAAAATAATAAAACAGGAATTTCTTGACTTTGATGATCACATTCTAGTAAGACACCCCGAACTAACAGAAAGAATTCCATAGTTTACTTCAAGAGAAAATGTTCTAAAGGATCTTAGTTATTAAGTTGACAAAAGCACCTCTGTGGAGGAAATCTCCCAGTTTCACAGTGGCGAAAAGGAAACTTCTGAATTCATGTTATGACAAGTTCTGAGCTTCTCTGGTGACTCAGATGGTAAAGATTCTGTCTGCAATGCAGGAGCTCTGGGTTTGAACCTTGGGTCACAAAGATCCCCTGGAGAAGGGAATGGCTACCCACTCCAGAATTCTTGTCTGGAAAATTCAATGGACAGAGGAGCCTGGTGGGCGACACTCCATGGAGTTGCAAAGAGTCAGACATGACTAAGTGACTAACATTTTCACTTTTCTTTTTTTTTTTTTTATGGAAATATACTTGGACATTATTCAGTGAATTAGAAATGAACAACAACAAAAAAAGATTAGAGCATATGCACCTGTTCATAAAACTCTAATACAAAGTCAGCACAACCTTTGGACTTTTAATTAAAGCTCGGAAAGTAGTTTTACCTTTATAATGTGCTAGATTCCTCTGAACCTACATGAGCATTTTTTCTCACAGACTTGGTACAGCAACTCTGTGTACTGAACCAGATTTATAACATAACAGATTGGATGACAGATAATGGTGAAAGCTAAAGATAATAAATAATTATTGGTACCATCTGGGCTTTTTGAAAAACCTCCTTTTGAAAGGAATTCATTTCAGAATCTTACAAAAATAGAATTCATGCAAAGAAAATTAAAATGTTAAATTAGCTGTGAGCAAAGATACTAATTTTAATTCACAAGGGGGATATAGATCTTATTTAGTATCAATTGACACAAAATTATTTAGAAAACAGAACAGTTTTTCAGATAAGCATTTACATTGATGAAACAAAATAAATTCTCTATTAATCTCTTCATGTCAAAGATAGTAAATGCCATGCAATCTGATTCATGGGGTCACTCTGATAGGTTTTCCACTTTTCAACTGAGAAATCTGTTTACTATTGACCGTTCAAAGGCAAATGTATATATATAATGATTGCACATGTTATGGTCTATCTATTCTATTCAGGTCTTTCTACATTAACAAAAAGTTAGCTAATAATATAAAAATGTTAGTGGATAATTTTGTACAAATGTTAGCTTTGATGATCACTGTCAACCTAAAACACCCTGCTTTTTCTTCATGCTGGCTCTTTCCTGAAGAAAGAGGGTAGATAGCCCAGAATATACTACACACATTTTTTTATATCATAGAAGCAGCTTACAGGAACAAGGAGGAATTCCAAGAAAAAGAGTTTTAAGGGAGGTAGTTGCACATTACTTAAACACTTGCCAGGTGCCTACAAACTGCAACACACATTTTACACATAGTGATTTACATGCACAGTATTTTAATTCATAATAATTGCTCTATCAAGATTCTCTTCATTTTCCAGATAATAAAAATGAATTAAGTGGCTTGTCCAAACTGCAATCTTTGCCCTATTTCCATAATATCACTGTTGATGGAAGCAGAGAAATAGTTAAACTGAGCCACTAAAAAGAGAGGATCTAGAACAGATTGAAAGCTAAAAAGAAGCAAATAACATCAACATGGAATGGGATATATTATATTGTGTGGATAAAGGTAAGATTCAGAATGACTGTTTATTTTAGAAGTGATTGGCACTCTCCCAATAGCAAGACCTTAAAGTAGGAGGGCCTTGCTGAACAGCTACCATTATCATATGTTGACACATTTGTTATCTAACAAATTCTTTTTTTGCTTCTAAGAGAGGTGGCTGCAATTCAGTAAAAACTTTCATTCCAGTAGCTTGAACAGAGGACTCATCTGTTGAAGTACAACTAATTTTACCATTCATTTATGACAAAAAAAGTTTGCTCTTCTGCTAGCCATTGACCACTGGTGCTATCATGTGCTTACAAACAACAATTTATTTTTTTATTAAAAACATACAGAAATATATTTTTCACTCACCGTTCACTTTGACTGTCTGAATCTTTCTTAGCCCATGGACTGCAGCATGCCAGCACTCCCTGTCCATCAACAGCTCCCAGAGCTTACTCAAACACATGTCCATCAAGTCAGTGATGCCGTCCAATCATCTCATCCTCTGTCATCCCTTCTCTCGCTTTCAATGTTTCCCAGCATTCTTTTCCAATGAGTCAGTTCTTCCTATCAGGTGGCCAAATTATTGGAGTTTCAACTTCAGAACCAGTACTTCCAATGAATGTTCAGGACTGATTTCCTTTAAGATGGACTAGTTTGATCTCCCTGCAGTCCAAGCGATGCTCAAGAGTCTTCTACAACACGACAGTTCGAAAGCATCAATTCTTTGGCACTCCAACTTTATAGTCCAACTCTCACATCCATACATGACCACTGGAAAAACCATAGCTTTGACTAGGTGGGCTTTGTCAGCAATGTAATGTCTCTGCTTTTTAATATGATGTCTATGTTGGTCATAGCTTTTCTTCCAAGGAGCAAGTGTCTTTTAATTTCATGGCTGCAGTCACCATCTGCAGTGATTTTGGAGAAGAAAACAATCTGTCACTGTTTTCATTGTTTCCCTACATATTTGCAATGAAGTGATGGGACCAGATGCCATGATCTTTTATTGTTGAATGTTGACTTTTAAGCCAACTTTTTCTTTCTCCTCTTTCACTTTCATCAAGAGACTCTTCCGTTCCTCTTCACTTTCTGCCATAACAGTGGTGTCATCTGCGTATCTGAGGTTATTGATATTTCTCCCAGAAATCTTGATTTCAGCTTGTGCCTCATCCAGCCAGGCATTTTGCATGATGTACTCTGCATATAAGTTAAATAACCAGAGTGATAATATACAGCTTTGACATATCCCTTTCTCAATTTGGAACCAGTCTCTTGTTCCAGGTCTAGTTCTAACAGTTGCTTTTTGACCCGCATACAACTTTTTCAGGAGGCAGATAAGGTGATCTGGTATTCCCATCTCTTGAAGAACTTTCGAGTTTGTTGTGATCCACATAGTCAAAGGCTTTGTCATAGTCAATAAAGGAGAAGTAGATGCTTTCCTGGAATTCTCTTGCTTTTTCTATGATACAGAGGATGTTGGCAATTTGATCTCTGATTCTTTTGCCTTTTCTAAATCCAGCTTGAACATCTGGAAGTTCATGATTCACATACTGGTGAAGCCTGGCTTGGAGAATTTTGAGCATTACTTTACTAGCATGTGAGATGAGAGCGGTAGTTTGAGCATTCTTTGGCATTGCCTTTCTTTGGGATTAGAATGAAAACTAACCTTTTCCAGCCCCGTGGCCACTGCTGAGTTTTCCAAATTTGCTGGCATATGAGTATGGCACTTTCAGAGTATCATCATTTAGGATTTGAAATAGCTCACCTGAAATTTCATCACCTCCACTAGCTTTGCTCGTAATGATTCTTCCTAAGACCCACACTTGACTTCACATTCCAGGATGTCTGGCTCTAGGTGAATGATCACATCATCATGTTTATCTGGGTCGTGAAGATCTTTTTACAGTTCCTCTGTGTGTTCTTGCCACCTCTTCTTGATATCTTTTGCTTCTTTTAGGTCCATACCACTTCTGTCCTTTATTCTGCCCATCTTTGCATAAAGTATTCTCTTGGTATCTCTAATCTTCTTGAAGATATCTCTAGTTTTTCCTGCTCTATTATTTTACTGTGTTTCTTTGCATTGATAACTTAGGAAGGCTTTCTTATCTCTCCTTGCTCTTCTTTTGAACTCTGCATTCAAATGGCTATATTTTTCCTTTTCTCCTTTGCCTTTCACTTCTCTTCTTTTCTCAGCTATTTGTAAGGCTTCTTCAGACAACCATTTTGCCTTTCATTTTCTTGAGGATGGTCTTGATCACTGCCCCCTGTACAATGTCATGAACCTCCATCCCTTGTTCTTCAGGCACTCTATCAGATCTAATCCCCCAAACCTATTTTCCCACTTCCACTGTATAATTGTAAGGGATTTGATTTAGGTCATATCTTAATGGTCTAGTTGTTTTCCCTACTTTCTTCAATTAAATCTGAATTTGGCAATAAGGAGTTCATGATTGGAGCCACAGTCAGCTCCTGGTCTTATTTTTCCATACTGTTTTTAGGTCTCTCTACCTAATAGACCTAAATTTAATCTGTCTGTCTCTGTCTAATGATCTGTAAGAAGGAGAATCTCAATATGCTATAAACTGAACTAACTTTTCCCATTCTTCGTATTCTATGCTGCTCAAACCCCCTACCCCTTTAATGACTGACATTAGGAAGAGCACAAGTATAAAATTCATCTCCAACTACATCTCACTCTTTCTTTAAACTCTGGGGCCTTAACTGTCTGTTCAACTTATGGCCGTTCTTTATTCTAATCCGAAAGTGTGTCTTCAGTCTATGTACTTCTTTCCAATTCCATTACTGCCCCCAGCTTAACTGTCACCATATCTTGATGGGCTTTTGAATAACTTCCTAACAGATCTTCCCACTACTGATCTTTTCAAATGTTTCAAATGATTCTTCTCATGCTTAACCTCCCATAGCTTTCTGATATTTTAACACTAAAAATAATATCTTCAAATACCATACATCATTCTTTTGCAAATAGCTCACAGATATTTTAGCCTGGAAGCACCTTTCAGTTACTTGATCCAAGAGCTTTTTGGTTCCTAGGCTGTCACCTATTCGGCCATTATACTTAATAACCCCATCCCACAATGTTCTGGGTTAACTGGCCCTTTCTGTCTCAACCTACAAACAACTTTCCCTAACCTACATACTCTTCTCACTATCATCAGATTTTCTTAGGTATCCCTAAAAATTAGTTAGTCTTTCCTTTATCTTAGCAATTATCCCATAATATATTATGATTCTTGTACTGTTTATTTCTTCCACAGACTATAAACCCCAGAAGGAAAAGGACAATGACTGGATTAATCACTGTTCAATATTCTGTTTCTAATATAGTATCTGGCACTCACTTAATGTTTAATATTTCCTGAGCAAATCAATCAATAGATATTGCTTACTAGGCAAGGCATAAAGGAATCTGATCACAACAGATCCTTTTTGACATTTGGCTCCACCTCTAACTTTAGATTCCTTAGTATTGTAACCAAGAATAACCCTATGGGTGACTTCCCAGAACAGATTCCCACCCCACTCCCACTGTGTTCTCCGTCTGCCTCCAGACATATAGAAAACCTTTAGCTTCCTAGGCCTTGCATGAGTTCCAAAGAGTACACTTAATCAGAGAAGTAAGGAAATACATAAATAAAAGAAAACAGTCATGCAAGATAAAATAATAATTATTTAACCATTAAACAAAATAAGGACCTTTAGTTCTTCCTCAAAGTCTATAGACAATATGATGACCCATGTCCTTTGAGCTGTTCTACTGATACTAAAAACTCTAACAGATGAAAAAAGTTAACTGTATGCTTCCCATTTGCACATAGACTCCAGACAGGGTAGAGTCAAAAGGTCAATGATGTTGACTACCAGTTACCTCACCACCACTATCAGAATAGTGCCCATGAACTAATCACACATGCCACAAACCTCTTCACTTATTCTGTTTTTAAAAACCTTTCTTTGAAAGGCTTTTAAACACTAGCCACTTGGGCTCCTTGTTCAGTGCCTTGCAACAAATGCACTTTTCTTCACCACACCTGGTGTCAGTAGATTGGATTTACTACAAAAGGGCAAGTGGACCCAAGTTTGGTTTGATAGCTGCAAGGATAGATGGTATGGACCTAACAGAAGCAGAAGATATTAAAAAGAGGTGGCAAGAATACACAGAAGAACTGTACAAAAAAGAGCTTCATGACCCAGATAATGACAAAAGTGTGATCACTCACCTAGAGTCAGACATCCTGGAATGCGAAGTCAAGTGGGCCTTAGAAACCATCACTCTGAACAAAGCTAGTGGAAGTGATGGAATTCTAGTTGAGCTATTTCAAATCATGAAAGATGACGCTGTGAAAGGGATGCACTCAATATGCCAGAAAATTTGGAAAACTCAGCAGTGGCCACAGGACTAGAAAATGTCAGTTTTCANAAAAATATTATAAAGAATGGAGCTGATGAGATAGATAGTGTTCATTGTTCTTATATTTTGGTGAAGAAGTACAAAGTAGACTGTGGTAAGAAAAGGGTCATATAATATTTAAAGTAATCACTAAAAACCAATGCTAAAAAAGTGTAGATTTTTAAAGTATAAAAGATGAATAGAAATAGAATATTAAAAATTATTCTGTTAAAATAAAAGAAGTTAGGAAAAGCAGAAAAAAATAAGTAACATAAATATGAAACAACTAGAATGATAAAGACAAAACCATATTGCTAATTACATTAAATATAAATAAACTAATACATGAATTAAGATATAAATAGGACTGAATAAAATCAAGATGAAATTATGTGCTGTCTAAAATATTGCATTCTAAATAAAAAGATTTTGAAAAGATATGCTATGTCATCTTCAGAAAACTGGTGAGCATATATTAACATCGAAAAAGATAAACTTCAGGCAAGGACATTCAGTGGTCAAAAAATAAAGGGGACATGGCCAACTGATGTGAAGAACTGACTCATTGGAAAAGACCCTGATGCTGGGAAAGATTGAAGGCAGGAGGAGAAGGGATCCACAGAGGATGAGACGGTTGGATGGCATTATCCACTAAATGGACATGAGTCTGGACAAGCTCTGTGAGTTGTTGATGGACAGGGAAGCCTTACATGCTGTAGCCCATGGGGCTGCAAAGAGCTCAACATGACTCAGCGACTAAACTGACTGACAGAAAATAAAGTGTGATATATTTTTTAATGCAATACTATAGAATGATAGGCCTAAATATGAAAGTTAAATTATAAAATTTCCCATAGATACCAAAGGATAATATCGTAGTGACGTTGGGTAGACAGAGATTTATGAAAGACCAAAAGCATAAACCAATTATCAATTGTACTTCATTCAAATTATAGTCTGTTCATCAAACACAACATTTAGATCAGTTCAGTTCAGTCGCTCAGTCACATTGACTCTGTGATGCCATGGACTGCAACACACCTAGCCTCCCTGTCCATCAACAACTCCTGGAGTTTACTAAAACTCATGTCCATTGAGTCAGTGAAAATAGGAAACACAACATTAAGAAAGTGAAAATATAAACCTTACATTTGAAGAAAATATTTCAATGCATATATTTGACAGAATATGAAAGAACTGTAAATCTATAATAAAACACAAGTAACCTATTTTTATAATACACAAGACATTTAAATAGAACCCTGACAAGATACCCAAGTTGCTAATAAGAATATTAAATTTTTCTTCAAATCAGTCATCAGGAAAATGCAAATTAGATCACGTGATACCACTTCACACTCAGTATCATAGCTAAAATAAAAAATCCCACAACACCAAATGTTGGTAAGAAAGTGGGGCAAATAAGAATGTAGAAAGAAAGTGAAATCTCTCAGTCACGTCCGACTCTTTGTGATCCCATGGACTGTACCCTACCTGGCTCATTCACCCATGGGATTTTCCAGGCAAGAATACTGAAGTGAGTGGCCATTTCCTTCTCCAGGAGATCTTCCTGACCCAGGGATTGAACCCAGGTCTCCTGCATCTGTCTCCAGCAGATGCTTTACCGTCTGAGCCAGGTAAGAAAGTGGGCAAATAAAGCCTCATTCATTGCTAGTGAGAATGTCAAGTGGTATAACACTTTGGCAATTTACTTGACACTTTCTTGTGAAGTTAAACATATGTCTCCTCTAAAATCTAAAGTATATATCCCATATTGTAAAAAACTGGAAACATCTCAAACACTAATTAACAAGAGTATGAACCAACAAATTGTTGTGTTGTGTTCCCTGTGTTGATTAAAAGAAACCAGACAGAATGGATACATGTATATGTACGGCTGAGTCCCTTTGCTGTCCACCTGAAACTATAACATTGTTAATTGACTGCACTACAATATAAAAAGAAAAAATTAAGTGCATACTATATGGATTAATTTATATAGCTGAAAAACAAAGTTTAATCGATGATGATAGAAGTCAGAATCACATGAAAGCAATTATACCTATGATAAAAGTTAACTAAATGATGAGTGTTAACTAAGCTTATTGTGATAATCATTTTGAAATATACACACATATCAAATCACTATGTTGTACACCTTAAACTTATAGGATGCTATTATATGCCAATTATGTCTCAATAAAACTGGGGAGGGGGGCAGGGGGAAGAATAAGTTTCCTAAAGGGAACTAGAAAATTTATAGGTGATGAAAATGCTCTATCTAGACTGCAATGCTTATTATACAAGCAGACACGTTTGTCAAACTACATAATGTACATCAAACAACTTAAAGTTATCATGTACAGAGATTTGAAGTATATGTTAACTTTACCTAAATAAAAAGAAAGTTCTATTTCTTCAAGAAGCCTCCTTTAGATGATCCTGTGCTGTGCTGTACTTAGTCAGTAAGTCATATCTGACTCTTTTGTGACCCCACGGATCATAGCCCGCCAGGCTCCTCTGGGAATTCTCCAGGTAGGAATGCCAGAGTGGGTTTCCATGCCCTCCTTTAGGGGATCTTCCCAACCCAGGGATCGAACCCAGGTCTCCTGTGTTGCAGGCAGATTCTTTACCATCGAGCCACCATGGAAGCCCGTGAATACCGGAGTGGGTAACCTATTCCTTCTCCAGGGTATCTTCTCCAACCAGGAATCAAACTAAGGTCTCCTGCACTGCAGGCAGATTCTTCATCAGTTGACCTACCAGGGAAGCCCTTAGATGATCCTAATCAACTGTAACAAACAATTTTGAAGTTACTAGTTTAATTCTCACCCCTAATAGAACCCAAATTGTGCTTGTGTGAGGCTTATATTCCTGTTTCTTCATATATGAAATGATACAGTGATAGAATTAGAGTACATAAATTGATCTGGTATAAAATTGTATATATCTAAAACTTACTCAAAAGTTGAATAAGCCAGGTTGAATGATCCTAGACTCTTAGTATCAGTTATGTCACATAATTTTAAATATAATTTTAAATTTTATATGATAATTTAATACTATCATAATGCTACCCAAAACAAGCTTTCCAATGAGAACCATCATGGAGTCTGGTAATATATGATGGTGTATTTTCATCTGCTTTTTCCCATGTATTGAGAACATGTTGGTAATATGTAAAAAGGTGAGTAAAAGAAGCACATTCATCAAGAGTGACAAATAAAGCGGGTAAATAAGCTTTGGACTAGAGGAAATTCAAGTTTAGAAAACTGGATTTGTGGGATATGGTGTAAGAGACACCATAACTGAAATATGTCTTTTCCATAGCCTTTGCTCTAATTGCAGTGAATATTTAGAAATATTCAACAATTATATTTTAATACAAGTATCAATGATGTCCTTCAGATTTCCAGGAGTCATTTGGTGGAAGTGTATAATCACACAAATCTGCTTGCTGCACAANAATATGTCTTTTCCGTAGCCTTTGCTCTAATTGCAGTGAATATTTAGAAATATTCAACAATTATATTTTAATACAAGTATCGAAGATGTCCTTCAGATTTCCAGGAGTCATTTGGTGGAAGTGTATAATCACACAAATCTGCTTGCTGCACAAGAACAACTTAACATGGTTTATGTTAATTCTATGAGATTCTGTGTGATCCTAAATTGTAATTTGACCTCAGTTTTATTTTGACTTGGGCTTTCCTGATGGTTCAGATGATCAGGAATCTGCCTGCAATGTGAGAGACCCAGGTTCAATCCCTGGGTTGGGAAGGTCCCCTGGAGAAGGGCATGGCAACCCGCTCCAATATTCTTGCCTGGGGAATTCCATGGACATAAGAGCCTGGCAAGCTACAGCTATGTTCAGGACAATATAAATAACTTTATTTTTGCATTTGATTCAACTTTATATAACACACTGTATAAAGAAGTAAAGTTTGAGACAAGAATGATGTATTATTTTACATTTAAACAGACAGTTGAATTGGTTCTTCGTATTTTGAAAACTTTTTTTGCCTCTTAGTACATCTTGTTTATTAAGTGAGAAAAGTGTGATCTGCCTGTATTTCTTCCATCTTTGTGTATAACTCTATTAACTGTATACCTAGGATTTTACAAGCATAAACTCTTATTATAAAACAGTTAAAGAAGGAAAGTGAAATTGAAGTGAAGTCACTCAGTCCTGTCCGACTGTTTGTGACCACATGGACTGTAGGCTCCTCCCTCCATGGAACTCTCCAGGCAAGAGTACTGGAGTGGGTTGCCATTTCCTTCTCCAGGGAAAGAAGGAAAAAGGAGGATTAATATTATACCTTTTTTGAACTTTCATAACTGGAATCCTGCAGTATACTCTCATTTTTGTTTCTTTGTTCAACACTGTATCTTCAACTATGATTTCATGACTAGTACTTGGTGGTTAATTTTATTGCTGAAGTCCTCTTGCCTGGCAAATCCCATGAATGCAGGACCTGATAGGCTGCAGTCCATGGGGTTGCTAGAAGTCGGACACAACTGAGCGACTTCACTTTTACTTTTCACTTTCATGCATTGGAGAAGGAAATGGCAACCCACTCCAGTGCTCTTGCCTGGAGAATTCCAGGGATGGGGGAGCATGGTGGGCTGCCGTCTATGGAGTCGCACAGAGTCGGACACGACTGAAGTGACTTAGCAGCAGCAGCAGCATTCTATTGAAAAATATATGCTTTACTTACCCATTCTCCTGTTGATGGGCTTTTGGGTTAATTCTAGAGGTGTTTTTTTTTTCCTATTACATGTGATCATGCTATAAACATTCTAAGTATTTTTTGGTTGCCTAGATGTATGCATCTCTTTGGAGTATATACCCAGTTGTTAGATTTATTGGCCATAGGATATGCTCTTGCTTAATTATGGTGATGATGGTGGTTTAGTCGCTAAGTCATGTCAGACTCTTGCGACCCCATGGACTGTAGCCCGCCAGGCTCCTTTGTCCATGGGATTTTCCAGGAAAGAATACTGGAGTAGGTTGCCATTTCTTTCTCCAGAGGATCTTCCCAATTCAGGAATAGAACCTGGGTCTCCCACATTGAAGGCAGATTCTTTACCGACTGAGCTATGAAGGAAGCCTGCTTAATTATGATAGATAATGCTAAACAATTTTCTGAAGTGTTGGTAGCAATTTACACTCTCATTAAAGAATGAGAGTTTCAACTGCCTCACATCTTTGCCCCTTTGGCTGGCTGAAGGACCACTGCAACTACCAGGAGGGCAGTGGGAAGCCTTTCCACACATGGGCTTGCCTCCAGGCAAGGCAGAAAGAGGTCTGCTCCAGCAGCTGCCTGATTTCCTGCAGACCACCTCAGCAGGAACCCCATCCCTACCCCAGCAAATACTCAGGTTTCGTCTCTATCCATGTCACAACACATGGCACTCTCCCCACTGGTAACCACTAGCTTGTTTTCTATATCTGTAAGTCTGTTTTATATATATATTTGTTTTGCTTTTAAATTCTACAGAAAAGTGATATTACACTGTATTTAACTTTTTCTCTCTGACTTACTTCACTATGTGATATTACTCTCACCAGTATCACTATGATATTCTGTATCTACATCCACACTGCTGCAAATCACTATTTGTTCTTTTTCACTACTGAGTAGTATCTCATTACATACATACATGTATATATACATAAAGACAAGAAAATGTGGTTTATATATATGACATTTTATTTATCCATTCATCTTTTGATGAGCATTTGGGTTGCTTCCATATCTTGGCTATTGTAAATAGCACTGCTGTAAATATTGGGGTGCAGTATCTTTTTGAATTAGTGTTTTTGCTTTTTTCAGATATATAGCCACAAATTGAATGGCTGAACGTATGGTAGTTCTGGTTTCAATCTTTTGAGGAACCTCTATTCTGTTTTCTATAGTGACTATACCAATTTACATTCCCTCCCACAGTGTACAAGGGCACCCTTTTCTACACATCATTGGTGACATTTGTTATATAGAGACTTTTTGATGACAGCCATTCTAACAATGAGATGATATTTCATTGCTTTGATTTGTAAGTCTATCATTTTGTGGATAATCACCTATTTTCTGTTAAAATGTGACAGAACTTCTAAAAAGGTGTGTATCACTAATAAGATATTGGTAAACCTAATAACATGCAAAATAGCCAAATATCACATACTGATGATAAAATAATCTATATGTGAAATATTCCATACTTCACTAAGAAATTAATATGACTAATACCTAATATGCCATCTTAAAGCCATATCCTCCTGAGAAAATGGTATAACAATAAGGTAATTTCTCCAACCTTTATGCCTGAGATTGTGTTCTATTGGTTTTTATCATTCTCATTATCAGATATAAATGGAAGGAACCAAATGATCAACGAACTTTTGTGCACTTCAATAACCAGAGTAATTCACAGTGGCCCCAAAAGACAATCATAAAGTCTTAATACATTCTTTTCTTTTACAAATTTTATTTAAAGCTATATCATGGGAATTTAGCCTGTAATAGTCCATGAAAAAATTATTACTCTCTCTAGGACTCTGTGTCAATTTTCCAACTAACTATGAACTTGTATTAATGTTCATTATGATTTCACAAATACATGAAGAAACTAATATTTTACTGCAATTTTAATGGAGAAAAAAGTAAGAGCAAATATCTTACTCAAAACAACCTAAGTGATAGTGGTACTATGAGGATAAAGTTATTATCATTTTCTAAAACTATACACTTATTCTCCATATTTCAAATTCATGCAATGAGAAGCACAGATAATCAATAAATGCTAATTACGATGATGCTACATGTCAGAGACAAGGCATTGAATGAAAGTTACATGTATACATGTTTACTCAACTGTGTGTGTGTGCGTGCATTTGCAAGGATATTTTGTAAAATGTAAGATCCAAATAACTAGATGAGATCTTTTCTAATAGAAAATGTTTATTTGATTTATTCAAAACACCAGTTCCTTTGAAAACATCTCTATCAAAATAAACTACTGTGATTGAAAATGTTTGTAGTAAGAATAAACTTTTAGATAAAACCTCCAAAAATTGCAATGAAAACAAACATTTTCCCCTAATAGGCTGAATACAAGTCATGTTTATTTTCTGAAGGAAAATGAATTATTTAGCAAATGCTTTCCAGCAGGAGCCCAATAAGCTGATAAGATGATAAGTGATGGAGTTGGAAATAAAAATTAACTTTTGAAACACAGTTCAAAATTGAATGTGTTAAATCACATAGCCTTTCCAAAAATACCCGACTTCTCAGAAACAGAATGAAATGAGTTTGCTTAAATGAAGAAAGAAAACAATTTTTATTTATAGCTGCATCTATCTCTCCCAGCCCACTCCTAATTTCAGGGGGAAAGAAATCAATGTCAGTTTCAGGTACTCTCATACTTACAACGATAATAAGACACTACTTGTGATTACCTACTATGTCCCTGACACTTTATTTCACATTAAAACCTAGAGCAGACTAACTACAGTGCTGCTGACAGGACAAAGCCAGTTGTCATCCTCTTAACTCTTACTCTACTGCTAAGTGGTTAAGCCTTGGTATACTTGATATCTGAAAATGTTACCACCATTACCTCCACTTCCTGCCCTGATATGAAGCAGGACCCTATGGGTTCCTGGTCACAGAAGCCTTTCCGTGTCCTACATTTCTTGATAACAGAAAATAGACTTCATTCCGCCTCAAAGTCTTCCCTGAGCTCAAATGAACAGATTCAAATAGTTGCTAACTAGATACAGGAGGTGGATGTAGAGAGAAGGGTGGAACAGTCAAAAGAAGCAATAGTTCAGCCTTGGGGCAGTTTTTGTTCCCCTTCAGGAGATATACATAATAATACATTTGAGGGGTTTTGCAGATCTTGAAACACCCACCAGATTGTGTGCTATTCACAGGACTTCCCTGGTGGCAGAGATGATTTAAAAAAAAAAAAAATCTGACTGCAATGCAGGAGACCCAGGTTCGATTCCTGGGTTGGGAAGTTCTCCTGGAAAAGGAAATGGCAACCCACTACAATATTCTTGCCTGGAGAATTCCATGGACAGAAGAGCCTGGCCAATTACAGTCCATGGGATCGCAAAGAGTTGGAAGTGACTGAGTGACTAACATTGTGCACTGTGCTATTCACAAGCCCCCTAGACCACTGGAACCAGGAGATTGATAATGTGAACTACATTTACCTCACCACCAATGAATGAGAAGACTGTCCACAAACTGATCACTCTCTCTTTGAGCTATTATTATAAAACTCCTTGCTTCTCCCTCCAGGTTGGGACACATAGTTTTAAGTGTATTAGTTTATTGTGGGAAATTCTTAAAGAGATGGGAATACCAGACCACTTTATCTTCTTCCTGAGAAACCTGTATGCAGGTTGAGAGGTAACAATTAGAACCAGACATGGAACAATGGACTGGTTCCAGATTGGGAAAGGAGTAGGTCAAGGCTGTATATTGTCACCCTGTTGATTTAATTTATATGCAGAACACATCATGCGAAATGATAGGCTGGATGAAGCACAAGCTGGAGTCAAGATTGCCAGGAATAATATCAGTAACCTCAGATATGCAGATGACACCACCTTTATGGCAGAAAGTGAAGAAGAACTGAAGACCCTCTTGATGAAAGTGAAAGAGGAGAGTGAAAAAGCTGACTTAAAATTCAACAATCAAAAAACAAAGATCAAGGCATCTGGTCCCATCACTTCATGGCAAAAAGATGGGGAAACAATGGAAACAGTGACAGACTTTATTTTCTTTGGCTCCAAAATCACTGTGGATGGTGACTGAAATCATGAAACTAAAAGATGCTTGTCCCTTGGAATAAAAGCCATGACAAACCTAGACAGCACATTAAAAAAGCAGAGATATTACTTTGCCAACAAAGGCCTGTCTAGTCAAAGCTATGGTTTTTCCAATAGTCATGTATGGATGTGAGAGTTGGATCATAATGAAGGCTGAGCATTGAAGAGTTGATGCTTATGAACTATGGTGTTGGAGAAGACTCTTGAGTCCTTTGGACTACAAGGGGATCAGTCAATCCTAAAGGGATTTCAACACTAAATATTCAATGAAGGGACTTAATGCTGAAGCTGAAGCTCCAATATTTGGCCACCTGATGGGAANATCATAATGAAGGCTGAGCATTGAAGAGTTGATGCTTATGAACTATGGTGTTGGAGAAGACTCTTGAGTCCTTTGGACTACAAGGGGATCAGTCAATCCTAAAGGGATTTCAACACTAAATATTCAATGAAGGGACTTAATGCTGAAGCTGAAGCTCCAATATTTGGCCACCTGATGGGAAGAGCTGACTCATTAGAAAAGACCCTGGTGCTGGGAAAGATTGAGGGCAGGAGGAGGAGGGGATGACAGAGGATTAAATGGTTGGATGGCATCATTCAATAGACACAAGTGTGAGCAAACTCTGGGAGATAATGAAGGACAGGGAAGCCTGGTGTGCTGCAGTCCATGGGGTCACAATATATCAGACAAAACTGAGTGACTGAACAAGTCCATTATGGCCCTTTTTGCCTATCAAAGTAATAAATCTATGCTTTTCTACATTCCCAAAATTCTGCCTCATAGAATTCAGCATTGGGGTACAGAAGCCATTTTTTACTTCATCCCCACAGTCTACACTGTGGCTTCTCTTAAAGATTCACAGAAAGCAAAATGTGTGATCTTAATCACCTGTCCATCATTACCTAAATAAGAACTTTTTAATTTCACCAAAAGCATACTTGTTATGATAATAACATTATTTCTATTGATTAAAGTTATGATCTGGGACACAAACAATGGGAATCTTTAAATGTGGACACCATATTTAATTTTCAGACAATTTTCATGGGTCAAAAACTATTACTTTTCCTTTGAAATTTTTAATGAACCATAGAAAGTGAAAGAAAGATAATCTTACTCTCAGGACATACAAAATTAGGCAGCATGCTCACATTGGCCACTGGGCTTCTGTTTGCCAAGCCCTGTCCCAGAGGACAGACTGAAGTTCAGTTCAGTTCAGTCGCTCAGTCGTGTCCGACTCTTTACGACCCCAAGAATCGCAGAACGCCAGGCCTCCCTGTCCATCACCAACTCCTGGAGTTCACTCAGACTCACGTCCATTGAGTCAGTGATGCCATCCAGCCATCTCATCCTCTGTCATCGCCTTCTCCTCCTGCCCCCAATCCCTCCCAGCATCAGGGTCTTTTCCAATGAATCAACTCTTTGCATGAGGTGGCCATAGTACTGGAGTCTCAGCTTTAGCATCACTCCTTCCAAAGAAATCCCAGGGCTGATCTTCAGAATGGACTGGTTGGATCTCCTTGCAGTCCAAGGGACTCTCAAGAGTCTTCTCCAACACCACAGTTCAAAAGCATCAATTCTTTGGCACTAAGCCTTCTTCACAGTCCAACTCTTAGTAAGCAATAAATCAGGGAATCCATTTAAAATACTATTATAGAAATCTTCTTCCATGGTGGACCAGAGGTTAAAACATCTGCCTGAAATGTGGGAGATCAGCACGCCAGGCCTCCCTGTCCATCATAGGATCTAACTTTCAGGGATAAAGGAAGTAGTTGGTACTAGGGAAGGTCTCATAGCAGACATGGTATTTGAACTGAATTTTGAAGGTGGAAAAGGAAAGACCTTGCAACTAGAGGGAATCAGCTCAAGAAAATATGTAGTTATAAAAATATGCTGTATTGGGGAATTTTCAAATAGCTCTCCAAAGAAAGAGCTATAAAAGAGTGAGGTATGAAAGATAATATTGAACTTGAGTATAAAATGATTTTTTTTAGGCCCTGCTAAGGAGTTTCTGTAGTTTTGTTGGTTTAAATCGATTTTAAAGTATGGAAAATGCACTAAATACTAATAAGAAAAGAAAAAGTCATCCTTTCCTAAGTATCTGCTCTGGTGAGCTAAAAATTCATAAAGCTCATAGCCTGCCTGAAGGCAATAATAAGATAGAACAAAAATACCAGTAAGACCTCATTATAGCCACTCCAGTATTTAAAACCTTATTTTATGGAACAAAAATGGAGCATTAAAGCCTCACCAGGACAATTTAAAACGCTGCTCTTTTTAATTTTGTGTAATGCTTTTCTAACTATTTCAAAAACTGAGCTAGCTGATCAATTCATGATAATGATTGTCATAATTTGTAATATCAACATATTGACTTTGCATAAAACATCCCACAACCCAAATTTTCCTAAATGAATATTCTACATTTAAAATATATTATGTGTTCTAAAACATAAGGAACTCTGTTCTGTTTCTGTATATTTTGCTACATATCTTGATTTGCTCCTAATATTATAGCTTCATGTCCAAAATCAACATATCCAAGATGTATCTTAACATATTCCTATTCAAACATGTTGCTCTTTTTCTTTGGCACCAACAGTGATACATAAGACAATATGCTAGCAGTTATGTTAAGCTTTTTCTCACTCTTAATCTGATATTAAATTCTCCTGATTTTCTTCCTAAATATATATGCCTCAAACATTTCCCTTGTGCCTATCCTATTGCCTGTTGTCTATTTCAGATCCTTTTCCAATGAAAAA
Source organism: Neotragus moschatus (assembly GCA_006410615.1). NCBI lineage: Eukaryota > Metazoa > Chordata > Mammalia > Artiodactyla > Bovidae > Neotragus > Neotragus moschatus. Next base: position 111,535 of record SJYA01002107.1, on the reverse strand, counting down.
ATACAAAAGCCTTCCTACTACTCATCTCCTCCTTCATTTCTGCTTCCCATCAAGAAGCTCTTTAGTTCCTCTTCACTTTCTGAAATTAGAATGATATCATCAGCATATCTAATATTGTTGATATTACTCCTGGCAGTCTTTATTTCAGCTTGTGATTTATCCAGCCTGGCATTACACATGATGTACTCTGCATATAAGTTAGATAAGGAGGGTGACAATGCAGCCTTGTTGTACTCCTTCACCAAATAATTTCTGCAAAAATAATCCTTCTAAAATACAAATCATGGCATATCATTCCTTTGTTAAAACCCTTCAATACTTTTGGCTCACTTAATAAAATTACGAGATAGAACTGAAAGAGATGGTTTTAATGAAACTGACTTGATCCTCATTCTAAAGAATGTTATACCTTAATAGGGGGAAACAGAAGAAAACAAACAGATAAGAAAGCATGCATGGCAATGAGGACTAAGTTGAAGATAAAGCTGGGTGATTTTTAAGAGAATTACAGGGTGCATTTGATGTGCTTCTTAGAGATTGTGTGACAGAAGATTGCTTCCCTGAGGAGGTCACATTTAAGTCAAAGTCTGAATGATAATAAGGAATCAGTCGTGAACAACTTGGGAGACTAAAACTCCAGAGAAAACAACAGTGAGTTCAAAGTTCATCTGAATTTGTCGTGTTTAAAAAAGAGAGGGCCCATGTGACTGAAGCAGGAAGCAACAGAAGCAACGAAGAGCATTATAAGATGATCGGAGAAGTAGCCAGGCACCATATCATGGGAAATCCTTCAGAACTGAGAACAGATTTTGGCTTTTATTTCTAAACAATGTGAAGCTGAGTAGTTATATGATTAACATATATTAATAAATTCTTCTGGCTAATAAGAGGGGAATGGATACATAACAGAGGGAAAATGGAAATAGGGCCAGTATCAAAGAATGGTGGTGTCTTAGATACACACAATGAGGTGCAAATGAAAATATACAGATAAATATGTAAAATTTTTGGAGGCACACTCCGTTGAAATAATGAAAGATGGGTGTGTAGCATGAGAAAAAGGAAAAGAGCAACAACAAATTCTAGATATTTGCTTAGCTCATGGAGGAATTATAATGCCATTTATTCAGGGAAAAAAGGTTTTTTGATAAGTGGGAAAATAAAATATCTTGAAATATAGGTTATTTAAATGTTACATTAATGTGCACAATGGAGTCTGAAGTCAAGTGGACCTTAGAAAGCATCACTATGAACAAAGCTAGTGGAAGTGATGGAATTCCAGTTGAGCTATTTCAAATCATGAAAGATGATGCTGTGAAAGTGCTGGCCTCAATATGCCAGCAAATTTGGAAAACTCAGCAGTGGTCACAGGACTAGAAAAGGTCAGTTTTCATTCCAATCCCAAAGAAAGGCAATGCCAAAAAATGCTCAAACTACCACACAATTGCACTCATCTCACACGCTAGTAAAGTAATGCTCAAAATTCTCCAAGCCATGCCTCAGCAATTCATGAACCGTGAACTTTCAGATGTTGAAGCTGGTTTTAGAAAAGGCAGAGGAACAAGAGATCAAATTGCCAACATCTGCTGGATCATGGAAAAAGCAAGAGAGTTCCAGAAAAACATCTATTTCTGCTTTATTGACTATGCCAAAGCCTTTGACTGTGTGGATCACAATAAACTGTGGAAAATTCTGAATGAGATGGAGCTACCAGACCACCTGACCTGCCTCTTGAGAAACCTGTATGCAGGCCAGAAAGCAACAGTCAGAACTGGACATGGAAGAGCAGACTGGTTCCAAATAGGAAAAGGAGTGTGTCAAGGCTGTGTAGTGTCACGCTGCTTATTTAACTTGTATGCAGAGTACATCATGAGAAACGCTGGCCTGGAACAAGCACAGGCTAGAATCAAGATTGCTGGGAGAAATATCAATAAGCTCAGATATGCTGATGACACCACCCTTATGGCAGAAGTTGAAGAAGAACTAAAAAGCCTCTTGATGAAAGTGAAGGAGGAGAGCGAAAAGGTTGGCTTAAAGCTCAACATTCAGAAATCTAAGATCATAGCATCCAGTCCCATCACTTAATGGCAAATAGATGGGGAAACAGTGAATACAGTGTCAGACTTTATTTTGGGGGGCTCCAAAATCACTGCAGATGGTGATTGCAGCCATGAAATTAAAAGACGCCTACTCCTTGGAAGAAAAGTTATGACCAAGCTAGATAGCATATTTAAAAGTAGCGACATTACTTTGCCAACAAAGGTCCATCTAGTCAAGGCTATGGTTTTACCAATATTCATGTATGGATGTGAGAGTTGTACTGTGAACAAAGCTCAGAGCCAAAGAATTGATGCTTTTGAACTGTGGTGTTGGAGAAGACTCTTGAGAGTCCCTTGGACTGCAAGGAGATCCAACCAGTCCATCCTAAAGGAGATCAGTCCTGGGTGTTCATTAGAAGGACTGATGTTGAAGCTGAAACGTCAATACTTTGGGCACTTCATGCGAAAAGTTGATTCATTAGAAAAGATCTAATGCTGGAAAGGATTGGGGGCAGGAGGAAAAAGAGATGACAGAGGATGAGATGGCTGGATGGCATCACCGACTCTATGGACATGAGTTTGGGAAGACTCCGGGATTTGGTGATGGACAGGGAGGCCTGGCCTGCTGTGACTCATGGGGTCGCAAAGAGTCAGACACGACTGAGCCATTGAACTGAACTGAACTGAAAGTGATTAATTACTTGTTGCTGTTGTTCAGTCCTTAAGCCATGTCCAACTCTTTGCAACCCTATGGACTGCAGCATACCAGGCTCCTCTGTCCTCCACTATTTCCCAGAGGTAGTTCATGTTCATTCAGTCTGTGACTAAACCATCTCATCCTATGCTGCCCTCTTCTCCTTTTGCCTCCAATCTTTTGCAACATCGGAGTTATTTCTAATGAGTCAGCTGTTTGCATCAGGTGGTCAAAGAATTGGAGCTTCAGCTTCAGCATCAGTCCTTCCAATGAATATTCAGGACTGATTTTCTTTATGATTGACTGGTTTGATCTCATTGCAGTCCAAGAGACTCTCAAAAGTCTTCAGCACCACAATTTGAAGCCATCAGTTCCTCAGCACTCAGTTTTCTTTACTGTCCAACTCTCACACCCATACATGACTACTGAAAAATCATAGCTTTGACTATAAGGACCTTTGTCAGCAAAATGATGCCTCTGCTTTCTAATATGCTGTCTAGGTTTGTCATAGATTTTCTTCCAAGGAGCAAGTGTCTTTTAATTTCATGGCTGCAGTCACCATTCACAGTGATTTTGGAACCCAAGAAAATAAAATCTGGCAGTGCTTCCTCTTTTCCCCCAGCTAATTGCCATGAAGTAATGGGGTCAGCTGCTGTGATCTTAGTTTTTAAATACTGAATTTTAAGCCAGCTTTCTCAGTCTCTTCTTTCACCCTCATCAGGAAGTCCCTTAGTTCCTCCTCCCTTTCTGCCACTAGAATGGTATCATCAGCATGTCTGAGATTGTTGATATTACTCCCAGCAGTCTTTATTTCAGCTTGTGATTTATCCATCCTGGCATTACGCATGATGTATTCCATATATAAATTAAATAAGCAGGATGGCAATACAGCCTTGTCATACTCCTTCCCCAATTTTGAACCAGTCCCTTGTTCCATGTTTGGTTCTAACTGTTGCTTCTTGACCTGCATACGGGTTTCTCAGGAGACAGGTAAAGTGGTCTGGTACACCCATTTCTATAAGAATTTCCCACAATTTGTTATGACTGACATAGTCAAAAGCTTTCTAGCATAGTCAATGAAGCAGAAGATTTTCTCAAATTCCCTTGATTTCTCCATGATGCAACAAATTTTGGGCAATTTGATCTCTGGTTCCTCTTTCTCTTTGGAACCCAGTTTATACATCTGGAAGTTCATGTATCATGTACAGCTGAAGCCTATCTTGAAGGAACTTGAATCCTATCTTGAAGGATTTTAGGCATTACCTTACTAGCATGTGAAATGATCACAACTGTGTGGTAGTTTGAACATTCTTTGACACTGCCCTTCTTTGCAGTTGAAATGAAAACTGACCTTTTCCAATCGTGTTGCCACTGTTGAGTTTTCCAAATTTGCTGACATACTGAGTGCAGCACTTAAGCAGCAGCATCTCTCATGATGTTAAATAACTTGTCTGGAATTCCATCACCTCTATTAGTTTATTTCATAGTAATGCTTCCTACTACCCACTTGAGTTCACACTCCAGGTTACCTGGCTCTAGGTGAGTGACCACACCATCAGGGTTATCTTGGTCATTATGACCTTTTTTGTATAGTTCTCCTCTGTATTCTTGCCACTTCTTCTTAATCTCTTCTGTCTCTCTTAGGTCCTTACTGTTTCTGTCCTTTATCTTGCCCATCCTTGCATGAAGTGTTCCCTTGATATCTCCAGTCTTCTTGAGGAAATCTAGTCTTTCCCATTCTGTTGATTTCCTCTATTTCTCTGCATCGTTCATGTAAGAATTTAATGCAGATGACCATCATATCTACTATTGTGAGCAAGAATACCTTAGAAGAAATGGAGTAGCCCTCATAATCAACAGAGAGTCTGAAATACAATACTTGTGTGCAACCTCAAAAACAACAGAATTATCTCAGCTCATTTCCAAGGCAAATTATTTCATCACAGTAATCCAAGTCTGTGCCACAACTACTGATGCCAAAGAAGCTGAAGCTGACTAATTCTATGAGGACTTACAAGACCTTCTAGTGCATATATATATATATATATATATAAGATGCCCTTTTCATCATAAGGGATTCAAATGCATAAGTAGAAAATCAAGAAATACCAAAATAACAGGCAAGTTTGGCCTTGGAGTACAAAATGGAGCAGGGCAAAGACTAATGGAATTTTGCCAAGAGAACACACTGGTGATACCAAACACCCTTTTCCAACAACCCAAGAGATGACTCTACACATAAACATCACCAGATGGCCAATTTCACAATCAGATTTGTTCTTTGCAGCCAAAGAGGGAGAAGCTCTATAGAGTCAGTGAAAACAACACCTGAAACTGACTGTGGCTCTGCTCATGAGTTCCTTATTTCAAAATTCAAGCTTAAATTTAAGAAAATGGTGAAAATCACTAGGTCATTCAGGTGTGATCTAAGTCATATCCCTAATGATTATGTAGTGGAGTTGACAAATAGATTCAAGGGATTAGACAGAGTACCTGAAGAGCTATGGATGGTGGTTCATAATGTTTTACAGTAGGCAGTGACTAAAACCGTCCTCCCAAAATAGAGATGCAAGAAGGCAAGGTGGTTGTCTGAGTGGTTTTACAAATAGCTGAGAAAAGAAGAGAAGTGAAAGGCAAGGGAGAAAGGGAAAGATATACCCAACTGGGGTTTCCCTGATGGTTCAGATGGTAAAGTATCTGCCTGCAATGCAGGAAACCCAGGTTCGATCCCTAGGTCAAGAAGATCCTCTCAAGAAGGAAATGGCTGCCCACTCCAGTATTCTTGCCTGGAGAATCCCATGGACACAGGAGCCTGGTGGGCTACACTCCATGGGGTCATAGAGAATAGCAAGCAGAGATAGAAGACCTTAAATGAATAATGCAAAGAAACAGAGGAAAGCACAGAATGAAAAAGACTTGATTCACTTATACATACATAGTTTTTTTTCTAGATTCTTTTCCCTCATAGGTTATTACAAAATATTTAGTATGGCTTCTTGTGTGAAACAGTTGGTCCTTGTTAGTTTTCTATTTTATATATAGCAGTGTTTATGCTAATTCCAAACTCCTGTTTTCCCTCCCCTCCCCTTTATCCTTTGGTAAGCATAAGTTTTTTTGAACATCTTAATTATAAAATATCTATTAGATTATCAAAAGTATATTTCAAATAGGCAATTGTATACACAGCTTTGGGATTCTACTGGGACATTTAGATGAAGATAAAATATGTAAATAATAGATGTAAAGAAATGTGAGTCCATGGGATAAATACAATTTCTGAGACAAGAAAAAAAAAAAAAAAACAGTTTTGAGCACTGGAACAGTCTAGGAATTAGGTTAAAAAAGGAGAAAATAATCTTATCCCTCTTTGTCTCCAGTACCTACCACAATACCATGTAACCAGTGGTTAGTGAGTTAAATTATTCCTTCTCCATATCACAGTAAGAACAAGTTGTAGGATAACCTTGGCTACTGTACAAAACTTCTATTGCAAATTATCATTCTTGGGAAGACATAAAGATGAGGAGTAGGAAGACACGAGGCTCACCTTCCCTCAGGAACACATCTAAAGCTCAACAGCACATTGATCTATTCTCACTGAAGTCACCATGGAGACTAACAAAACAGCTCTTCTACAACCAAGGCTATATAGAATGACCCACAAGGAGTCTAGTAGAAAATGAGGAGAAGAGAACAGGTAATATGACTAATATTTTATAATAATTTTAAATGGAGTATAATCTATAAAACACTGAATTGCTGTATTCTATACCTTAAATTAGCATATATTGGAGAAGGCAATGGCACCCCACTCCAGTACTCTTGCCTGGAAAATCCCATGGATGGAGGAGCCTGGTGGTCTGCAGTCCATGAGGTCGCTGGGAGTCAGACACAACTGAGCGACTTCATTTTCACTTTTCACTTTCATGTATTGGAGGAGGAAATGGCAACCCACTCCAGTGTTCTTGCCTGGAGAATCCCAGGGACGGGAGAGCCTGGTGGGCTGCCGTCTATGGGGTCGCACAGAGTCAGACATGACTGAAGGGACTTAGCAACAGCAAATTAGTATATAACATTGTAAATTAACTCTACTTCAGTTTAAAAATAATAATATTTTTTTAACTATCATTCCTCTTACATTTCTCAGTATAATTATCATTTTAGCATATTCTGATTTGGGAGATAAATTATGTTGTTTTGAAATGTTACATTTTTCTATACCATCAATGAATCCAGTACAAGGAAAAAATAGTAGACTTTAATTCAAAAGCAATCCACGATATTTGTGCCAAATAACAAAAATTGAGCAGAAACAAAGATCATAATATGGCATGATTTTTCTTCAAACACAATTGAATGAATATATACAATGGAAAGTTTGTTCCAGAACTCACAGATTTCATTTGTCCCTTTTTGGTATTTTTTTCCATTGCAGGTAACAATAAATTACTTGCAAATCAAATAAATGCATAGTTACCTCAACAATATATTTAAGCCTTTTGCTTACTCTAGAAATATATACTGTGACCTCTTTCAAAATAAACCTTGCTGGTACTCTTTAGACCTACAGCTGGCATTGAAGAGTCCCTCTATAGAAAGTTAAGGACTTCCATTGTGGTCCAGTGTTTAAGAATCTTCTTCCCAATGTAGGGGAAATGCTTTTGATCCCTGCTCCAAGAAGAGTCCAATCAATTCAGTTCAGTTGCTCAGTCAAGTTCAACTTTTTGTGACCCCACGTATTGCAGAGGTCAGGCTTCCCTGTCTATCATCAACTCCCAGAGCTTATGTAAACTCATGTCCATTGAGTCGGTGATGTCATCCAACCATCTCATCCTCTGTCATCCCCTTGTCCTCCTGCCTTTAATCTTTCCCAGCATCAGGGTGTTTTCAAATGAGTCAGTTCTTCACATCAGCTGGCCAAAGTATTGGAGTTTCAGCTTGAGCATCAGTTCTTCCAATGGATATTCAGGACTGATCTCCTTTAGGATGGACTGGTTGGATCTCCTTGCAGTCCAAGGGACTCTCAAGGGTCTTCTCCAATACCACAGTTCAAAGGCATCAATTCTTCAGTGCTCAGCTTTCTTTATAATCCAACTCTCACATCCGTACATGACAACTGGAAAAACCATAGCTTTGACTAGATGAACCTTTGTTGGAAAATAATGTATCTGCTTTTTAATATGCTGTCTAGGTTGGTCATACCTTTTCTTCCAAGGAGCAAGCATCTTTTAACTGCATAGCTGCAGTCACCATCTGCAGTGATTTTGGAGCCCAAAACAATAAATCCTGTCACTGTTTCTATTGTTTCCCCATCAATTTGCCATGAAGTAATGTGACCAAATGCCATGATCTTCATTTTCTGAATGTTGAGTTTAAAGACAACTTTTTCACTCTCCTCTTTCGCTTTCATCAAGAGGCTTTTTAGTTCTTCACTCTCTGCCATAAGGGTGGTGTCATCTGCATATCTGAGGTTATTGATATTTCTCCCAACATTATTGATTCCAGCTTGTGCTTCTTCCAGCTCAGCATTTCTCAGAATGTGCCCTGCATATAGGTTAAATAAGCAGGGTGACAATATACAGCCTTGACGCACTCCTTTTCCTATTTGAAACTAGTCTGTTGTTCCATGTCCAGTTCTAACTTTTGCTTCCTGATTTGCACACAGATTTCTCAAGAGGCAGGTCAGGTGGCCTGGTATTCCCATCTCTTGAAGAATTTTCCATAGTTTGTTGTGATCCACACAGTCAAAGACTTTGGCATAGTCAATAAAGCAGAAATAGATGTTTTTCTGGAACTCTCTTGCTCTTTTCCAGGATCCAATGGATGTTGGCAATTTGATCTCTGGTTCCTCTGGCTTTTCTAAATCCAGGTTGAACATCTGGAGGTTCATAGTTCACATACTGTTGAAGCCTGTCTTGGAGAATTTTAAGCATTATTTTGCTACTGTGTGAGATGAGTACAATTGTGTGGTAGTTTGAGCATTCTTTGGCATTGCCTTTCTTTGGGATTAGAATGAAAACTGACCTTTTCCAGCCCAGTGGCCACTGCTGAGTTTTCCAAATTTGCTGTCATATTGAGGGCAGCACTTTCACAGCATCATCTTTTAGGACTTGAAATAGCTCAGCTGGAATTCCATCACCTCCACTAGCTTTGTTCATAGTGATGCTTCCTAAGGCCCACTTGACTTCGCATTCCAGGATGTCTGGCTCTAGGTGAGTGATCACACCATCATGGTTATCTGGATTAGGGAATTCTTTTTTATATAGTTCTTCTGTGTATTCTTGCCACTTCTTCTTAATATCTTCTGTTTCTGTTAGGTCCATGCTATTTTCTGTTCTTTTTATTGTGCACATTTTTGCATGAAATGTTACCTTAGTATCTCTAATAAATAAATGTCTTATAAGGTTGTACAGTGTGTAGCACTTGAGGCTGGATTTCTTCACTTAGTAATTTTTCCAAAGCAATTGTTTAAATACAAGAGGTACACTTCTTGGATGCTAAGAATTATCCACAGGACCTACAGTTTAGTGGCTACTGAGATCCTTTTGTCATGATGCCTCTTAATACTGATACTATATGGACTCTGCAAGGGACATAAGTGTCACAGCTTTGGTTGAATTTGGTCTGGACCCACTTCCACTGTCATGTGCTGTCCCAACTGTGGGAGATATCTTTCCATCCTTATCCAGTTTTCTTTGCCTGAAACCATTGCTGAGCTTTCCTTTCTTTGGGACAACCTTGATGGATTTAAAGCAGACAAGTTTTTCCCAGTAAATTTCTCTGTGACCATGTCCCACAGCATCGCCTTTGCTACATGCTTAACTTTTGGACAAAACCAAGATGGTGGAGTAGAAGGACATGTGCTCATCTTCTCCTGAGAGAACTCTAAAATTACAACACACTGCTAAACAATCATTGAGAGAAAAATGTTGGATCCCACCAAAAAATGATATCCCACATGCAAGGACAAAGGAGAAGCCTCAGCAAGACAGATCCAAAGACCCCATAGAGACTGGGCCAGAACTGTATTTAAGTGTCTCCTGTGGAGGTAACAGTCAACAGTGAACTGCTGCAGGGCCAGGGGCTCTGGATGCAGCAGTCATGCATATGGCACAAGCCCTCTTGGAGGACATCACCATTAACCCCACCATAGAGCCACCAGAACTTACACAAGACTAGGAAAATAGACTGTTGGAGGGCAAAAACAAAATCTTGTACACACAAGGACCCAGAAGAAAGGAGCAGTGACTCCAAAAGAGACTGATCCAGACTTTCCCATGAGTGTCCAGGAGTATTCAGTGGAGGCATGGGTGGGTGGTGACCTGCTGCAGGTTGGGGGCATTCAGTAGAGCCATGTGTGCATGGGACCTTTTGAAAGAGGTCACCATTATCCTCATTACCTCTACCATAATTTGGCCTCAGGTCAAACAACAGGGAGAGAATATAGCCACACCCATCAACAGAAAATTGGATTAAAGATTTACTGAGCATGGCCCTGTCAATCAAAACAAGACCCACTTTCCCCCTCAGGTAGTTTCTGCCATCAGGAAGCTTCCATGAGCCTCTTATCCTTCTCCATCGGAGGGCAGACAGAATCAAAACTGCAATCACAGAAAACTAACCAATCTGATCACGTGGACCACAGCCTTGTCTAACTCAATGAAACTATGAGCTACGCCGGGTAGGGCCACTCAAGACAGACGAGTCATGCTGGAGAGTTCTGACAAAATGTGGTCCACTGGAGAAGGGAAGGGCAAACCACTTCAGTATTCTTGCCTTGAGAACTTCATGAAGACTATAAAAAGGCAAAAAGATAGGATACTAAAAGAATGAACTCCAGAGGTCAGTGAGTGCCAAATATGCTCCTGAAGAAGAGTGGAGAAATAACTTGAGAAAGAATGAAGAGACAGAGCCAAAGCAAAAACAACATCCTGTTGTGCATGTGGCCAGTGATGGAAGTAAAGTCTGATGCTATAAAGAGCAATATTGAATAGGACCATGGAATGTTAGGTCCATGAATCAAGGCAAATTGAAAGCGGTCAAACAGAGATGGCAACAGTGAATATCAACACTTTAAGAATCAGCGAACTAAAATGGACTGGAATGGGTGAATTTAATGCAGATGACCATTAAATCTACTACTGTGGGCAAGAATCCCTTAGGAGAAATGGAGTAGCCCTCATAGTCAACAGAAGAGTCCTTGGATGCAGTACTTGAATACAATCTCAAAAACGACAGAATGATCTCTGTTCATTTCCAAGGCAAACTATACAATATCAGAATAATCCAAGTCTATGCCCCAACCACTAATGCTGAAGAAGCTGAAGTTGAATGGTTCTATGAAGACCTCCAAGACCTCCTAGAATTAACACCCCAAAAAGATGTCCTTTTCATTATAGAGGACTGGAATGCAAAAGTAGGAAGTCAAGAGATACCTGGAGTAACAGGCAAGTTTGGCCTTAGAGTACAAAACAAAGCAGGGCAAAGGCTAGTAGAGTTTTGCCAAGAGAATACACCGGTCATAGCAAAGTCCCTCTCCCAAGAACACAAGAGAAGACTCTACACATGGACATTACCAGAATGGTCAATATTGAAATCAGATTGATTATATTCTTTGCAGCCAAAGGGGCAGAAGCCCTATACAGTCAGCAAAAACAAGACCAGGAGCTGACTGTGGCTCAGATCATGAACTCCTTATCACCAAATTCAGACTTAAATTGAAGAAAGTAGGGAAAACCACTAGACCATTCAGGTATGACCTAAATCAATTCTCTTATGATTATACAGTGGAAGTGAGAAATAGATTCAAGGCATTAGATCTTGTAGACCGAGCACCTGAAGAACTATGGATGGAGGTTTGTGACATGATACAGGAGACAAGCTCAAGGCCATCCTCAAGAAAAAGAAATGCAAAAAGGAAAAATAGTTGTCCGAGGAGGCCTTACAAATAGCTGAGAAAAGAAAAGACAAAAAAGGCAAAGGAGAAGAGGAAAGATATAGCCATTTGAATGCAGAGTTCCAAAGAATAGCAAGGAGAGATAAGAAAGTCTTCCTCAGTGATCAATGCAAAGAAATAGAGGAAAACAATAGAATGGGAAAGACTAGAGATCTCCTCAAGAAAAGTAGAGATACCAAGGGAATATTTCATGCAAAGATGAGCACAATAAAGGACTGAAAAGGTATGGACCTAACAGAAGATTCCAGTGCTAGGGGGCAACTAAGCCCATGTGCCACAACTACTGAGCCTGCACTCGAGTCCATGAGTCTCAGTTACTAAGTTCATGCACTGCAACTATTGAAGCCCATGTGCCTAGAGCCCATTTTCCACAGCAAGAGACAGCCCACATGCAGCAGTGAAGAACCAGCACAGCCAAAAATAAATAAATAAAATTGTTTCTTAAAAATATTAATGTTAGCTTTCTTTTAATTTATTAATAGTTTGAAATTCATTCTCTCTCTTTCTCCCTCTTCTCTGTGTTTCTCTCTCTCTGTCTCTTCTCTATCTCTCACTCTATCACTTTAACCACATTATTTACATGCATATGTTTGCAACCTTCTCTGATAGCTCAGTTGGTAAAGAATCTGCCTGTGATGCGGGAGACCTGGGTTCGATCCCTGAGTTGGGAAGATATCCTGGAGAAGGGAAAGGCTACCCACTCCAGTATTCTAGCCTGGAGAATTCCATAGACTATACAGTCCATAGGGTCACAAAGAGTCGGGCATGACTGAGTTACTTTCATTTCACACCCGCAGGTATAATTCATAAATATATAGATGTAGATGTGACTATATTATTCTTCCGTTTCTTAGGGGAAAATATAATCTTTAATACAAAGCTACCTAGTGATAGAAATTGTACAGTTCTTGTTATCTCTAAAAATGGAAATTAAACTTAATATAATGGTGGCTCAATAATAATAAAAGAATATGAAATAAAGACAATATGGTTTATAGAATCTTTGGAAGTTTTAAGGCTTTATTGGCTCTGTGATGCACAACAGTATTCCCAAAAATGAGCAAAGTGATATCTCAATCTCAATTTCTCAATTTAAAAAAGTAAGCATTTATAATGTCTAAGTCACCCAGTTTCTCCTGAATTTGCAGCATATTTCCAACACAACCAAGTTTAACACACACATGTGCACTTACACACACATATTCACTTCAATATCATTTCAACCATTAGGCTATAATAAGCAATGATGACATTCTTAACACTTCACTGGTCCTGCTTGCTCATGGATACTCACACAAATTGGGCAAAGAGATCCTTACTCAGGAGATGTGGAAAATACAAAAAGTGTTACCAGTGCTTTGCATCTAGCCGTGCATGGATTTTACACAGTGCCTAAATTTTAACCAGGAAAATCTCATCAGAAGCCTCATTATTGTTTTGACAGTTTCTTTCCAGAATGTTTGAATATATAGGTTTGGTGCTGTGAACTTGAATATTCCTCAGAGAGATATTCATAGCAACTCATAATTTTCCTCAAAGAATAGCAGCTAACCTTCAAATACACAGAGATAAGTAGGAACTTACAGACTTTTGTGGTATGGATAAAGAATTCTAACTATGTCATAATTGCTCAAAAGATTATCAATTATTTTCAAAATAATAAAACACTCAATCATGTAGAAAAAAGAAAACATGGGCCATAAAATTAATCCCAGTAATGAATTAAAAATACATGACATAGAAGAGCATCATGTGCCCAAAATAAAGAGAGAAATTTAGAGCAGTTTATATTCTTGACATTTTGAATCAATTTCTACACAATAAGTTTCATGTAAACCTCTTTTGAAAAGATGCTTGGAAAGGTTAAGGGCAAGAGCAGAAGGGGATGACAGAGGATGAGATGGTTGGATGGCATCACCAACTTGATAGACATGGGTTTGGGTGGACCCTGGGAGTTGGTGATGGACAGAGAGGCCTGGTGTGAGGTGGTTCATGGGGTTGCAAAGAGTCAGTGACTGAACTGAACTGACTGAAATCTCTTTAGCTTTTTATGTTTTGTTCCAAGAAAGGTTAACTGGAATTTTTTTTAACCTAACAATAACTCTTCTTCACAAAATAAATAGATAAACAAATTTGATATTCAGTTGTCTTTTCTGGGAACTATAAAAATTTTAAATAGACTTATTAGCAAGAAAGGCGAGACATATGCATTCAAATCACAAAAAAAAGTATTATCAATTATTACTGACACTGAATGGAAATCTAAAAGATCAACTGGAAAATAACCACTGAGGATGCAAAAATGATGCTTTAAAGTGGAAAGACAGAAAGAAAGAAAGTCAACATGGCTCTGTCACAAAAGGTTAAAGGTGAAGCTGTAAAAAGTTAATTTTTAGAAAGAGAAACATTTGGGCTACTAATAAGGGGAGAAAATTGTGGATATGGAAATAAAAATTAATTTCTATAAGGTTCACATGAATCATATCTTTATAATGTGGTCTCTCAAAATTCTGAGTACCAAGGTCAACATATACTGATCTTTAATCTGAGTATAACAGGGTAATTCCTACATCCTAAGGTTTATTTATATTCCCTCACATGTTCAGCTCTTCCTTCCTTCATGTGTTTAACCATTCATCAATCCAGCCAGCCATCTGTCCATTCATTCACTCATTCATTCAGTTTATCAAGCACCTAGTCAGTGTGTTAGTCACTCAGTTGTGTCCGACTCTCTGTGACCCCATGGACTGTAAACCACCAGGCTCCTCTGTCCATGGAATTTGCCAGGCAAGAATACTGGAAGAGGTTCCCATTTCCTTCTCCAGATGATCTTCCCCATTCAGGGATCTAACCTGGGTCTTCCTCTTTGCAGGCAGATTCTTTACGGTCTGAGCCACCAGAAAGCCCAAGGTCAATATACACTGATCTGTAGTTGCCAGTATTGCCATCTGTTATGCTCCACTAATATGTATTTTAAGATTCAAGGACAGTATTTCCACATTTTTTAAAAGTGTTTTGTCTTTCAAGAGATCATAGTTGTAGTAAAACAGAAGCTGTTGTCCTGAACATACATTGAGTAGCAAATAAATATGCACATATGTCAAAACTATGCTCAGCAAAGCTATAAGTTGAGTCTCAAAATACTGTATGGGTAGGGCTTCCCCAGTGGTTCAGTGGGGAAAAAAAAAAAAAAAAAAAAAATTCACCTGCAGTGTAAGAGAGGCAGTTTTCAATCCCTGGGTTGGGAAGATGCCTTGGACAAGGGCATGGCAACCCATTCCATTACTCTTGCTTGGAGAATCCCATGGACAGAGGAGCTTGGCAAACTACAGTCCATGGGTTACAAAGAGTCAGACACCACTGAAGTGACTGAGCATGCTGTGAGCATACTGTATCGATTACATACAGGACTTCAGTATTCATAGTAGAACAGTGATTCTCAGCTTATGGAACAGGTGAAGGAAAAGAGTGACATTTTTCAGCAAAGAAACTTTTCCAAATAGCAAATGAACAAGCATACACACCATCACACATGTGAACGTGCACACACGTACACACACATTCACAACCACTAGATTTAGCAATATTCTCTTATTAACAGTGCTTTGACGTTTCAGAGAGGCTGTTAAATGAACACCTACAGGGCAAGGAACTCACTGTGTCATCAGATAAATCTTTTTTTAGCTCTAATAGTAAGATTGGGCTTCCCCGGTGGCTCAGCAGTAAAGAGTCTGCCTACAATGCAGGAGATGCAGGTTCAATACCTGGGTTGGGAAGACCCTCTGGAGAAGGAATTGGCAACCCACTCCAGTATTCTTGCCTGGGAAATCCCAGGGACAGAGGAGCCTGGGGCCTACAGTCCACAGGGTTGCAAAAATGTCTGACATGATTAAACAATAATAGTTAGTAAAGTGTATATATGTATATATATATATAAAACAGTGGTCACAAATGTACTATTTCTGTACTATGAGTCTCTTTGGAATAAGACTATTCTTTCTTCCACATGACCTCACTATGTGAAGAGAACAATTAGGCTTCAGCAACAACTAAATAATCTTATCAACATTTTTTTAAAATACATTTAAAAATGGAGAAATAATATAAAAAAGAATATATATGTACATATAACTGAATCACTTTGCTGTACAGCAGAAACAAACACAACATTGTAAATCAACTTTATTTCAATTATTTCAATTAAATAAACAAAGATAAAATAAAATAAACTATTTCAAAGAATTACAAATTGTTTCTAAAGAAGTATGAACAATAAATTTGAGGGTCAGGATCAGTCAGAGTTTGCGCAAAGAAACAGTAGAACATCACACACAAACAAATGTATATGCACACGTGTTTTACTCGCAGAATTTGACCTTGTACAATTGTATAAACAGTCTCTGTGATTCTCATACAGGCTAGGACTGGGACTCAGGACCCTTGACTGTTGTACTTGCACCTGATCAAATATCTCCTCCAGTAACAGAATACAAAGAAACTATAAGGGACTGAAATAACTGTATACATGTGCAGTTGGAGCAAATTATGAATAAGGTACAAGAAGGCCAAAAACCCAGTTGCTACTTCTGAGGTATGGGGAGCAAGAGCAGGGTAATGTGCATGACTCATCCACATAGCACCACCAAGGGTGGGATAACCCTTGAATCTTCCCCTACCCTCACCCTCTTTAAGGGACCAGCTCAGGCACCCCTCAGAAGGTGAGCAAGGAAACTTGTTACTTGTTTTTGTTCCCTTATGCAACAGAATGATCTCAGTCCATTTCCAAGGCAAAGCCTTCACCTTCACAGTAATTCAAGTCTATGTCCCAACCACTAATGCCAAAGAAGATGAAGTTGAATGGTTCCATGAAGACTTACAAGATCTTCTAAAGCTAACACTATATATATATATATATATATGTGTGTGTGTGTGTGTGTATATATATATATCCATATATATATCCTTTTCATCGTAAGGAATTGGAATGCAAAAGTAGGAAGTCAAGAGATAACCTGGAGTAACAGGCAAGTTTGGCCTTGGAGTATAAAATGAAGCAGGGCAAGGGCTAATAGAGTTTTGTCAAGAGAATGCATGGGTCATGGCAAATACCCTTTTCCAACAACACAAGAGGATATCACCAGATGGTCAATACTGAAATCAGAGTGATTGTATTCTTTGAAGCCAAAGATTCAAAAGCTCCATTCAGTCAGCCAAAACAAGATCTGGAGATGACTATGCCTCAGATCTTGAGCTGATTATTGCAAAATTCAGATTTAAATTGAAAAAAGTAGGGGAAACCACTAGGTCATTCAGATAAACCTAAATCAAACCCCTTATGATTATACAGTGGAAGTGACAAATAGATTCAAAGGATTAGATCTGATAGACAGAGTGCCTGAAAGAACTATGGACACAAGTTTGTAACATTGTACAGGAATCAGTGATCCAAACCATCCCAAAGAAAAAGAAATGGAGGAGGGCAAAGAGGTTGTCTGAGGAAGCATTAAAACTAGCTGAGAAAAGAAGAGAAGTGAAAAACAAAAGAGAAAGGGAAAGATATACCCAACTGAACACTGAGTTCCAATTATAGCAAGGAGAGATAAGTAAGCTTCTTAAGTGAACAGTGCAAAGAAATAGAGGAAAGTAATAGAATGGGAAAGAATAGATATCTATTCAAGAAAACTGGAGATACAACAGGAACATTTCATGCAGAGATGGGCATAACAAAGAACAGAAACAGCATGGGCCTAACAGAAGCAAAAGAGGTTAAGAAGAGCTGGAAAGACTGCACAGAAGAATTGTACAAAAAGAGGTCTTAATGACCCAATAACCATGATGGTGTGATTGCTTACCTACAGCCAGACATCCTGGAGTGTAAAGTCAAGTGAGCCTTAGGAAGCATTACTACAAACAGAGCTGTAGATGATGGTGGTGATGGAATTTCAGTTGAGTTATTTCAAATCCTAAAAAATTATGCTGTTAAAGTGCTGCACTCAATATGCCAGCAAATTTGGAAAACTCAGCAGTGGCCAGAGGCTTGGAAAATGTCAGTTTTCATTCCATTCCCAAAGAAGGGCAATGTCAAAGAGTATACAAACTACCACATAACTGTTCTCTTTTCAAATGCTAGCAAGGAAATGCTCAAAATCCTTTAAGCTGGGCTTCAACAATCCATGAACCAAGAACTTCCAGATGTAAAAGCAAGATTTAGAAAGGGCAGAGGAATCAGAGATCAAATTGTTAACATATATTGTATCATAGAAACAGCAAAGGAATTCCATTAAAAACATATACTTCTGCTTCTTTGATGATGCTAAAGCCATTGACTTTGTGAATTACAACAAACTGGAAAATTTTGAAAGAGATGAAAATACCAGAATACCTCACCTTCCTCCTAAGAATCTTCTATGCAAGGCAAGATGCAACAGTTAGAACTGGACATGGAACAACAGACTGGCTCAAATTGGGAAAGGTATATGTCAAGGCTGAATATTGTCACCCTGCTTATTCAACTTATATGAAGGATACATCCTTCAAAATGTGGGGCTGGATGAAGCACAAGCTGGAATCAAAATTGCTGGGAGAAGTATCAATAACTTCAGATATGCAGATGACGCCACCCTTATGACAGAAAGTGAAGAGCCACTAAAGAGCCTGTTGATGAAGCTGAAAGTAGAGAGTGAGAAAGCTGGCTTAAAACTCAACATTCAAAAACTAAGATCATGGTATCTGGTCCCATCACTTTCATGGCAAATAGGTAGGGAGACAATGGAAACAGTGGCAGATTTCGTTTTATTGGGCTCCAAAATTACTGCAGATGATGACTGCAGCCATGAAGTTAAAAGACACTTGCTTCTTGGAAGAAAAGCTATGACAAACTTAACATATTAAATATCAGAAACTTCACTTGACTGACAAAGGTGTGCATAGTCAAAGCTATGGCTTTTCCAATAGTCATGTGTAGTACAGTTGGACTACAAAAAAAGGCTGAGCATAAAAAATTGGTGTTGGAGAAAATGCTTCAGAGACACTTGGACTGCAAGATCAATCCAGTCAATCATAAAGGAAATCAACCCTGAATATTCATTGGACTAATGCTGAAGCTAAAGCTCAAATACTTTGGCCACTTGATGGGAAGAGCCAATTCATTGGAAAAGACTCCAATGCTGGGAAAGAGTGAAAGCAGAAGAAGAAGGGGGCAGCAGAGTATGAGCTGGTTGGATAGCATCCCTGACTCGATGTACATGAGTTTGAACAAACTGAGGGATATGGTGAAGGATAGAAAGTCTGGCATGCTGCAGTCGATGGGGCTGCAAACAATGGGACATGGCTTAGGGCCTGAACAATAGCAATAAGATAAGCAAGAACAAAAGAACAATCTGTGAGGATATCCTAGAATCCATAAAGATGGACAGGAATGACCATCAATGTCTCATATCCTCAAAGCTCCAATATGAAGTCGAGTTGATCTTCAGGAGAAGCTGCCACTCTGCATCTTGTTACTCACCATACATCTCTCCTAGGAGTCAGAGGACCTATCATCTGGCTGCTGCTCAGGCCAAGATGAGCCATCAGATAAATGCCAGTGTGGCTTATAGCTAGTGCTTCCCATCCACCTGTCAAACCTCTTTCAAAATGTCTCTAGTGACCCATGCTAGCTAGCAACTATGCAGGGATGGGAATGATAGGAAACATAGTTCCAGCTGAGCTAGGGTGATAAAATATAAATCTGCCACATCATTTACTCATTTTTATTATTTAAAAAGATATATAGTCTTTATAAAAATATATATCCTTGCCAATTTTCTACAAAAGGAATAAAAATTATTTCATAGATGTTGAATGCTCTATATTCATGAAATGGTCCCTGTGTGGAGTATGAGAGCCCCCGAGTCATAGAACAGCAGGAAGGAGTGATAGACATCGAGGAAGCCATGTGGAATACATAATCAATTTTACTGTCTCGGCTTTATAGTTAAGGAAACAGACCTAGCCAGGTTAGGTGAGTTGAACAGAGATGCACAGCCTTTCTCAGTCAAGAGTCAGAAATAGAAGTCATGTCTCCTTTCTAATAGTCCAGCTTTTTCAAATACATTTCATATGTTTTGTAATTTATAAATCATATCTATATTATTATTATTATTTACACTGCCAGTTTTCTTTTCTCTTCACTTGGGGAAAAGCAGAGTTTAATTTTAAGATTGCCTCTACATAATCTTTCCAAATTGAATATTTTTTTTAATTCCCTCTATAGTGATTTCTTCCTCAGGTTTTGTAAATTTTTGCCTTCTCTTTGTTTAACTCCTTCAGCATTTGAATTTATCAATTAAATTGACCCATGTTTCTGTTTTGAAATCCATGCTAAGAATGAATTAGTGTCAATAAAAGCATCATGGTTTCTTGTTTGTTTATGGTGCACCTACCTTTTGATTTGAATAGAAATTATGCTTTGTATTACTTAGGCATAAAATTACATTGGAAAGGGAAGCACACCTTAATTAAATCTGATCTAAAGTCATTCCCCTGTACAAACTATTTTAGCACTGACGGTGTTTTTGCTGCATAAGCTGCACTACCATCCTTGTTCAATGCAGTAATGACTGAAGTAGTACCTAAACATGGCAATTAGTGCAGAGAGACATTAATGTTTGAGCAAATAAGATCATATTCAGGAAAGGAAATAAATCCTACCTGCAATGCAAAATATAACCAACATACTCTTATTATAATAACAGAAGAATATTCTTGTAAATTTTTCTGTTTTACTTTCAAATGCATTCTTATTCTTATCTACCAGTATTTTAAAATCTCTTGACATGCTGTGGTTGCAAGGGTGAAATGAAAAAATTAGGAGCTGCACAGCTGTTTATGGTTTTGGTTTATAGCTCTGGGACATCCCATCATGGAGACATTCTGTTCCAGTTCATTTTAACAGTAATTAAAAGTACCCCCATAACAAGGAGCTTGCTGTTAGAAGCAACTTCATTAGTTTGGGAGAGTTTATTGGTTTCCTTTAGGGTGAAGAACTAGCACTAATAGTTGTAATTTAATAGGAAAATTACTGAACCACAAAAGATTCCACTGAATCTTCAATGAGGCATTAGACAGAATTTTCCTTTCCAAATAATGAAATATAAGAGAACCGTGTTTACCTAAAAAATTATTATATTAATGCATATGATTAGCATCAAAGAGTCACTTTGCTTAAATACTTTTCTGTTGCTTAAATAAAACATAAGTATGCACACTGAAAAACACAGGTAAAATTGGCATAAGTGTATCCACTACAGCATTTTACTTCACACCTTGTTTTAAATTGAAGTGGAAGCAATACAGTTGGCCTTTGGAAAATCTGTCTTCCTCAAGTAGAGTTTAGTTCACTTTTCTAAGCCTTTCATTTTCTCTTGTTTCCATTCATTATTCTCTTCTCTTTTTTCCTCATACATCAGCTTCCAAAGTAGCAACATTTTCTCTATCACTAAAAGGATCAATGGCTCAATATTATCACCTCTGGTTCACATATGACTATGAATCTGCAAAAAAAACACTTTAAAATCATTTAGGAATTTTTTCTCCCACTTCCAGTGCAACGTGGCTCAACATTCAGTCTTATTGGACTCTTAGTGACCCCATGGAGAACAGCACACCAAGTTTCCCTGTCCATCACCAACTCCCTGAGCTCACTCAAACTCATCTTCATCAAGTCAGTGATGCCATCCAACCATCTCATCCTTTGTCCATTCCCTTCTCCTCCTACCTTCAATCTTTCCCAGCATCAGGTTCTTTTCTAATGAGTCAGTTCTTAGCATAAGTTGGCCAAAGTATTGGACTTTCAGCTTCAGCATCAATCTTCCCAATGAGTATTCAGGACTAATTTGCTTTAAGATTGACTGCTTTGATCTCCTTGCAGTCCAAGGGACTCTCGAGAGTCTTATACAACACCACAGTTCAAAAAGCATCGATTCTTCAGCACTCACGTTTCTTTATAGTTCAACTCTCACATCCATACAAGACTACTAGAAAAACCATAGCTTTAACTAGATATGGGCCTTTGTCAACAAAGTAATATCTCTGCTTTTTAATATGGTAGTCCGTTATTCCTGTCTCTTTAAGAACTTTTCAGTTTGTTGTGATCCACACGGTCAAAGGTTTTATAATAGTCAATAAAGCAGTACATGTTTTTGTTGTTTTTTTGTTTTTGTTTTTTTTTTTAGCTCTCTTGCTTGTTTGATAATCCAATAGATGCTGACAATTTAATATCTGGTTCCTCTGCCTTTTCTAAATCCAGCTTGAACATCTGGAAGTTCACAGTTCAAGTGCTGTTGAAAACTGGTTTGGATAATTTTGAGCATTACTTTGCTAGCATGTAAGATGACTGCAATTGTGTGGTAGTTTGAACATTTCTTGCACTGCCTTTCTTTGGGACTGGAATGAAAACTGACATTTTCCAGTCCTGTGACAACTGCTGAGTTTTCCAGATTTGCTGGCATATTGAGTGCAGCACTTTCAAAGCATCATCTTTTAGGACTGGAAATAGCTCAACTGGAATTCCATCACCTCCATTAGTTTTGCTCTTGGTGATGCTTCCTAAGGCCCATTGGCTTTGCATTCCAAAATATCTGGCTTTAGGTGAATGATCACACCATTACCTAGATTATCATGATTATCATGATTATCTAATCATGATTATCTGGGTCGTGAAGATCTTTTTTTTAATAGTTCTTCTGTGTATTCTAGCCACCTCTTCTTAATATTTTCTACTACTATTGGGTCTATTACATTTCTATCCTTTAGTGTGGCCATCTTTGAATGAAATGTTCTCTTGGTATCTCTACTTTTCTTGAAGAGATCTCTAGTCTTTCCCATTCTATTGTTTTCCTCTATTTCTTTGTATTTATCACTCAGGAAGTCTTTCTTATCTCTCCTTGCTTCTTGACAATGTTTGGAACTCTGCATTCAAATGGCTATATCTTTCCTTTACTCTTTTGCCTTTCTCTTCTCTTCTTTTCTCAGCTATTTGTAAGGCATCCTCAGACAACTGTTTGTCTTTTTGCCTTCCTTTTCCTGGGGGATCGTCTTGACTACTGCCTCCTGTACAATGTCATGAACCTTTGTCCATAGTTCTACAGGCATTCTATCAGATCTAATTCCTTGAATTTATTTCTCACTTCCACTGTATAATTGTAAGGAATTTGTTTTAGGTCATACCTGAATGGTCTAGTGGCTTTCTCTACTTTCTTCAATTTAAGTCTGAATTTGATAATAAGAAGTTCATGATCTAAGCCACAGTCAGCTCCTGGTCTTATTTTTGCAGACTGTATAGAGCTTCTCTGTCTTTGACTGCAATGAATATAATCAGTCTGATTTTGGCACTGACCATCTGGTGATGATCATGTGTACAGTTTTCTTTTATGTTGTCAAGAGAGGGCGTTTGCTATGACCAGTGCATTTTCTTTGCAAATCTCTGTTAGTCTTTGCCCTGCTTCATTTTGTACTCCAAGGCCATATTTGCCTGTTATTCCAGGTATCTCTTGACTTCCTACTTTTGCATTCCAGTCCTTTATAATGAAAAGGACATCTTTTTTGGGTGATAGTTCTAGAAGGTCTTGTAGATATTCATAAAACCATTTAACTTCAGCTTCTTCAGCATTATTGGTTGGGGCATAGATGTGGATTGCTGTGATATTGAATGGCTTGCTTTGGAAACAAACAGAGATCATTCTGTCATTTTCGAGATTGCACCCAAGTACTGCATCTCGGATTCTTTTGTTGACTGTGATGGTTACTCCATTTCTTCTAAAGGATTCTTGCCCATAGTAGTAGATAAATGGTCATCTGAGTTAAGTTCACCCATTCCATTCCAGTTCACTGATCCCAAAAATGTGGATATTCACCTTTACCATCTCCTATTTGACCACTTTCAATTTACCTTGGTTTTTCCAGTGGTCATGTATGGATGTGAGAGTTGGATTGTGAAGAAAGCTGAGTGCCGAAGAATTGATGCTTTTGAACTGTGGTGTTGAGGAAGACTCTTGAGAGTCCCTTAGACTGCAAGGAGATCCAACCAGTCCACTCTAAAGGAGATCAGTCCTGGGTGTTAAGGACTGATGCTAAAGCTGAAATTCTAATACTTTGACCACCTCATGCAAAGAGTTGACTCATTGGAAAAGACCCTGATGCTGAGAGGGATTGGGGGCAGGAGGAAAAGGGGACGACAGAGGATGAGATGGCTGGATGACATCACCTACTCGATGGACATGAGTTTGAGTGAACTCTGGGAGTTGGTGATGGACAGCGAGGCCTGGCATACTGTGATTCATGGGGTCGCAAAGAGTCGGACACAACTGAGGGACTGAACTGAACTGAATTTACCTTGATTCAGGGACCTAACATTCCGGGTTCCTATGCAATATTATTCTTTACAGCACCAGACTTTACTTCCATCACCAGTCACAACATCTACAACTGGATGTTGCTTTGGCTTTGGCTTTGTCTCTCCTTTCTTTCTGGAGTTATTTCTCCACTGTTCTCCAGGAGTATATTGGCTCAACATTACCCGCAATATTTTTGAGACGACAAAGTAGATCCAGAGAAGAATTTACTCTTAACTTCAATGCAAATTACTAATCTGAGATGCAATCTTCTATTCTTTTTCTTAGACTACTTCATGACACCACCATCATCTGGAAATGATGCTCTTTAATTGTAATAAAGAAAATGTTTTAAATTTTCCAAATATCTGTAATTCATAATGCCTGACTTTGAAAAGATAGATGCAAATATAGTAGAAAGTGTATATTTTGGCTTCAAGCTGGTCCCCCAAATACAAAACTATAACCATCTATCGAAGGTGTGTTTCGGTAACTATCATCTACACACTCTGTTGTACAGAGACTATGTCTGTTGTGCTCATTTCTATGATCTAAGTATATAGCACAGTGCCTAACTATAGCTTGTTTTCCATAAATGTTGGTTCAATGAATATTGGGACAAACAACCCTACTGACTTTAAGTAGCCAGAGTTTCTCAAACTTTCCTCAAAGTGTGGTGTCTGAACATTCTTCCCACTTCATTTCTATATTTTACATATTAAATCACTCCTTACTCCAGCCCAATTTGCATACCCTCCAACCTCCCCTTCTCTATCCTGCAGGGCTGAAGAATAGCAGATTGTCTCCCAAGTACCTTTTCTCATCTCTATTAGAAGATTTTTTCACTTTGTAAATTTCTCAAGTCTTATATTAATTGGCATCTGAGATACTGAGTGTAAATCCAAAATTGCCATCATAAATTGAATGATTTAGATGTCAACAGAAAAATGTAGGGAAAGGGTAAGTATTTGGAGGAACAAAACCCCTCCCTGTGGGTGAGTACTGTTTCCTTAGGAAGTGAGTGGAGATTTAAAGTCACATAAAAAAACCAAAAAGAGAGAAGAGAAAGAATTGGGACTACTTAGGAGAATATATTTTGTGACGAGACTAGCTCCTTAGATCATATTTTCTATATCTGTAACTTTTAATGTTCTAATTCCCTCGAAATTACCACAAGTCTTCAGTAAAGAATTTCATATACTTTTAAAGAACTTATTGTAATAGTTCCAATATACTCAAAGAGATAAGGCTGTAAATAGGAAAGAGAGAATTTTCCCTTCCTCATCTTCACACTAATATCAGTGGAGAAAAAAAAAAAATCTCCTAGTTGGTCTAAGAAACAAACGCTAACTAGTGTACCAGAATGGCAGTTCTCAATAGAACTGGAAGAATATCTCTAGTGTGTACAACTCAAAATAAATAAATAAATAAATAAGGCATAAAGTACTAGTTTTTCCTTTTAAAAGTATTATGCTCCTTTGATCATTCGATCGTGTGTGCACAGTTGCATCACATTTGACCCCGTATACTGTAGCCTGCCAGGCTCCTCTGTCTATGGAATTTTGGGGGCAAAAATACTGGAGTGGGTTGCCATTTTCTCCTCCAGGGGATCTTCCCAACACAAGGACCCAACCCACCTCTCCTGCATTGCCAGGCGGATTCTTTACCATTGTATCACCTGGGAAATGCACATTATGTCACAAGGCCTATGGAACTGGCAACACATAAAAAAAGAAAAGTCTAGGGCTGAAGGCAGACAAGCAAGGAGAATTCACTTCTAGCTGAGTGTCCAACCTGAATGTTAGCAAAATGAAAGATTATATCACAATGATAGCAGTAATAGCAAATTCATCTTAACGTAATTTAAGGTGGTTTAATAAGCAAAAGAAAAGAAGCAAGGAGTGGCTCATAGTTAAGTTCACATTAAGTATTAAAAAACAA
The DNA here is from genome assembly GCA_006410615.1 of Neotragus moschatus. Taxonomy (NCBI): domain Eukaryota; kingdom Metazoa; phylum Chordata; class Mammalia; order Artiodactyla; family Bovidae; genus Neotragus; species Neotragus moschatus. Next base: position 85,534 of record SJYA01002107.1, on the reverse strand, counting down.
AGAAAATTTTACTCTTAATTGCTGAACCTTTAGAGCTAAAGTGGTAAATGTAGTTCATTAGTGTAACAGAAATTATAAAGCGTGAACTTAAAAATAAGTTCCTTGCATATTCATACACTGCTACATAATATGTCAAGGAGTGACATAGTAAGTCCATGTATCTATTTGCATATGAATCTAAGAATTTCAATAATAAGAAAAAAATTTACTAAAGCTTTTTATTCTCTCAACCATTCTCCAAATTAGTCCAAACTCCAAATATCTCTTCCAAAGTTTTAGATTGGATAGAACAGTTACTGCAACACTAATACTTGCATAATGAGTTATCTTAAAACATAATGGCATAAAACAACTAAGTATTTATTTTTCACTCATGAGTTGGCAGGTCAGCTGATATTCACTATAGGAAACTGGGCTTTGAAGACTTGGCTCCAGGCTCTGGGTTGGATTCAGATCTGCTTTATGTGTCTGGGGTCTTCTTTTGCTCAGTGATTACCTAGATCATAATCTCAGGTGAAGGTCAGGAGCTCAAGACACCAAGCCCAACCATTTAATTCCTTTCAGGCCTCCATGCAAGTTGCATCTCTAACATACTTTAAACAAAGTCACATGACCAAGTCCTGCTAAAATATTATGACATAAATATTTCTTGATCAATAATTAAATATGCCACAGTAAGTAAATAATTTACCAGTGGAAATATCTGTGTTGCAAGCTCAGTAAGTGAGGATAGTTGGAACTGCAGGTAAAGAAGAATCTCTGAAAGTGTCAGAGAGCAACATTCCTCAAAATGGCATATGTGTCTCTAGAAAATTTCAAGAACATTTAAAGTAAAAGTTATAGTAAACAGTGAATGAAATAGAAGTTACATTAATGTAGTACATACGCCATGAACAATGTAGGACTTGTCACACTGAGGAAATAAAGATGAAAAGCACCGGAACTTCTCTATAAGTTGAGGGTACAGGGAAGCAGTGAATTGTGGTCTCAGATCTGGACCTGAAATGGCAAACAGTATGTCCCGAAAGATGGGTGAGAGCAAGTGGAAGCATCAACATCAGTTCTACATGGCTTCTCAAGGCAGGATCAATAGTCAAGCATGCATGATTTTGCAATATAATAGGTGCAAATTTCTGGAGGGATATGGAAGATGACATTTCTTACCACAAGGACTTCCCACATAGAGGTCTGTGAGAAGTTGAAGTTCCAAGAGATTGTCATTGTGTGAGACCCCATTTCAATTCCAGTCTGAAAACAATGAAAATATCATGCTTATTTTAATTTATATCCAGAAAATATATTATTTCAAATCGCTGACTTGAGGGAAAAATATTGGGGCAGATTTCAGGGCAAATCTTTTAGGATAAAACTAGAAGTTTTTAATTTTATTTTATCCATAGATAAATGGAAAAGGCGAAGAATTAAAATTAAATTCTTTTCCTGGATAGCTTAAGCTTATATCAAGTTAACCCAAGCGTTCTTTTCCTGACTGCTATGAGAATATAGCTGTCATTGTTATCCTCATCATCATTCAGTTCAGTCATTCAGTCGTGTCTGACTCTGCGACTGCATGGGCTGCATCATGCCAGGCTTCGCTGTCCCTCACCAACTCCCAGAGCCTACTCAAACTCATATGCTTTGAGTCAGTAATGCCATCCAACCATCTCATCCTCTGCCGTCCCTTCTCCTCCCTCCTTCAATCTTTCCCAACATTAGGGTCTTTTCCAATAAGTCGGTCCTTTGCATCAGGTGGCCAAAGTATTGGAGTATCAGCTTCAGCATCAGTCCATCCAATGAATATTCAAGACTGATTTCCTTTAAGATTGATGAGTTGGATCTCCTTGCTGCCCAAGGGACTATCAAGAGTCTTCTCCAACACCAAAGTTCAAGCATCAATTCTCCAGCACTCAGGTTTATTTATAGCCCAACTCTCACATCCATTCACGACCATAGGAAATGTCATGTTGGCCTAGATGTACCATTATTGATAAAGTAATGTCTCTGATGCTTAATATGCTGTCTAGGTTGGTCATAGCTTTTCCGCCAAGGATGAACTGTCTTTTAATTTCACAGCTGCATCACCATCTGCAGTGATTTTAGAACCCCCCAAAATAAAGTCTCTCACTGTTTCTATTGTTTCCCCATCTATTTGTCATGAAGTGATGGGACTGGATGCCATGATATTAGTACACTCTTCTCTTTCAATTTCATCAAGAGGCTCTTTAGTTCTTCTTCACGTTCTGCCATAGGGTGGTGTCCTCTGTGTATCTGAGGTCATTGATATTTCTCCAAGCACTCTTGATTCCAGCTTGTGCTTCATCCAACCCAGCATTTCTAATGATGTACACTTCATATAAGTTAAATAAGAAGGGTGACAATATACAGACTTGACATACTCCTTTCCCAGTTTGGAACCAGTCTGCTGTTCCATGTCTGGTTCTAACTGTTACTTCTTGACCTGCATACAGATTTCTCAGGAGGCAGATCAGGTGGTCTGGTATTCCCATCTCAGAATTTTCCACAGTTTGTTGTGATAAACACAGTCAAAGGCTTTGATGTAGCTAAAAAGCAAAACTAGATGTTTTCTGGAATCTTGCTTCTTCCATGATCCAAAAGATGTAGGCAACTGGATCTCTGGTTCCTCTGCCTTTTCTAAATCCAGCTTGAACATTTGGAAGTTCATGGTCCGTATACTATTGAAGCCTCACTTGGAGAATTTTGAGCATTACTTTGCTAGCATGTGAGATGAGAGCAATTGTACAGAAGTTTGAACATTCTTTGACACTGTCTTTCTATGGGATTGGAATAAAAACTAACCTTTTTCCAGTCCTGTGATCACTCTGAGTTTTCCAAATTTGCTGGCATACTGAGTGCAGCACTTTAACAGCATCATCTTTTAGGATTGAAAATAGCTCATCTAAAATTCCATCACATCCACTATCTTGTTTATAGTGATGCTTCCAAAGACCCACTTAACTTCACATTCCAGGATGTCTGGCTCCAGGTGAGTGATCACACCATCATTGTTGNGATCTCTAGTCTTTCCCATTCTGTTGTTTTCCTCTATTTCTTTGCATTGATCACTGAGGAAGGCTTTCTTATCTCTCCTTGCTAGTCTTTGGAACTCTGCATTCAGATACTTATATCTTTCCTTTTCTCCTTTGCTTTTCACTTCTCTTCTTTTCACAGTTATTTGTAAAGCCTCCTCAGACAGCCATTTTGCTTTTCTGCATTTCTTTTCCATGGGGATGGTCTTGATCCCTGTCTTCTGTACAATGTCACAAAATTCAGTCCATAGTTCATCAGGCACTCTATCTATCAGGTCTAGTTCCTTAAATCTATTTCTCACTTCCACTGGATAATCAGGAGGGATTTGATTTAGGTCATACCTGAATGGTCTCGTGGTTTTCCCTACTTTCTTCAATTTAAGTCTGAATTAGGCAATAAGGAACTCATGATCTGGATCAATGATAGGTCTTGGCATATCCTAAGCTACAGAGAGTAATTAAAATCAAAGGAGGTCATCTGGGCTATCACAAAGTTTAGAGACACAACAAAAAGAGCACAGGCTGGTTGATGAGGTTCATCTCCTACATGAAACTACTCTTGTCAAGACTGGAAGGGGTGGCTGTTTTATCTAATGCACAAAACCAACAAAAAGAGCCAAGGAAAATTAAGAAACAGATAAATAGATTCCAAACAGAAAAACAAAATTAATCTCCATAAATAGATCACAGCTAAACAGAGATAAGTGATTTAATTGATAGATTATTCAAAACAATCATCATAAAGATACTCACTGAGTTAGGAGAGCAATGCATGAACAAAATGAAAACTTCAACAAAGAGAAAATATAAAATGTCCCATACAGAAATCATAGAGCTTAAAAATACTGAAAATAACTGAACCAGAAAATGTAATAGAGATTTCAACTACAGACTAGATAAAGTGCAAAAAGGGATCAGAGATCTCAAAGTCATAATATTATTATAGATAGCGTAATCAATCCCATCCAATTACAGGAGCCAAAAGAAAAAAAAAATGAATGAAAAAGAGTGAAGATAGCATAAGGGACCAATGGGACAATGTCAAGTGGCTCTATATATACATTATAAAACACATATATATGGAATTTGGAAAGATGGTAATGACAACTTTGTATGCGAGACAGTAAAAGAGACATAGATGTATAGAACAGTCTTTTGGACTCTATGGGAGAGGTAGAGGCTGGGATGATTTGGGAGAATTGCACTGAAACAAGTATAATATCATATAAAAAGTGAGTCGCCAGTATAAGTTCAATGCACAATACAGTATGCTTGGAGCTGGTGCACTGGGATGACCCAGAGAGATGGTATGGGGAGGGGGATGGGAGGGGGGTTCAGGATGGGGAACACGTGTACACCGTGGCAGATTCATGTTGATGTATAGAAAAATCAATACAGTATTATAAAGTAAAATAAATTAAAATTTAAAAAAAGAAAGAAAGAAAGAAAAAAAGACTCATAAGAAGAAAGAGAAAGGAACAGAAGCCTTTTTCAGAACAATAATGCTTGAAAACTTTCCTCACCTGAGCAATGAAACAGACAGCTGTATACAAGGAGTCCAAAATGTCCCAAATACGAGGATGCCAAGGAGAAACATTATAATTAAATTGTCAAAAGTTAAAGGAGAATTACAATTAAATTGTAAAGAGTTAGAGACAAGAAGAGAAATCTTAAAAGCAGCTAGAGAAAAACAGCTTCTTACATAAAAGGGAATCCTCATTGACCATCAACAGCTTTTTCAGGAGAAACTTTGTTGCAGGCCAGAAGGGACTGGTGTAATATACTCAAAGTGATGAGAAAATAGAAGCTACCAATAAAGAATACTGACAAGCAAATGGCTCTTCTAAATTGAAGGAGAGGTAAAATTTCTCAAACAAACAAAAGCTGAAGGAGATCCTCACTACTAGACTGAATTTATAAGAAAAGCTGAAGGGAGTTCTTTATATGAAACAAAGGATGCTAATTAATAACAGGAAAACATGATAGGATAAAACTCACTGATAAACATAGAGTTAAAGTCAAACTACTCTAAGATTATGCTGGTGGTGGATAAGCCACTTATAACTCTAGTATAAAGGTTAAATGACAAAAGTATTAAAGATAACAGTAGCTACAATACTGGATTCTCAATGTAAAAGGAAATAAATGCTGACATCAAAACCATAAACTACGAGAGAGCCTGTTTAAAAATGTATAACTTTTGTATGCATTTAAAATTAAACTGTTATCAGCTTAAAACAATGCTTACATTACTCATGGTTACCACAAAGCAAAAGCTTACATAGAGTAGATACATAAAAGCAAAAGAGAAAAGGAGAAAGTATACTTCCACAGGAAGTCATCAAATCCCAAAGAAAAAGAGAAGAAACAACAGGGGAATTACAAAGCAATAAGAAAAAAAAATGAAGGCAAAAGTCTATACCTATCAATAGTTGCTTTATTTGTTTATAACAATATCACAGTCATTGTTGTGGTTTATTAGAGTGAAAGCATACAGATTAAAAGCAACAAAAGGAAAGGCTCATAGGGCAGATTTCAGAAGAAATCAAGCATAAATTTCCAAGTGTCCTCTTCCAGTGGAGTCACATGTGTAGTTTCCCAACAATAATACAAAGTGACAATAGAAACAAAGTGTTGTCAACCAGAGAAGTACCCATAATTACTTTAAATGTAATTGGAATGATTCTCCAGCTAAAAGATACGGAGTAGTTGACAGACAAAAAATAAAGACCAAATTATATGCTGGCTATAAGAGATTCACTTCAGCTTTAAAGACACACATGGATTTAAAGTAAGGAGATAAAAACAGATAATCCATCCAAAGTAAAACCAAAGTAGAGTAAGGTTAGCTATATTTATATCATACAAAATAGACTTTAAGTCAAATTTTATAACAATAGACAAAGAAGGTCATCATATAATTATAAATAATTCAGTTCACCAAATGAATATAACATTTATAAGTATTTATGCATCCAACATAGGAGCACCTAAATATATAAAATAAATATTAATAGATCTGAGGGAGAAACAGATAGCAATACAATAATAAAGGGAGAGATTTCAATACCCCACTTTCAACAATGGATGGATCATCCAGACAGAGAATCAATAAGGAAACACTGGACCTAAATGACATATTAGAGTAGACTTAACAGATAAATGTAGACCATTCCATCCAACAACAGCAAAATGCAAATCAAATCCACTGTAAGATATTACCTCACAACTGCTAGGTGGCTATTATCAAAAAGATAAGAGATAACAAGTATTAGCAAAGATCTGAAGGAAAAAGGAGACTTTTGTACACTCTTGACAGGAATGTAAATTGGTATAGCCATTATGATAAACAGTATAGAGGCTTTTCAAAATATTAAAAATAGAAATACTCCATAATTCAGCCATCCTGCTTTTGGATATACAGTCTAAGGAAACAAAAATAATTATCTTACAGAGCTTCTCTACTCCCATGCTCATTACATTATTGTTCACAATAGAAAAGGTATGGAAAAAACAAAGCACCCCAGTTGAAAGAATTGATTAGGAAAATATACACACTGGAATATTATTCAACCTTGACAAAGAAGGAAATTCTGTCCTTTTCAACAACATGGATGAAACTGGATGGTACTATGCAAAGTGAAATAAGCCAAACAGAGAAACAAAAACTGCATCCTACATGCTACCACTTATATGTGGAATCCAAAAAGAAAAAAAACAAAACAAAATATAGCTGATAGCTGGGAGTGAGGGAAATAGGGAAAGATGGTAAAAAGGTACAAACTTTTAGTTGCAAGATGAATACGGTCTGAGAACCTAATGTAAAACATATTGACTACAGTTGATAACACTGTATTGTGTAACTGAAATTTGCTAAGAGAATAGAACTTGTGCATTCTTACACACACACACAAAGAGATAAGCATTAGAGGTGATGGATGTGTTAATTAAGTCAATGTAGGGGAATCATTTCCCAACATATATGTATATCAAGTTATCACATTGTACATTTTAAATAACTTACCATTTTATTTGTCAATTATGCATCAAAAAGCTTTTAAAAAAAAAGAAAAGTAATTAAGGGATGATAATGCAAACTTTCAACCAAAAACTGTATCCAATATAAGCTCTGTAAAAGCTTATACATACACTTTCTCCTCCTGAGTTTCTCTGTAAGAAATGTACACAGGAGTCAAGACAAATAGACATCAAAAATAAACATTATTTTTTGTATGTAATGTGGTTTTAATTCTCAGTTAAAAACATGCTATTACTCTCCCATGAATTAATCAGAATTGCCCACAGAGACCTAGGAAGATCCAGGCAACAGCAGGCTCTTCCTGGCAAGTATAGGACTTATATTTCTCAATAAATCAAAACAGATGTTCTCCAAGGTCAAGAAGATCCCATATAGAGAAGAAAAGAAGATGAGCCATTCACGTCCAGTGTGTTCAGCCAATCTCATTTTAATTAGTTGGTTCTTCTGCCCATGATGGAGGAATGATTATGGGACAAAGGGAACCCAGGAATGTTTTTATTCTAATGATAATTTCTTCACATGGGTATATGAAACTGGGAAATAATTCCTCACCCCTAACAGTGAAGGAAAAATATTGCTCCTCCAAGAACATCAACCTATGATTAAATGCTGGAAAGCCAGAGTAAAGGGAAATTATAAAAAAAGAATGTGTCAGTAAAGGTAGAGTAATTTATTCTAGGGAACAAATAACCTGAAAAAATCTCAACAGGTTAAAGCAGTCTTCATTTTATTTCTTGATCCCTCTCCATTTCCATCATTGGTCCACTGGTAGGTTGGCTCTGATTCCTGTCATTACCATGGCTAGAGGGTCCTAGGAATCAGCTTAGGTGTTGAATATCCATAGGTGTTTGCTGCCTCGATTTAGGATTTCTCCATATAATTACTGCACTAAAAGTATGATAGTCCATCAGTCTTTTCAATTTTTGGCAACAGCAAATAACTAAAGCCACAAAACTTAGAAGATCCTCACATTAGCAAGAAGAGCCTCTTTACCATAATCTTAGTGAGCGTGCTAAGTCTCTTCAGTCGTGTCTGACTTCTTGTGACCCTATGACTGTAGCCTGGGCTCCTCTGTCCATGGCATTCTCCAGGAAGAATACTGGAGTGGGTTGCCATGCCCTCCTGCAGAATATCTTCCTGACCCAGGGATCAAACCCATGTCTCTTATATTCCCTGCATTGGCGGGCAGGTTCTTTACCACTAGGGCCACCTGGGAAGTCCCACATAATAGACGTCTGGCTAGCTACTTCAATCTTGACCTTCCACAAAAAGTTGCTGTGTTGAGGCATTTTGCACCTTTATTCCAAATTGCACTCTAATGTAAGGTGCTTTACCATGAGAGAAATTATAAACTCTTTTCACAAAAAATACACAGTGAAAGATATTAGCAAAAGGCTAAACTATCATTTTGGAGAAGGCAATGGCACCCCACTCCAGTACTCTTGCCTGGAAAATCCCATGGATGGAGGAGCCTGGTAGGCTGCAGTCCGTGGGGTCGCGAACAGTCGGACACGACTGAGCGACTTCCCTTTCACTTTTCACTTTCATGTATTGGAAAAGGAAATGACAACCCACTCCAGTGTTCTTGCCTGGAGAATCCCAGGGATGGTGGAGCCTGGTGGGCTGCCGTCTATGGGGTCACACAGAGTCGGACACGACTGAAGTGACTTAGCAGCAAACTATCATTTCTTCCCCTCCTCTGGCTCTTTTGAGGTCCTGTTCTTATTTCCTACTATGATTTGCACCTTCCTTTATTTAATTGCACAAGATTCAGAGTGAGAACGAGAATTTGAATTTTGCAAATGTTAGGTTTGTGATTACCTGGCCCTCAGTTGTCTGAGGCAGCAGCCACAGGCAGAAAATATTACTCTTTACAAAGTTAAATGCATCTGCTTTCTGAATTCAGATTTTTCAGTTATACCAAAGGTTGTCTGTTTCTTACTGGAACTTATCAAAACCCCAAAAACTTTGCCTTATGCTAGCATTCTAAGGTTTTTCTAATATGTACTTGAGAACTCCACTTCTTTAAGTCTAATTTCCAAAGTATGAGAGATGATACATTAAAATACTGCTTACTTCGTTAGTACAAAAGAAGCTTCCAACCAGGAACTGCATGATCCTCACTGTCCACACCCTTAGCTCAATTCAGTCAGTTCTATATTTCAGGTTCTTATATTTGTAACACTTCTAGGTAGCAATTTATAATATATTTACAGGAAATAAATATAAATACAATAAGCTAAATAATGAAGGGTTTTTTCTACTTATTTGGTATACTTACAAATCCAAGATATGGTTGGTTGCTTGCTTGCTAAGTCACTTCAGTCTTGTTCAACTCTGTGTAACCTCATAGACGGCAGCCCACCAGGCTCCACCATCCCTGGAATTCTCCAGGCAAGAACACTGGAGTGGGTTGCCATTTCCTTTTCCAATTCATGAAAGTGAAAAGTGAAAGGGAAGTCGCTCAGTCGTGTCCGACTGTTCACGACCACATGGACTGCAGCCTACCAGGCTCCTCCATCCATGGGATTTTCCAGGCAAGAGTACTGGAGTGGGGTGCCATTGCCTTCTCCAAAGATATGGTTAGTTTTAGGCAAAACTGGGTCCAGGTGCTTAAAAACATTGTCAGAGTCAGTTTGTCTCCCTCTCTCATTTGTCAATTGTTCTTGGTATTGTTTTCATTCTCTATCCTCCATGAACCTTGAGAAAAGATCCAGCCCAAGTTAACAGTAGCCATCTCTGCAAACCCGGAAAAAGGAGCTTCTTAAGGCCAGCAAACATAAATCAACTCCTGGAATGGTGTTTGTTAACCTCTGGAGTAGGCAGAAAAACACCCAAAGATTCCTAATCCCTAGAATTTATAAATATGCTCTTTATATGATGAAAAAAGTTTTAAAGGTGTGATTAAGTTAAGAGAATATCCTGAATTAATCCCAGTGGACCCAAAACAAATCACATGAAGTCTTAAAATGGAAGAAGGTGGGTAAATAGCTCAGAAAGATGGTAAATGTGAGAAAGATTTGATGCCCAGTAGCTGGTTCTCAGATATAGGAATCTACATACAGAGAACTAGCAAGAGGTCTCTGGAGCTAAGGAAAGCCCTATGCTGACTGCTAGTAAGGGAACTGAATTCTGCTAACATCTGACTAAGCATGGATATGGATTTTTCCTAAGGCTATAGTAGGGAACATCTTAGTTTTAATTCAGTGCATGTGTGCTAACTTGCTTCAGTTGTCTCCAATTTTTCATAACCCTATGGACTATAGCCCACCAGGCTCTTCTGTCCATGGGGTTCCCCAGACAAGAATATTGGAGTGGGTTGCCATGCTCTCCTCCACGGGATCTTCCTGACCCAGTGATTGTGCCCATGTGTCTTAGGTATCCTGCACTGGCAGGTGGGTTTTTTACCACTGGTGCCACCCAGGAAGCCTGTAATTTCTAATCTATAAAACCATATCATAATAATTTCACATTGTTGTAAACTAGCATAATTTGTTATGGCAGCAGTAGATGATGAATATAACTGATTAAGTCATGAGCCTCCAACTCCTTGGACGATTACTCTTTGCCATAGGGACAGGTCAAGTCAAGACTATCTACATATCCCTGTAGCCCAAGAGATGTACATTATTACTGAAAATTTGATTCCAAGTACAAGGGATAGGAGAAGAGGGGAAGAAATGAAGCCCAGATGAAGCAAAGAAATACACTCCCACTTTATTATGCCATGTTGTCATTTAATCTATTACCGTATGTTGCTACTATCTTCACAGTGGTTTTCTGAAATGTGGGCTTTTTCCTCCTCATCTCTGCCAACAAATAGTTGATCTGCATTGATTAGCAGTATTTTTAACATGAGCATAAAATGATTATTCAAAAAGAGCATTGTTACACATTCTCCAGTTTTGATGCTTCTTAATATTCAAAATGATCTTCATTATATATATATATATATATATATATTCATCTATTTTCCAGATGTTATACAATTAACAACTGAAGCAAATCCTCAAATTTAGAATAATCAATCTGAGAGTCTTAGGTCTCTTATACTTATATGGAAATCATAGTCTTGTAATACTAAAACTCTTGTTAAAAATCCGCTATGAATGTGAAAGTCACTCAGTCATGTCCAACTCTTTGTAACCCATGGACTATACTGTAGAGTCCGGGGAATTCTCCAGGACAGAATACTGGAGTAGGTAGCTGTTCCCTTTTCCAGGGGATCTTTCCAACCTAGGAATCGAACTCAGGTCTCCCACATTGCACGAGGATTCTTTACCAGCTGAGCCACAAGGGAAGCCCATAAATCACTACAGCAGTGGTCAAATTAAATACATCCCCTCATACACCTTGTGAACCAGTCATTTGCTGTGCCTCCTCCCTGGTGTACAGTTTCCACAACAAGGCCTAAGACAGTGCTACCAGTAAGGCAGGAGCTCAGCATATGCAGCAGATAAAGATAATGATGGTAATAATGATAAAAATCAAGAGTCTTGTCTGCTATATTGTCCCTTAGCTATACAGCCACATTTCAAATTCTAAATAATGTTAAATCTTGCCTTATTGGAAAAATATACAGTCGTGGATTTCCAACCAGAGAACTTCAAAAGCATTATCATCACTAGTGCAGAACTTTTTTTATGTAGTCATAAACCTAATATAAGTCAATTAGGTCTAGTACTTTAATAATGGTTCCACAAATCACATTTACAGCCAACCCCACATCCAGTGTGATACAAAGAAATACCACTTAGAAAGACAAGTTTTGACACCTTCATATGATGGCATTGCAGGAGCTGTGGGGGTAATTAATTTTTACTTGTCCTGTGATGAATCCAAGCAAAACTCTAAAAGCCATTTGGCCAATTACTAACTCTTTAGGGTAATGAAGCCTTCACAGAAAGCTTGAGTTTATGTTGCTGGTATGATCAAAGCTTTAATGAAATTGCTGCATGGCAGAAACTACCGGACTATTAAGAGAAAACTACAAACATAAATGAATGCCTAGCTCTGAATTTACAAAAAAAAAAAAAAGGGAGGGGGAGCCTTCTGGTTTTCTTTGATTGTCTATTAATTTCTCATGATAGAACCCCATGTGGCATTGCTCTGACAAATTTCACTGAAGCATGTTTTCCCTTCCGCAAATTAGTAAAGCAAAGTCCTGCATGTGATCTTCCTAATGGGGTTTTGTATCCCACTGTTTTTTATTATTATTTTAAGAGGAGTAGGTGTTTTTCTCATTCTCAGGAGTAATGATTGGACTAGTTGGAGTTCTTTTATTGATATCACAGTATATAACCCAATAGGTGTCAGGAAGAATTCATGCTGTGTTGCAACTCCACAAGTATCCATCCACCACTAATACTTGTGTTGTGGTGTTTTAAAACTCACAGTGAAATCTAAATGGTACAGTAAACCAAGAATTTAGTGAGAGACTTAACTTTCCATTCTTCCTGAATAAAACCATTACTGCCTTGAGTGTCATATAACTCTTTAAAACAGACATTCTTAATAGCTCATTCACAAGCCCACCCCAGTCAGTCATTTTCTTTCCCATACTTTCGTTGAGAAATACAATGGAAGTACTGATTAAAGATGCAAAACACTGTGAAAATAAAATATGAACCTATAAAAAATTTGATTAAGAAAATTCTCAGTTCTAGTTGATTCTACTTTCAAAATAGACAGAGAATTGTGCCATTTTCCCCTACCTGTCCAAAGAGATCCCAAGTGCAAGCCACCATCATAAATTACTAGGATTATTTTAAGAACCTCATAATTGATCACAGGCTTCCATCCTGCTTCCCTCCTCAAAAAGTCAGTTATCAATAGAGCAACCAGAGTGATGCTATACTGTGCTGTGCTTACAGGCTCTTCCTTGTCCAACTCTTTGTGACCCCATGATCTGTAGCCTGCCAAGCTCCTCTGTCCATGGGATTCTTCTGTCAATAATACTAGAGTCCGTTGCCATTTCCTCTTCCAGGGGATCTTCTCTACCTAGGAATTGAACTCACATCTCCTGCATCTCTTGCTTTGTCAAGTATTCTCTACCACGAGTTCAACCTGGGAAGAGTGATGCTATTAAAATGCAAATCAAATCATATCTCTCTTTTGCCCAAAACCACACGATGATTCACTATTTCATTGGAATAAAAGCTAGAGTCTTTATGATAGTCCACAAGGTCCTACATAATCTCCTTACCCTTCTACTGTGTCTTACACCCTCCTCTTCAGTCAATGCAAGCCAATCAAACAGGGCTTTTTGCTGTTTCTCCAACAAGCAGGCATGCTTCTGCATTGCTCAACATTTCTTTTTCTCTGTTTTACACATGATTAAGTCTCTTATTTCTTCTAGGTCTTCTCTGAGATTCATTTTTCAAATAGTGAAAGTACTCCTGAGCTCTCCATTATAAATTTCAACTTCTATTTTTTGCATTTTCTCGCTCTTCTCTGCCTTAGCTTTGTCCACAGCACTTATAATCCTCAGTCATAATGTACCTTTTTCTTAGTCATTTTGTTTATTATCTCTATCTTCTCCACTTCCCCACTAGAAAGTAGATTCCACAAAGAAGAGATTTGTTTTTAATTTATCTGTTTTATTTACTGAGGTATCCATAGTAAATGAATATAATCAGCAATAGGAAATCTATAGCTATAGCTCCTACATTTCTTTACTGTGGATCTTTCTACATACAAGATAAAATCAGCTCAAATAAAAATTCTATGCTGAAACTAGTTATTAAAGCCAACAATGTACCCAGCAATCTGGGGATACAGTGATAAGAAGAGTGTCCTGTTGGCTGCTTTTGTGGATACATATTCAATGGATTCATACAGCAGTAGGAAAATATATTGAATTATTAATTGTTGCTTCTGGTTATGGAGAAAGATAAGAAGAGTAGAAGATATTTTACCCTTCCAGTGTCCTAAAAAGTCAAGGTTTTCTTTTTTACAGAGTGTGATTGACTTTTGTATTGTGCAGCTAGAAATAGAAGTTGCCAGTAATCCAGGAAAAAAGTCTTCTCTATTGTTTGAGAACTAGAGTCCTATTCAGAGGAAAGAAAAAGACCTGATTCTGAGAGTTAGAAGGAAAAATGGTGATTTGTAGACATGTGCACATTTCTATGAGTAGTGTAGACTTATGTCCTTCCTGCATTCGGTTACCAGCATTCAGTAACAGATGGAGGGCCTGGTTGGCAATTAAGCACCAAAGTCCTGAGAATGAATGAAGTTGTACACAGCCCAATTTTCAGGCAATGGAAAGGACTAAATTAATCTTAGTCCTTTAAAGTATCTTTAAGCACACTCAAGCTATCAGTGGTGTCCAGGCAATGACAAAGGACAAGCCCGACAGTGGTGCTGAGCAACAGCTGGAGCAAAGTAACAACAAACAACACCAAGGAATAAAAAGAAGTTTCTAAACAGTATTCACTTTATAAATACTCTGCTAGCTGCTTTCCAATGCCAGATTATTACAAAATCTGGGCAGTGAGAAAGCATTTCTGAAACTAAAATTGAGACCTAATTTTTCACCATATTAGAAATTGGGGTCTCAGGACTTGCCAAGTGGTGCTGGTGGTAAAGAACCCATCTGTCAATGTAGGAGACATAAGAGACTTAGGTTCAATCCCTGGGTGGGGGGTGTGGGGGAGAGATCCTCTGGAGTAGGAAATGGTAACCCATTCCAGTATTCTTGCCTGGACAATGCCATGGACAGAGGAGCCTGGTGGGCTATGGGTCCAGGGGGTTGTAAAGTGTCAAACACAACTGAAGTGACTTAGCACACATGGGGCCAAATTTAAATTAATTTAGAATAAAGAAACTAACATTTCCTTCTGTTCATCTCAAAGGTTACAGATAGTTTTATGCTTGCTGCTTATTGTGACGTACTCAACACTACTAAAAATATTCCTACAGATCATGGCCACGCTATGGACTAATTATAATCTGTATGATTTGAGCTTATTGGTTTTGAAACCTGAGCAAAGGCCACATCAAAAAAAATAATAATAATTCAGACAGGTAAGAAGTGAATATATCACTTTTAACTTTAAAGTTAACAATAATAAGAAGAAATAACAAGTGGATCATGCTGAGATCCAGTTTAAAGCAAGAAATTTAGGAATGTTTACTAACACCCTTTATGAATGAATGAATGCCTGCATGCTCAGTCATGTCCAACTCTTTGTGGTCCCACAGACTGTAGCCCCCCAGACTCCTCAGTCCCTGGAATTTTCCAAGCAAGAATATTGGAGTAGGTTGCCGTTTCCTTCTCCAGTGGTTGAACCTGTTTCTCGTACATCTGCATTGGCAGATAAATTTTTTACCATTGTGCCACTTGGGTTTCCCACCCTTAGATAGATACAAACTGAGGGCAGACTATTCAAAAGGTCAAGGAAACAAAAATATCACTGAAAATTATATTTAAGGTCTGTACTGTTTTTCTTTTCAAGCTCTGAATTTCTAAGAGGGAACGTTTTCCTGAAGAAGGAAGTAGCAGATGCCATGGCTATGGCAACACTGTACTGTCTCAAGCATGAATGGAAACTCAGTTAAAATATAATGTTTTAAAACAATGTGTTGCAAAAAATACCTTCAGCCTCCAATATAAAAATGAATTCATAGAAATGATAGTATCTTCTGGGGATGAAAAGCCAGTTCCAAAAGAAGAGATATTTGAGTCTTGGAGAGGCTCCATTACGCAGGGGCTTTAACAGCAGCTCTTTTTTGTTTGTTTTTTGGCTGCAGAGTGTGGCATGCAGGATCTTAGTTTGCTGACCAGGGGATGAACCCAGTGGAAGAGCAGAGTCTTTTCTTTCTTTCTTTTTTTTTTCTAAAGGAAGATAATTGTTTTACAATGCTGTGTTGGTTTCTGCCATAAAACAGCATGAATCAGCCATAAGTATACATATGTCCTCTCCCTTTTGAACCTCCATCTCACCCCTGTAGCTCATCACAGAGCACCAGGTTGAGCCCCCAGTGCTATACAGCAACTTCTCACTAGCTAGCTATTTCACGGTAATGTATATGTTTCAGTGCTATTCTCAATTCATCCCACCCTCTCCTCTGCCCCCACTGTGTCCACAAGTCTGTTCTCTATGCCTGTGTCTCTATTCCTGCCTTGCAAAGTTCTTCATTGCCATTTTTCTAAATTCCACATGTCTGTGTTAATACACTGTATTTGTTTTTCTTCTTCTGACTTACTTCACACTGAGTAACAGGCTCTAGGTTCATCCACCTCGCTGGAACTGACCAAATTTGTTCCTTTTATGGCTGAGTAATACTCCATTGTATATACGCAGCACATCTTCTTCATGGATATCTAAGTTGCTTCTATGTCCTAGCTATTGCATATAGTGCTGTAATGAACACTGGGGTGCACATGTCTTTTAGAATTGTGGTTTTCTCAGGGTACATGCCCAGTAGTGGGATTGCTGGGTCATATGGTGGTTTTATTCCTAGTTTTTTAAGGAATCTCCATACTGTTCTCCATGGTGGCTGTATCAACTTACATTTGCACCAACAGGGAAAGAGGGCTCCCTTTTATCCACATCCTCCCCAACATTTATCATTTCTAGATTTTTTTTATGATGGCCATTCTGATTGGTGTAAGGTGATACTTCATTGTAGTTTTGATTTGCATTTCTATAATAATGAATGATGTTGAGCATTTTTTCATGTGTTTATTGGCCATCTGTATGTCTTCTTTGGAGAAATGTCTATTTAGGTTTTCTGGAAGGGCAGAGTCTTAACCATTGAACCACCAGACAAGTCCTTAGTAGTAACTATTAACCAAAGCCAGAGGCCTGCTACCTTTAGAAACAGATTGCTATATGGACCCAACTTCTAAGGGTTCTAGTACAGCTCTCAGTGTGGCTGGCTGAATTCTCTGAGTACTTTAGATCCAGCTTTGACCATATTGAAAACCAGAGAGCAGTACAGATCAGCTTCCTGAATAACCATCCAAATGAAAATGAAAATGTGCATTTAAGTGATGTTTAAAAACTGATTCAGAGATCACTGGCCACAAAACACTCAGAATCACTTAGTCAGAGGGAAAAAAAGGAATGTTCAGGAGCAATGGCCCAGACTTTGCCAGCTATAGCAGATGGCAACTGAACAAGCAGTAAAAAGCCATGGCTGTTCCAAATGTCATTCTGTGGGTCCCCTAAGAGCTCACTGCAGAAGGAAAGCAAATCTGGTACCCTGACAAGTAAGATCTGCTATCAGCATTGTGCCTGAGAAACCACACACATACACACACACACACACACACACACACACACACACACGTATACACACAGTCCTGTGAATCAGAAAAAGAAATTTAAACACAAAGTGAAGGTAAAAAGAGCACTGCTTAGTTGCAAAGGTAGAGCATTTCAGATATAATCACTACCACTATGTGTTTAAGAAGCTAAAGCACCTCTTTGGCTTTGTGTATTCATAAACAGAATGCTAAATAAGAACTGTAAAGCTAAAATATATTTGATGGATATTGATAAACCAGAGAGGGATGAAGGCAAAGTAGTCCTGAAAGTAGTCCAAATTAATCCTAAAAGAAATTAGATTTTCTGGCATATCTTTTCTTCTAAATATGACCCAGGAACTAGAAAAGAAGGAGGCCAAAAGACCTTCCAAATTTAAAAAATGCTAATTTGAGATAAAAACTGGTCATGGCAGAATTATGCCCCTCCAACTCTTATGGCAGAAAGTGAAGAGGAATTAAAAAGTCTCTTGATGAAAGTGAAAGAGGAGAGTGAAAAAGTTGGCTTAAAGCTCAACATTCAGAAAACGAAGATCATGGCATCTGGTCCCATAACTTCATGGGAAATAGATGGGGAAACAGTGGAAATCAGTGTCAGACTTTATTTTGTGGGCTCCAAAATCACTGCAGATGATGGTTGCAGCCATGAAATTAAGAGGCGCTTACTCCTCGGAAGAAAAGTTATGACCAACTTAGTTAGCATATTCAAAAGCAGAGACATTACTTTGCCAACAAAGGTCTGTCTAGTCAAGGCTATGGTTTTTCCAGTGGTCATGTATGGATGTGAGAGTTGGACTGTGAAGAAAGCTGAGCGCCAAAGAATTGATGCTTTTGAACCGTGGTGTTGGAGAAGACTCTTGAGAGTCCCTTGGACTGCAAGGAGATTCAACTAGTCCATTCTAAAGAAGATCAGTCTTGGGTGTTCATTGGAAGAACTGATGCTGAAGCTGAAACTCCAATAGTTTGGCCACCTGATGTGAAGAGTTGACTCACTGGAAAAGACCCTGATGCTGAGAGGGATTGTGGGCAGGAAGAGAAGGGGACGACAGAGGATGAGATGGCTGGATGGCATCACCGACTCGATGGACATGAGTTTGAGTGAACTCTGGGAATTGGTGATGGACAGAGAGCCCTGGCATGCTGTGATTCATAGGGTCGCAAAAAGTCAGACATGACTGAGCGACTGAACTGAACTGACTGAATTGAACCATGAAAGGACTTATGGCAGGACAGCCCTTGTTAGATCCAAGGAGGATAAGAAATTATATCTCCAAATATAAACAGGGGCTGGAGAGCTTGGACAAGGGAAATATAGATAGCATAGTTGTAAACTACCTCTAAATTAGTTTTCTGAGAGATTTTATTCTAAGACCTCTAATTTTAATAATATGAAGATTTCTCCAAATGAAATCAGTTTATCTAACTTTATTCTTGAAGGTAATCATACATACTCAAGTTTTAGAATATTCAAGGAGAATATAAAACATATCTGAACATTGCTTTAGTGATGAGAATAACTGCTTAGGGAAAGCAGAAACAGAGTATCTTATGCATTTATAAAGAGACAACTCAGTGGGAAAACTATTTTTAAAGCACAAAAGTTTACTTGGGGAACATTCAGAGAAGTATTTATTTAGACAAAAATTGTGTCTTGTTTACCCCGCTGTTAAGAGGCAAAAATAAGAGGTGTGAGACCTTCCTTGTTCTAAATAAATGACGGGACCATGTGTCCAGAATCTAGGCTCCCTAACCCAAGTGTTAGTCACTCTGTAGTGTCTGACTCTTCATGACCCCATGGAATGTATCCCACCAGGCTCCTCTGTCCATGGAATTCTCCAGGCAAGAATAGTCAAGGATGTAGTCATTCCCTTCCCCAGGGGATCTTCCCAACCTAAGGATCAAACCCAGATCATATTGCAGGTAGATTATTTGCCATATGAGCCACCAGAGAAGCCCCCCTAACCCAAGGACCTTGAAAAATATCACGTGACAGGACCAAGCACATGAAGGAAAGAATCCTCCACTTATTTCCATCAGATCTTGTTTCAGAGTTGGTGGTTCATCAGAAGATATTAGTATAAAAAGTACTTCAAAATTGTGGTGAAGAAAAGGGATTAAATTTGTAAGAAAAGACTGAGATTCTTCAATCTCAATAATGAAAGAAAATACCAAACTTTCAGGGAATAATGATGAACCATACCTGATCTGCAGAGATGAGAGGTCAAGGTGGGTTACTAGTGAGGGCTTCCCCTAAAGACAAGGCCTGGAGAGTATCTATGGTGCTCTCTGATAAGAATTTATAATCACTGGAGAAGACCCTAGAAAAGGAAAATTTTAAGTCCACTCTGAGGAAAGTGGAGAGCCAGACTGGACAGTGGTAATGTGTAAGATATATTTAGAGGTACAAACTATTACATAAAGAACAAATAAGATACAAGAGTGTAATATACAACACAGGGATATAGTCAATATACTATAATACCTTTAAACAGAGTACTATCTATAAAAATATTGAATCACAATATTGTATACCTGAAACCAATATAATACTGTAAATCAATTATAAAAAAGTTATGGTACCTATGTGACCATTAAAGACTAAGGATCAGCGATTTACCCCACTTTCAAGACAGCCACAGGCAAGCACAGCATCAGAAAAGAGGAGGGAGATCCTTAAAATGAGTGAGATGGAATTCCCCACTACCCTGGAGTGAGGACTCAAAAACAGATTTCATTTGTTTAAGAAGAAAGAAAGTAAGCTGCCTTAGAGCTGCCAGAACTTACACAGGCCTGGGGAAACAGACTCCTGGAGGGCACAAACAAAACCTTGTTCACACAAGGACCCAGGAGAAAGGAACAATGACCCTATAAGAGACTGACCCAGACTTGCCCATGAGTGTCCAGGAGTCCCCTGGTAGAGGTGTGGGTCGGCGGTGGCCTGCTGCAGGGTCAGAGACACTGAGTGCAGCATGTGACCTTTTGAAGGAGGTTGAAATTTTTATTAACTCCACCACCATAGTTTAGCCTCAGGTCAAACAACAGGAGGGAACACACCCCTACTCAACAGAAAATTGGATTAAAGATACTGAGCATGGTTCCAACCATCAGAACAAGAACCAGTTTTCCCCTTAGTCAGTCTCTACCATCAGGAAACTTCCATAACCTTCTTATCCTTATCCATTAGAGGGCACTCAGAGTGAAAACCACAATCACAGAAAAATAACCCAACTAATAACATGGACCACAACCTTGTCTAACTCAATGAAACTATGAGCCATGCAAGATAGGACCATCTAAGATAGATGGGTCATGATGGAGAGTTCTGACAAAACTGAGTCTACTGGAGAAGGGAATGGCAAACCACCTCAGTATTCTTGCCTTGAGAACCCTATGAATACTATGAATACTATGAAAAGGCAAAAATATAGGACACTGAAAGATGAACTCCCCAGGCTGATAGGTGCCCAATAAGTTACTGGAGATCAGTAGAGAAATAATTCCAGAAAGAATGAAGAAATGGAGCTAAAGCAAAAATGGTGCTCAGTTGTGGATGTGACTGGTGATGGAAGTAAAATCTGATGCTGTAAAGAGCAATATTGAATAGGAACCTGGAGTGTTAGGTTCATTAATCAAGGCAATTGGAAGTGGTCAAACAAGAGATGGCAAGAACATCAGCATTTTAGGAATCAGTGAACGTAAATGGACTAGAATGGTTGAATTTAATTCAGATGACCATTATATCTACTACTGTGGGTGAGAATCCCTTAGAAGAAATGGAGGAGGCATCATAGTAAACAAAAGAGTCTGAAATGCAGTACTTGGATCCAATTTCAAAAATGACAGAATGATCTCTGTTTGTTTCCAAGGCCAACCATTCAGTATCATAGTAATTCAAGTCTATGCCTCAACCAGTAACACTGAAGAAGGTGAAGTTGAACAGTTCTATGAAGACCTCCAAGACCTTCCAGAACTAATACCCAAAAAAGATATCCTTTTCATTATAAGGGGCTGGAATGCAAAAGTAGGAATTCAAGAGATACCTGGAGTAACAGGCAAATTTGGCCTTAGAGAAAAAAAATGAGGCAAGGGAAAGGCTAACAAAGTTTTGCCAAGAGAACACACTGGTCATAGTAAATACCCTCTTCCAACAACACAAGAGAAGACTATGCATGGACATCATCAGATGGTCAACACCGAAATCAGATTGATTATATTCTTTGCAGCCAAAGTTGAAGAAGTTCTATACAGTCAGCAAAAACAAAACCAGGAGCTGACTGAGGCTCAGATAATGAATTCCTTATTGCAAAATTCAGACTTAAATTGAAGAAAGTAGGGGAAACCACTAGACCATTCAGCCATGACCTAAATCAAATCCATTACAATTATACAGTGGAAGTAACAAATAGATTCAAGGGATTAGATCTAATAGAGTGCCTGAAGAACCATGGACAGAAGTTCATGACAAGGCAGGGATCAAAACCACCCCAAGAAAAAGAAATGCAAAAGTGCAAAATGGCTGTCTGAGGAGGCCTTAAAAATAGCTGAGAAAAGAAGAGATGCAAAAGGCAAAGGAGAAAAGAAAAGATGTACCCATATGAATACAGAGTTCCAATGAATAGCAAGGAGAGATTAAAAAAAAAAAAGCCTTCCTCAGTGATCAATGCCATGCCAAGAAATAGAGGAAAACAACAGAATGGGAAAGACTAGAGATCTCTTCAAGAAAATTAGAGACCAAAAGAACATATCATGCAGAGATGGTCACAATAAAGGACAGACATTTGCTGCTAAGAGATCAAATCAGTCAATTCTAAAAGGAAATTAGTTCTGAATATTCACAACAGAGGATGCAATGGGTGGATGGCATCACTGACTCAATGGACATGAGTTTAAGCAAGCTCCAGGAGTTGGTGATGGACAAGGAAGCCTGGTGTGGTGCAGTCCATAAGGTTGCAAAGAATCAGGTATGACTGAGCAAGTGAACTGAACCAAAGTTGCACAATAAAGAGCAGAACCGTGTTCAAACATTTCTCACACTATGACTACTCTTTCCTCTATAGTGTTATGCTTATTTTTTTTTTTGATGATGTGGACAGATAATATACGTTGAGATATGACAAACTCTTGCAAATATCATAATAAACTTTCTCATTTCCTAAAAATGATTTTACCAGTTGAGCAATTAAATGCTTGTTAAATAGTATATTGATTTGGTGTTATGGAAAAGACAAAGCATAAAGAGTGATGTCATGATTAAGCACTAGTAGATTTTCCACTTGAGCAAAAATGGCATTGACTATGTCTCTAAATCTTATATGATAAAAACTACAGAATCAGAAGTGGAGATATAAAGAATGATGTACCATAAAGGAATTTGTAGGGACAGGTGAATTTTACCTAAGAGTTCACAGATATTTTTGCTTCCTTACTTCACTTCACGTGTGATTGTTTTTTCTCTCTATTCAAGGTTTAATTTTAGTCATAGCCTTGACAGATCATACATAATCACATAGATAAATGTTATTGTATTTGATATAATACTATATACAACAATATTCATAATATTATATAAATTATTCTGCTAGCTAAGTCAAGGAAGAGACAGTAGTGGTAGACTGTAGTTTTCAAATAAGGTGAGAAACCCAAAAATGGAAGTGAACCAAATCTTTTGGTTCTAACAATAAATTTATGTTTTGTCCAAATCAACCAATCACTCATTCATTCATTTACCAAATACGAACTGAATATCTATCTGTGGAAATAAATTTACTAAATGCTGGAGATTTTGTCACTAACCAAACAGACAAAAGTTTCTGTCCTAATAAAGTTCTTGTTCCAAAGGGAAAAAACAATGAGTAAAATAAACTCTTTCATATGTTTGAAGTTGGTAATAGCTATGGAGAAAAATAAAGCAAAGCAGAGAGGTAGTTCAAGGGGAGAAGCTGAAATTTTAAATAATCAGTTAAGGCTTTTCTGAGAAAATAATGTTTCAGCAAAGACTAGAATGAGAATCACTTCTGACATGCCAGATATTCATGCCAGATGTAGAGAGGAAGGTGACTGCAAAGGCCCACAGGTGAGATCAGGCCTGACAGTTTCAGAGGAAACCCAGGAAGCAGGCAGGAGCAGAAAGAACAAAAGGAGAACAGACAACAATATGGGCAAAAATAGGGAGCGAGATCATATAGTCTGTGGTAAGGACGTTGGCAAGAGAGCTGGGAATTACTGGAGGGTTGCAGGCAACCTCTCAGCAGAGGAGTGTCTTAATATACACTGGATTTGAATAGGACTGAAATAGAGTTGAAAATAGAATATTTGGAATCAAAGGCTGAAACAGAAAGTCAGAGCCAATAATGGCATAATCCACCATTGAGAGATGATGGAAGCTTGGACTAGAGGTGTAGCATGTAAGGTATGAGAAACGATCAGGGTCTAGATAAATTTTCATGGAAGAACTAAGATGTTTTGTTGGCAAATCATGTGAGAAGTTTAAGAGAAAAAGAATCCCTCAAGATGTCTTCTGTGCATATAAAGGTGATTTAACTGTGATCTATGCATCCTAATATATATTATGATGTGTAACTTTGTATAGCCATTCTGCAAGATAGTTGAATAAACTTCTATCAAAGCAGACTTATAATAAGGCCTTAGTTATCACAAGGAAAAGCATGGACTTTACTCCTTTTGCCTGAAATCTGCTGATAAGTTCAGACACTGACCCTCCAGGTTCCTGTTCTTTGTCTCTGCCTCATTAGCTAAGATTATAACTGTTTATCCCACAGAAACTAACCCCATAGAAAAACATTTCTTGTTCAGATAACAGAATGAAGCTTCCATTCTTGCAAAATTAACCCCAATCGTAAATCATCTCACTTGTAAATGATTTATCTCTCCCTAGAAAAGTTTGAAACTCTGCTCATGCTCTGACCTCAGGTATTTTCTTTATTATGACACCCTGAATAAAGTCAGTCTCCTTCTTTGTCCAGTTTTTGTCTTCCACAGCTCAATAACATAACTGGAATTGAACTGGAAGTCCACCCCTGGACCCTGTCTTCTCACCCAAGTACTGACACCTCTTAAGCCTGTTGTGTTCCTTCCCTAACTGACAATTCTGGAGTCCTCACTGAGGACAGATCCTGATCCCTGAGCTTCAGATATTTGTCCATGATAGCACAGTAAAGTTTCAATTTTGACTTTTTGTTTGCACACTCTTTGGGTTTGTTTTCTTGCCAGTTTTTGTTAAACCATGGTTCTATGAGAATTTCTCAACTCTCTTCTCATGCCTTTTGAAAACTGCTAATTACATGCTCACTACTACAATAACAATTCAGTTCTTTGTTTCCCCAAATGGCTGAATTTCACTAAGAACAATGTAGAACTCCAGTGGTCTCTTTGAGACACCTGGGGACTCTCTAAATGTGTCCATCTATGAGGTGCCTTTAAATCCAAGGGCTCTGACATCTTTTATTAATGATCAGTTTTTTTCATTTAATTGAAACACAGATATTAAACAATGAGAAAATGTCTCTAAAATATCTCAAACTGTGATCCCTCAAGAATTACCTCACTGCCAGTTCATTTCTCTCGCTCCCCTTTTACCCCCATCAAAACCTTACAACCCCTTTCCTCACCCAGAACCTTCCACGTGCACCACCTCATCTCTGTCCCCAACCCAATACTCTGCCTATGCCAAGAATTCCCTTTTCCTTTCCCCTACCTGCATCAATTTAACTACCTCATTCCCTATGGCCCCATCTTAGCATGCATCCTTTCCTCCCCTGCTGAAAGCCAGTGACCAACATGCCCACCTGAATAAGTACTCTAACCTTTGGTCACACATAGATTTACATGCTATTGTTCAGAACTTTCTGAATTCCCATAAGAATAGGAAAGAATTCATTCATCAATTCAAGTTCTCCATGACAAGGACCTCTTAGTCCCCTCATCTAGCATTTTATCTTCCAAGTAAATAACTTTTGGCAAACGATGCCAGCTAGTCCAAGACTTGAGAGCAGTGGTTGAAAGAGTCTCCCATTCTTCTGTCGATGGACATTTAGGTTGCTTCCATGTCTTGGCTATTATAAATAGTGCTGTTATGAACACTGGAGTACAAGTATCTTTTTGTATTGTGGTTTTGTTTTCTCAGGCTATATGCCCAGTAGTGGAATTGCTGGGTAATATGGTAGTTCTTAGGGATTCCCTGGTGGCTCAGATGGTAAAGAGTCTGCCTGCAATGCGGGAGACCTAGGTTCAATCCCTGGGTTGGGAAGATCCCTTGAAGAAAGAAATGGCAACTCACTCCACTATTCTTGCCTGAAAAATCCAAAAGACAGAGGAACCTGGCAGGCTACAGTCCATGGGGTCACAAAGAGTTGGACGGGATTGAGCAACTTCACTTTCACTTTCATGGCGGTTCTATTCCTAGTTTTTAGGGAAACATAGAAAGACAAATATCATATGATATTGCGTATATGTGGAATCTAAAAAGAAAAGATACAAAAGAACTTGCTTAGACTTATGGACATGGGGAGAGGGGAGGAGAGGGTCAGATATACGGAAAGAGTCACATGAAACTTACATTACCATATGTAAAATAGATAGCCAATGGTAATTTGCTGTATGGTTCAGGAAGCCCAAACAGGGGCTCTGTATCTACCTAGAGGAGTGGGATAGGGAGGGAGACGGGAGGGAGGTTCAAAAGGAAAGAGATATATGTAGAGCTATGGCTGATTCATGTTGAGGTTTCACAGAAAACAAAATTCTGTGAAGCAATTATCCTTCAATAAAAAAATAAATAAATAAAAATACAGAAATAGACCCACAGACATAGGAAAAAAACTTACAGTTACCAAAGGTGAAAGAGATGGTGGAGAAATAAATTAGGAAGATGGGATTAACAAATACACATTGCTATGCATAAATTAGATAACAAACAAAGACTACTATAGCACAGCAAACTATACCAAATATATTGTAATAACCTGTAAGGGAAAAGAATCTGGAAAAGAATATAT
>SJYA01002107.1:3529-58991 GCA_006410615.1 Neotragus moschatus | reverse complement strand
TATATATATATATATAAATACTTTTGAATCATTTCCTGTACACCTGAAAACTAACACATTGCAAATCAGTTATACATATATATATATATATATATATATATATATGTATACACATGTTCATGCATGCTAAGTCACTTCAGTCATGTCCAACTCCTTGCAACCCTATGGACTATAGCCCACCAGGCTCCTCTGGCCATGGGGATTCTCCAGGCAAGAATATTGGAGTGGGTTCCCATGCTACCCTCCAGGGGATCTTCTCAACCCAGGGACCAAACCCACAGTCTGTTACATCGCCTGCATTTGCGGTTGGGTTCTTTACCAGTAGTGCCACTTAGGAAGCACTATATGTATATTTGAGTCACCTCATGGTTTTCTATTAGTAGTTTCTAACCCTAACACTGTTCTAGTGTCTATCCAGCCCAATATTATTCACTTATAGTCATTGCCTTATGTTCTGTTTTTTTGTTTGCTTTGTTTTATGGCCAGGTCATATGGCTTGTGGGATCTTAGTTCCACAACCAGAGCATGAACTTGGGCTATGGGTAGTAGGCACCAAGTCCTAATCACTTGTCCAAAAGGGAAGTCTCTGATTTTTTTCACAATATATTTTTTGGTTTCTATGGAAAAATCGACAGTATGTGTTATACCTCAGGAGTTTACTAAAGCTGCTACTTATTTGTTTTAGACCCTTAATGCCAACCTGAGAAATTTTACCTTATCTTGAAACTCTTATCTATTATGTAGATGACCTTCTCTGCTCATGTGATTTTTGACAGCTTGCTTGTCACATTCAATAACTACTCCAAGTCTCTGCCCATAAGGTCACTAAAGAAAAAGCAATTATACATTCTTCCAGTGCATTACCTAGGACTTGATATTTCCCCTGTAGAGAATATTTATCCCCTAAACAACAGCATCATCAAGTTCCCTATCCCTGAGACCAAAAGATAACTCCAAGGGTTAAAATGGTTAGTCACTTAAAAGGTTGTCGCTATAAGCCGTGAACAATGCCAGGATTCTTAGCCCCTGAAGGAGAGGAATTCAATCTGAGGCCAGTGATGAGGCTTGACTGCGCAGAGCTTTTGTTTAATAAAGTTTTATTAAAGTATAAAAGAGATTTAGAAAGCTTCTGACATAGACATCAAAAGTGGGCAGAAAGAGTGCCCCCTGCTACTTTATAGTAAAAAGTTATATACCTATTAGCAAGCTGCTAATTAGAGAAAGAAAATGTCTCAAAACTGAGAGAGTGGCACCAGGCCCTTCATTGACAACATGCATTTTGAGACAGTATTGGCACAAGGTGAGTCATCCTGGACCATAAAACAACTGACATGAATCTTGAAGAAAGGCAGATTTCCAAGCAAATACATAGCTTCATTAACATAGCTTAAGAGAGACATTTCTGTAAGAAAAATGCATTGGTTAGCTCAAAGTTTGAGAAAAGTTAAGTTCAGGAGGAACCAGGTGTCGTCATGGCAACGCAGAATTTTAAAACCTCCTCTTAATTTTGTATAGAGAAGAGAAAAAAAAAAAATGTCTGACAATTGTGGTTTGTTTCCTCCTGCCCATTAAAAGAGAGGGAAAGGCATCTGACACTTGTAGCCTATTTCCCCACTTGGGGACCCCGAGCCTTCCTGTCTCTTACCCTCTCACTACTATCAGAATTATATCCCTGACTTTTCCACTATCATTTCCCATTTATTTATACATCACAATTATGAGTTCATCTCCAAACCTCTTAATTAGGTCTCTTCTCCCAAGTCTGAATTTCAAAACCTCACCTCCATAACTTTCTATCTTCCCACTATTGGGTTCCCCAATTATTCATTCAGTTCAGTTCAGTCGCTCAG
This sequence comes from Neotragus moschatus, assembly GCA_006410615.1. Lineage (NCBI taxonomy): Eukaryota > Metazoa > Chordata > Mammalia > Artiodactyla > Bovidae > Neotragus > Neotragus moschatus. The sequence continues at coordinate 57,141 of SJYA01002107.1, read as the reverse complement.
CCATGTCCAGCTCTTTGCAACCCCATGAATCGCAGCACGCCAAGCCTCCTTATCCATCACCAACTCCTGGAGTTTACTCAAACTCATGTCCATCAAGTCAGTGATGCCATCCAGCCGTCTCATCCTCTGTTGTCCCCTTCTCCTCCTGCCCCCAATCCCTCGCAGTTATCAGGGTCTTTTCCAATGAGTCAACTCTTCATATGAGGTGGCCAAAGTATTACAGTTTCAGCTTTAGCATCAGTCCTTCCAATGAACACCCAGGACTAATCTCCTTTAGGAGGGACTGGTTGGATCTCCTTGCAGTCCAAGGGACTCTCACGAGTCTTCTCCAACACCACAGTTCAAAAGCATCAATTCTTCAGCACTCAGCTTTCTTCAGTCCAACTCTCACATCCATACATTTCCACTGGTAAAACCATAGCCTTGACTAGATGGACCTTTGTTGGCAAAGTAACATCTCTGCTTTTCAATATGCTATCTAGGTTGGTCATAACTTTTCTTTCAAGGGGTAAGCGTCTTTTAATTTCATGGCTGCAATCACCATCTGCAGTAATTTTAGAGCCCCCAAAACAAAGGCTGACACTGTTTCCACTGTTTCCCCATCTATTTCCCATGAAGTGATGGGACCAGATGCCATGATCTTCGTTTTCTGAATGTTGAGCTTTAAGCCAACTTTTTCACTCTCCTCTTTCACTTTCATCAAGAGGCTTTTTAATTCCTCTTCACTTTCTGCCATAAGGGTGGTGTCATATGCATATCTGAAGTTATTGATATTTCTCCTGGAAATCTTGATTCCAGCTTGTGCTTCTTCCAGCCCAGTGCTTCTCATGATGTACTCTGCATATAATTTAAATAAGACATCATTACCCTTTTGCTTTTCTATGTACAAAGGATGGGCATGCTTTACAATTTTCACCCAAAACTACAATGGAAGCCAAAGGCCTATTGGATACTTCAGCTAGTCTTTAGATTTTATGGTGAGGGGATTTCCTCTTTCTTATACAAATTTGCCACTGCTGCAAAATTAATTGAAGCCACTTTTGATTAAGTTCTGAGTCATTCACCCAATCTCTATGTACCCCATGCAATTCAGACCCTACTACTTAACAAGAACAGCCAATATTTTCTGCCTCCAGCTCATATTCTATGAAATCCTGCTGCTTTCTCTCTCATGTATCACTATTCAGTACTATCTAGACCTCCATCCAATTAGCCTTCTTTCCCTCCTACCTGAGGAGCAAGCTCATAGCTGCACCACCATCAAACAATCTATAATTCCTCTTTATCAAAACCTCACTGAAACTCCTCTCAAAGACCTTATTGCCACCTTCTTTGCATATGATATCTACCTCAGACACACAAATGGAAAATTCAAATAAAGATATTCTATCACATATTTTCAACAAACCACTGTTCAAACACACGTCTAAGGTTAATTCAGTCAATTTGCTGAATTCATAGCCCTCACTAGTCTTGTATACTAGCACAAGATAAGACAGTTAATATTTACTCAAGTAGCAGATATGCTTTCCATGTTGTACATGATTTTTTATAATATAGAAATGAGAATTGTTCATGACAGCTACAAAGACACTCAACAAAAATAGAACTCAAGTAGCTAATCTATTAGAAACCTCATTACTACCCACTATCAAAACTAAAGCTAGACAAAGGTCAGTATAGGCAAAGCTATGGTTTTTCCAGTAATCACAAACGAATGTGAGAGTTAGACTATAAAGAGGGCTGAACACCAAAGAATTGCTTTGAAACTGTGGTGCTAGAGAAGACTTGAGAATCCTTTGGACTGCAAGGAGATCAAACTAGTCAATCCTAAAGGAAATCAACCTTGAATATTCATTGGAAGGACTGATGCTGAAGCTGAAGCGCTAATACTTTGGCCACCTGATGCAAAGAGTGACTCATTGGAAAAGACCATGATGCTGGGAAAGATTGAGGACAGGAGGAAAAGGAGACGACAGAAGAGGAGAGGTTGGACAGCATCACTGACTCAATGGACATGAATTTAAGCAAGCTCTGGGAGCTGGTGAAGGACGGGAAAGTCTGGCATGCTGCAGTCCATGGGATCGCAAAGAGTCGGACACGACTTAGCAACTGAACAACAAAACTAAAGCTCACGTTAGCCAGTCTCTCAACACTAAAGAAACCTCTTGGATGACAAATACACTAAGATAAATGCTTCACAAGAAAATTCTTTCTCAATCATCTGAATACTTCCCCTTGATCACTCTTCTTTAGAGATATAAACTTATATTGATAATTAAATAGCCTATTGGCCACTACTTACACCTGAGGCTAAAAGTCTATTGGAAACAAGCTGAATGTTTTATCTACTCAGATGAGCTTTGAAGACACCAAAATGCTACTTGTCTCTCCTTGAACATGTCTGAAATTTAGTCCATAGCCACAGCAAATCCCACAGCAAAGAAAAATCTTAAAAGATCTTCTACACATATAGTGCTGTGGACTCTTCAGCCTTCATATTGTACAGGTAACTTCAACATTCCCCATTTGCTAGGAAAAAAATCCTGGTAAAAATCTAAAGATAAAACAAGGGTGAGAATTGCCTGTCTTGTCCCTTTTTCTTTGGCAATAGATTTTATTCAGTTCCCAAAGTCCCATAGGTACAAATATGTTCTAACTTTGTCTGAAAGTTTTCAGCTGGTTGGAAGTTTTCTCTACAAATAGGCTGTTGCCACTGATATGGCTGCCCTGTTAGTGAAGTAAAGAATCTGCTTGCAGTGCAGGAGACCTGGATTCAATCCCTGTGTTGGGAAGATTTCCTGGAGAAGGAAATGGCAAACCTCTCCAGAATTCTTTCCTGGAAAATCCCATAAACAGAGGAGTCTAGTGGGCTACAGCCCATGGGGTCACAAGAGTCGACATGATTTAGCAACTAAACACCACCACTGATATGGTCAAGTTGCTACTAAAAGAGAATTTTCCCCACTTGGGGAATACTGTTTTTTTCCCTAGCAAAAAGAAAGCTTATTCTCTGGAAAGGTTATTAAGGATATTTAAAAAGTACTTTCACTGTCACAGAAATGCAAACTATCTTTACCACCCTCAAATCTCTAGAAAAATGTAATGGACCAGTGGTTCTCCAGGCATCCCAGGTGGCACAAGTGGTAGAGAATCCCACCACCAATGCCGGAGATGCAAGAGAAGTGGGTCCAATCCCTGGCTTGGGAAGCTCCCTTGGAGGAGGAAATGATAACCCACTCCAGTATTCTTGCCTGGAGAACCCCATGGACAGAAGAGCCTGATGGGCTACAGTCCGTGGGGCCACAAAGAGTCAGACAAAACCAAGTGGCTGACCATACCAATTAGTGGTACTTTAAAACCCAGTTTCAGGACTTCCCTGGTGGTCTAGTGGTTAGGATTTAGTGCTTTTACTGCCATGATCCTGGATTCAACCCCTGGTTAGGGAACTAATATTCTCCAAACAGTATGCATAATCAAATAAATAAATAAAACTCAGTTTCAAACTCTTTGAGGAACTAAATCTGTCTTGACCCGAAGTCTTACCTTTAGCCCTAATGATCCTTTAATCCTCCCACTGCCCAGTCAGTTTTAACTATCCCCTTATGAAATAATTACCAGCAAGCCAATTAGGATCCCTTATTCCTCATGGATCTGGGGAGACATTAATCCAATACGATAGGCTTAACTACTTCCAAGGAATCATTAAATGCACACATATTTATCACCATCAGTCAAGTCTGCCCTTCCCCAAACATATGACCATAGCCCTGACATAATTTTCAGGTCAGAGACTTAGTACTCTGGAAGATACCAGTAGAGCAATCTTGAACCCAGGTGGAAGAGGCATTACGCTATTCTCCTGAGCACCAATGGCAAAGTGAAACTACAAAGAGTGCAATTTGGGCTCATGTTGCATAACTGAAAAATACAAGTTTTATTATGAACAGAAATCCATAGAAATAAACAAACCCTAAATTAAGGCTCTCTCAAGAGCTTCTAGAGGAAGTTGACAACATGAAGTACACTTATTTTCTGTGAAACTGGGGCCAAACAGATGCCATCACAAAGTGGTCAGCTTCCACTTGCAGGTGCTAGAATAAGATCCTATAAGATTCTCTGACTAGACCCTCCATGAATCTCTTTTGTCTTCTTATCATATTCTTGAGGTATAGTTCATCATAAAATGCATGCTTTTAAAGTGATATCCAATCCAGTGGCTTTTAGTGTAACCACAAGTTTGTGCAACAATCACAGCTATTTAATTCAAGAATATTTTCATCACTCTAAAAAGAAACGTTATTCTCATTAACAGTACTTTTGATTTTTTAATATTTTCATCATTTTAAAAAGAAACTTTATTCTCATTAACAGTACTTTTGATTTTTTCCTCTCCCAGCCTCTGGCAACCCCCAATCTACTTTCTGTCTCTATGGATTTATATATTCTGAACATTATATAAATGGAATTATACAATTTGTGGGTGTTTGCTTCTGATGTCTTTTACTCGGCTTCATGTTTGCAAGGCCCACCTACATAGTAGCATGAATTGGTACTTTGTCCATTGTATGGGTAAATAATATTCCATTGCATGGATATACCAAATTTTGTTTACTCAGTTATAGGCATTTGTCCATTGTATGGGTAAATAATATTCCATTGCATGGATATACCAAATTTTTTTTACTAAGTTATAGGCATTTGGATTGTTTCTATTTGAAGCTATTCTATTAATGATAATGCTGCTATGAAAATTTGTTTATAAGTTATACTGTGTAAGCATACATTTCATTTCACTTGGATATATACCTGGTGTGGCACTGCTGGATCAAATGGTAATTCTAAGTTTGATCGTTTGAAGATCTGCCAAACTGTGGAAAATAGAGATTCCACTCTCAAAGGGCCCATGCAAAAAGCCCACATGCTCCAGAACATGGGGTAGAAAATGTAATTCAAAAGGATCCTGGGTAAGGCCCACCTGCTGACCTTGGAGAGGCAAGAGGCAAAACCTGGTTAATACCTTGACCTGGCCCACCCACTTGCCTTTCGGCACCAATAGTTGGACCTCAGTCAGTTCAGTCAGTTCAGTTGCTCAGTTGTGTCTGACTTTTTGCGACCCCATGGACTGCAGCACATCAGGCTTCCCTGTCCATCATCAACTCCCAGAGACTACTTAAACTCATGTCCATCACGTCAGTGATGCCACCCAACCATCTCATCCTTTGTCATCCCCTTGTCCTCCTGCCTTCAATCTTTCCCAGCATCAGGGTCTTTTGAAATGAGTCAGTTCTTCGCATTGGGTGGCCAAAGTACTGGAGTTTCAGCTTCAACATCAGTCCTTCCAATGAAGATTGAGAACTAATTTCCTTTAGGATGGACTGGTTGGATCTCCTTGCAGTCCAAGGGACTCTCAAGAATCCTCTGCAACACCACAGTTCAAAAGCATCAGTTCTTTGTTACTCAGCTTTCTTTATAATCCAACTCTTACATCCATGCATGACTACTGGAAAAACCAGAGTTTTGACTAGATGGATCTTTGTTGCCAAAGCAATGTCTCTGCTTTTTAATATGTTGTCTAGTTTGGTCATAGCTTTTCTTCCATGGAGCAAGCGTCTTTTAATTGCATGACTGCAGTCACCATCTACAGTAATTTTGGAGCCTAAAGAAATAAACTCTTTCACTGTTTCCATTGTTTCCCCATCTATTTGCCATGAAGTGATGGGACCAGATGCTACAATCTTAGTTTTCTAAATGTTGAATTTTAAATCAACTTTTTCACTCTCTTCTTTCACTTTCATGAAGAAGCTCTTTAGTTCTTCTTAACNGCCTAAAGAAATAAACTCTTTCACTGTTTCCATTGTTTCCCCATCTATTTGCCATGAAGTGATGGGACCAGATGCTACAATCTTAGTTTTCTAAATGTTGAATTTTAAATCAACTTTTTCACTCTCTTCTTTCACTTTCATGAAGAAGCTCTTTAGTTCTTCTTAACTTTCTGCCATAAGGGTGTTCTCATCTGCACATCTGGGGTTATTGATATTTCTCCCAGCAATCTTGATTCCAGCTTGTGCTTCATCCAGCCCAGAATTATGCATGATGTATAATTTAAATAAGTTAACTTTTACATTTAACTGCATTAACTATTTAACTCCATATAAGTTAAATAAGCAGGGTGATGATATACAGCCTTGACATACTCCTCTCCCGATTTGGAACCAGTCTATTGTTCCGTGTTCTGTTCTGTTGCTTCTTGACCTGCATACAGATTTCTTGGAAGGCAGATCATGTGGTCTGGTATTCCCATCTCTCTAAGAATTTTCCACAGTTTGTTGTGATCCACACAGTCAAAGGCTTTGGAGTAATCAACTCAGGCTAAGCCAAATAACTAGCCAAGTGGGAATACAATCCCAACGGCCTTGAAAGAAAAATGTTCTAGGAACTCATTCCAGTGTAGGATCCCTGGGCTGGAGAGCCTGATGTGGGGATAAGACTCCTTGCTTCTTGGGGAGGACCTCTGCAACTGCAATTATCTCCCAATCTGTGGGTCATCCATCCAGTGTGAGTCTTAACTATACTGCTTCTCTGCCCCTCCTATTCATCTTGTTGCGATTCTCTTTACATCTTTAGTTGTAGATGACCTTTCTTACTAGAAATCAGTCTTTCTCATCAATATTTGATCTGTGAATACTTTTGGTGTGCCTGAAGAAGGAGATGACCTCAGGGTCTTCCCACTCAACTATATTGGCCACACACACCCCCTCCCCATACTCTTCCTTTTACTCTGGATTTGAAGACACCTTTGAAAGGAAAGTTCAGTGCTTGGGAGAACCTGATGGCTGCATGCCACCACACTTGGGTGACATGGCACCTAGAGCAACTGGAGAATGTACTGTAGTATGAGCCACTCCAGAAGTGGCTTCCATGCCCCATTAAAGGAAATAATCGTTAAAGTGGACAACATCACACACACACAAAAAAAATCATTGGCCTCCTCCCTTAAAAACTTCAAGAGAAATAGAAAATCTTAACAGACCCATCACAAGCACAGAAATTGAAACTGTAATCAGAAACCTTCCAGNCCATGTGTAGAGTCTTCTCTTGTGTTGTTGGAAGAGGGTTTTTGCTATGACCAGTGAATTTTCTTGGCAAAACTCTATTAGTCTTTGCCCTGCTTCATTCTGCATTCCAAGGCCAAATTTGCCTGTTACTCCAGGTGTTTCTTGACTTCCTGCTTTAGCATTCCAGTCCTCTATAAGCCAGGGTACTAGCATTTTCTAAATCGTCTGAATCACAGTTTCCATAGGTTGACATACAGAGAGATAGGTGTGCCTGTACACTCATTAGGTTGCATTTCAGGAAAAGAAGTCAAACATAGGCAATCTGAACCTTATATAATGGATGGTAAACCTGCTTGATCTTTACCAAAAAGGGACACGTTTATTACGTTGAAGAGTAAATAGTCCTTCCCTTTGCTCATGGGAAATACTGATTCTATTTTCAAAGGCTGTTCACCATACAAGTACCCTTGAAAGGATAGTTCAAAACAAGAACAAACAAGGCCTCTGCTCCCAAGACATGAGGAAATGTAAGAGATACATGGTGAATTGTCTCCTAATTTATAGCAAATGAAAAGTCCCAGTAACAGCCTTTGATATATTATGTATCCAAAGTTCATAATAGAATGAGTGTGATTTTTATAGTTTTCACAATAACTTTTGTATTTCTCTTAAATAGAAACATCAAATTTTCCTGTAGATTTAACTACAATACAACCTGGATATTTCCCTATTCTAATAAAATCACATTTATGTTCAATAATTCTATGAATGCTGACAGTTGGTAAGCTCTTAAAAGTACAGATTCTTGAGTTCCTGTCATTGGAGATTCTGGTATTGCAGGTCTGTAATGGGACATGAAACTCTGTATTTTGAAGTGTTTTCAAGGTCCATACACACATGAAAAGGTGTTTGTTCAACTTCATTAATTATTAGGGAACATTAATTAAAACCAAAATGCAATACTGTTACATACCCACCAAATTGTTTGCTTAAAAAATATAAAAAGCAGAATTCAAAGGTGAAAACTGGAACAACCATTTCAGAAAAACTGGCAGAATCTTTTACTGAACATTGAACATGGCAGTTCCTATGACAGTTACTTTATTTCTAGATATATAATCACAGAATGATGAACCAATATTTACCAGAAGACATGTATAAGAATATTAATAGCAGGACAAAAAAATAGAAACAACTGAAATGTCTATCAACTGTAAAACAGGAAGATAAATTTTGAAATCATCATTTAATAAAAGCATATATGGCAAAGAGAGTGACTACAACCAAACACAAGAACATAAATGAATCTCACAACATAATGTTGAGCAAAATAAACCAGTCATTAAAAGGCTACCTACTATATACTTTATTCACATCAAATTCAACAATATTTGCCATATTCAACAATATTATGACTGGAAGGAGATTACTACTAATATACACAAAGATTCTTACTAATCATTGGAAAAATACTTCAAATATCTTAATATAAATGTGTGGTTATGCAACATACAAATGAAGATAGGCCCATGAAAAAGTATTCAACTTCCAAAAAAGAAATGTAAATAAACATCTAAGAGATCCCATTTCACTCACCAAACTTGGAAGTATAACAAAAACTGGAATTATTTTATGTAAACAGATTCTTTCCTGTAAAGTTGGTAGACACCTGAAAGTGAAAGCTCAGTCCTGTCAGACTCTTTGCGACCCCAGGGACTATAGACAACCAAGCTCCTCTGTCCATGGATTCTCCAGACAAGAATACTGGACTGGGTTGCCATTCCCTTCTCCAAGGGATCTTCACAACCCAGAAACTGAACCTAGGTCTCCTGCATTGTAGGCAGATTCTTTACTGTCTGAGCCACTAAGGAAGACACCTACATTAGTATATTTCTACAGGTAAATTTAAAAGTGCATATCACATCATTAAATATGTACACATACTAATTCACTAGAGGTGAGATTTTTGTCTAACTGGATTATTGTTAAATAATCCTGTAGCATCTCAGTGACTGACATGGCTGAAGCTAATAAACAAATGTTAAATGAATGAATGCATAAATGAATAAATTCAACTAAGAATAGGACAGGATGAGAAATTGAATTAGGCAAAATTTTTTTCTATACAATTGTTCATACTAGAAAGGAAATGAAAATAATCTGTATGCCCTTATTTAAACACATGGAAAATTAACATTAGAAACAAGAGGTTCCCCTATTCTATTGACATAGCAAATAGTCAATAATACTGTATAGAGTCAAATACTGTATGATTTATTAAAACATCATATGCAACATAGTATTTCATTTAAAAAATATATGTATTTACTTATATGTATATGTGTGCAGAGAGATGTGTTTGGAAAGGTAGTTACAAAAATGTTAATTAATCATGTTTTCTGAATTATGCAGCTTAGGGACATTTTTACTTTCTCTTTTCTATAACTTGAATTATTTTATTATGGGCATGTGTCACTTTTTGTAGCAGTGATTTTTACAGTTCAGTTCAGTTCAGTCACTCAGTCATGTCTGACTCTCTGCAACCCCATGAACCACAGCACGCCAGGCCTCCCTGTCCATCACCAACTCCCAGAGTCCACCCAAGCCCATGTCCATTGAGTTGGGNGAATTATTTTATTATGGGCATGTGTCACTTTTTGTAGCAGTGATTTTTACAGTTCAGTTCAGTTCAGTCACTCAGTCATGTCTGACTCTCTGCAACCCCATGAACCACAGCACGCCAGGCCTCCCTGTCCATCACCAACTCCCAGAGTCCACCCAAGCCCATGTCCATTGAGTTGGGGATGTCATCCAACCATCTCATCCTCTGTCGTCCCCTTCTCCTCCTGCCTTCAATCTTTCCCAGCATCAGGGTCTTTTCCAATGAGTCAGCTCTTTGCATGAGGTGGCCAGAGTATTGGAGTTTCAGCTTCAACATCAGTCCTTCCAATGAACACCCAGGACTGATCTCCTTTAGAACGGACTGGTTGGATCTCCTCGCAGTTCAAGGGACTCTCAAGAGTCTTCTCCAACACCACAGTTCAAAAGCATCAATTCTTCAGCACTCAGCTTCTTTATAGTCCAACTCTCACATCCATACATGACCCCTGGAAAAACCATAGACTTGACTAGACAGACCTTTGTTGACAAAGTAATGTCTCTGTTTTTTACTATGCTGTCTAGGTTGGTCATAACTTTCCTTCCAAGGAGTAAGTGTCTTTTAATTTCATGGCTGCAATCACCATCTGCAGTGATTTTGGAGCCGAGAAAAATCAAATTATATTGAAATTGTATGTCCAAGCAACTTCCAAAGCACCTCTCATTCCCACGGAGTCTTAACAATGACAAAGATTTACTGGGTATGGAAATTATAATAAAAACAGTGCATGGCATTAACATCTATCTATTTTATCTTAGAGCTTAAGTTACCATCTGTTACACTCAAACTCTTCATCTCTACAATTCAGTGTATATTGTGGTAAGTAGAAACCTAAATATGTATCCAAAATACACCATAATTAAATGTCAAAACATAAAACATTTACTCAAGCTAAATACAAACACCCACAGACATCTCAGATTAAAGTCATTTTTCACTTTAATCAGGAAATGTGAAAATTTAAGTACTCTCTACTTTGAGATGAACAAAAAGTCACTCTGATTTGATGAGGAAACACTTTGCACCTAGCCCATGTTCAGTGCTTCTAAATATTGCTTCTGTGATACTAAGACAGAGGGACAAAATACCTAGATTTGATTGTACACAGAGAAGGTATCAGGTGTAGTTATCAATGCTTTATGCAACAAATATAGGATACCAGCTGGGTCCTAAAACATACATTAGATATTATGAAGGACAAAACCAAATCATAAGATAAACTCTCTGTTCTAGAGAAATGTCATGTGTGCATACATGCTCAGTCTCTCAGTAATATCTGACTCTTTGCAACTCTATGGACCGTAGTCCATCAGGCTGCTTTGTCCAAGGAATGTTCCAGGCAAGAATACTGGACTGGGTTGCCATTTCCTACTGCAGGGGATCTTCCCCTACCAGAGATCAAACTCACGTCTCCTGTGTCTCCTGCGTTGGCAGGCAGATTCTAACCATTGAGCCACATAGGAGGCTCTCATTTAAACTGGAAAGAGAAATTTCCTGGATGGGTAAAGAATGGGAACAATTCCAGACAACTGACAATCAGAAGGTAGGCAAAGTGTATATTTATATGTTTGTGTGTATCTGTATGTGTATGTATGAGAAAAGTAGATTAATATCTCCTGGGATTTTTGGATACAGAGATGAAAAAGCAAAGTTGAGAACAAGGACTAACTAATACAGGTGACACAGGGCAAGGCAAATACAACTTAATTAATGAAGCTCCATACCCCATGCACTGTTAAGTTTGTACTAAACATAAGGTCAGAATACAATCATTTACCCAGTACTCACAATTTGAGTATATAAGTTTCATTATTAATTACTATAAAACTATGCAATATTTTTAGAAGATAAGTTAAAGTTTTCCAAAGAGATAATATTAATAAGATTAATAACATTAATTCATATGGTTAGGAATATATATGTGTTTTAATAAATTTATTATTATGAATTGGCTTATGCTATAGCACTTGAGAAGTCCCACAGTCTACCATCTGCAACCCGGAGACCCAAGAAAGCTGACTGTATAATTAAACCCAAGTCTGAAGGTCTGAGAGTCAAGGTTGCTGATGGTGTAGATTCTAATTCAAGTCTGAAGGGGCCTGAGAACTAGCAGCACTGAGGGAAGACCGACATCCTAGATGAAACAATCAAATATTTTTCTCTTTTCAGGCCCTCAATTGAAAAGATGATAGCCACTCAAATTGAGGAAGACAAATTTCTTTACTATGTCCAGTAATTGAAACTTGAGGTCAATATGCTAAGGTAAATAAGTCAGAGAAAGACCCTGGAGAAAGGAATGGCAACCCACTCCAGTATTCTTGCCTGGAGAATTACAAGGACAGAGGAGCCTGGTGGGCTATAGTCCATGGGGGTGCAAGAGCTGGACACAACTGAGGAGCTAAAACTTTTTCCAAAGCTGTTAAGAGTAGATTTTAAATGTTCTTAACACAAAATATAACCTCAGATACACAGATGACACTACCCAAATGGCAGAAAGTGAAGAACTAAAAAGCCTCTTGATGAAAGTGAAAGAGGAGACTAGAAAATTTGGCTTAAAACTAAACATTCGAAAAACTAAGATCATGGCATCTGGTACCATCACTTCACGGCAAATAGATGGGGGATGAATGGAAACAGTCAGAGTCTATATTGGGGGGCTCCAAAATCACTGCAGATGTTGGCTGCAGTCATGAAATTAAAAGATGCTTGCTCCTTGGAAGAAAAGCTATGACCAACCTAGACAGCATATTAAAAAGCAGAAACATTACTTTGTAGACAAAGGTCCATCTAGTCAAAGCTATAGTTTTTCCAGTAGTCATTTGTAGATGTGAGAGTTTGACCATAAGGAAGGCCGAACACTGAAGAATTGATGTTTTTGAACTGTGGTATTGGAGAAGACTCTTGAGAGTCCCTTGGATGCAAGGAGATCCAACCAGTCAATCTTAAAGGAGATCAGTCCTGAACATTCATTGGAAGAACTAAAGCTGAAGCTGAAACTCCAATACTTTGGCCACCTGATGCAAAGAACTGACTCATTGGAAAAGACCCTGATGCTGGGCAAGACTGAAGGTGGGAGGAGAAGTGGACAACAGAGGACGAGGTGGTTGGTGGCATCACCGACTTGATGGACATGTTTGAGCAAGCTCTGGGAGCTGGTGATGTACAGGGAAGCCTGGCATGGTGCAGTCTACGGGGTTGTAAAGAGTTGGATAGACTGAGTGACTGAACTGAACTGAACCACAATAAAAGAAGTGGTGATGTGATGGTAGTAAGAATCTAAAGCTAAAATGATGGTGGTCATCATGTCAAATGCTAATTTCATTCAGAAACACCTTCACAGACACATCCAGAAATAATGTGTGACCAATATCAGCTCACTCATTATCCAGTCAAACTGACACAAAATTAGTCATCAAAATTCTACCCTTGTCAACTTAGCACCTATATCAGTTGAGTTCAGTTCAGTTCAGTTGTTCAGTCATGTCCAACTCTTTCCGACCCTATGGACTGCAGCACACCAGGCCTCCATGTCCATCATCAACTCAAGTCCATCGAGTCACTGATGCCATCCAACCATCTCATCTTTTTTTGTCCCCTTTTCCTCCCACCTTCAATCTTTCCCCACATCAGGGTCTTTTAAATGAGTCAGCTCTTTGCATCAGGTGGCCAAAGTATTGGAGTTTCTGCTTTAACATCCGGAGAAAGCAATGACATGCCACTCCAGTACTCTTGCCTGGAAAATCCCATGAACAGAGGAGCCTGGTAGGCTGCAGTCCACTGGGTCTCTACGAGTCGGACACAACTGAGCGACTTCCCTTTTGACTTTCATGCATTGGAGAAGGAAATGGCAACCCACTCCAGTGTTTTTGTCTGGAGAATCCTGGGGACAGGGGAGCCTGGTGGGCTGCCGTCTATGGGATCGCACAGAGTCAGACACGACTGAAGCAACTTTGCAGCAGCAGCTTTATCATCAGTCCTTCCAATGAACATTTAGGACTGATTTCCTTTACGATTGACTGGTTTGATCTCCTTACAGATCAAGGGACTCTCAAGAGTCCTCTCCAACCTCACAGTTCAAAAACATCAATTCTTCAGTGCTCACCTTTCTTTATAACTCTCATATCCATACATGACTACTGGAAAAACCATAGCCTTAACTAGACGGACCTTTGTTGACAAAGTAATGTCTTTGCCTTTTAATATGCTGTCTAGGTTGATCATAACTTTCCTTCCAAGGAGTAAGCATCTTTTAATTTCGTGGCTGCAGTCACCATCTGCAGTGATTTTGAGCTCCTGAAAATAAAGTCTGCTATTGTTTCTACTATTTCCCCATCTATTTGCCATGAAATGATGGGACCGGATGCCATGATCTTAGTTTATTGAATGCTGAGTTTTAAGCCAACTTTTCCACTCTCCTCTTTCACTTTCATCAAAAGACCTGTTAGTTTTTCTTCACTTTCTGCCATAAGAGTGGTGTTATATGCACGTCTGAGGTTATTGATATTTCTCCTGGCAATCTTGATTCCAACTTGTGTTTCTTCCAGCCCACTGTTTCTCATGATGTACTCTGCATTTAAGTTAAATAAGCAGGGTGACAACATACAGCCTTGACATAGTTCTTTTCCTATTTGGGACCAGTCTGCTGTTGCTTCCTGACCTGCATACAGACTTCTCAAGAGGCACGTAGGGGGTCTGGTATTCCCATCTCTTTCAAAATTTTTCACAGTTTATTGTGATCCACACAGTCAAAGGCTTTGGCTTAGTCAATAAAGCAGAAGTAGATGTTTTTCTGGAACTCTCTTGATTTTTCAATGATTCAGTGTATGTTGGCAATTTGATCTCTGGTTCCTCTGCCTTTTCTAAAACCAGCTTGAACATCTGGAATTTCAAAGTTCACATATTGCTGAAGCCTGGCTTGGAGAATTTTGAGCATTACTTTACTAGCGTGTGAGATGAGTGCAATTTTGCGGTAGTTTGAGCACTCTTTGGCATTGCCCTTCTTTGGGATTGGAATGAAAACTGACGTTTTCCAGTCCTGTGGCACCTATATGCATCTCCTTAAACCATATTTGATCTGTAAATAAAAGCAACCAAGGTCATAAATCCACCTAACATGATACAACTCTTTTTTTGAAGTTGAAAATACCCTAACCCTTTCCCCAGATGAGGAAGTAGAGGAAAGTGACGGTTACCCTCCTTCTTGATATCTCATAACTTAAATATAGTCATGTAAAGAAAACATATTTATGTTATGAGAGGGAATAAGAAAGGAAATAAAAATTATATGGACATTATATTCAGTTCTATTCAGATCAGTTTCTCAGTCTTGTCCTACTCTTTGCGACCCCATGGACTGCAGCACACCAGGTTTCCCTGTCCGTCACAAACTCTCAGAGCTTGCTCAAACTCAAGTCTATGGAGTCGGTGATGCCATCCAGCCATCTCATCCTCTGCTGTCCCCTTCTCCTCCTGCCTTCAATCTTTCCCAGCAATAGAGTCTTTTCCAATGAATCAGTTCTTCACATCAGGTGGCCAAAGTATTGGAGTTTCACCTTCAGCATCAGTCCTTCCAATGAATATTCAGGACTCATTTCCTTTAGGATTGACTGGTTTGATCTCCTTGCAGTCCAAGGTACTCTCAAGAGTCTTCTCCAACACCACAGTTTGAAAGCATCAATTCTTTGGTACTGAGCTTTCTTTATAATCCAACTCTCACATCCATATGTGACTAATGGAAAAACCATAGCTTTGATAAGATGAACCTTAGTCTACAAAGTAATGGCTCTGTTTTTGATATGCTGTCTAGGTTGGTCATAGCTTTTCCTCCAAAATCAATTGTCTTTTAATTTTATGACTGCAGTCACCCTTTGCAGTGATTTTGGAGCCCAAGAAAATAAAGACCCTCACTGTTTATATTGTTTCCCCGTCTATTTGCCATGAAGTGATGGGACCGGTTGCCATGATCTTGGTTTCCCTTTTCTTTTTTTTTTCCCCTAAGGATAATAGCTTTACAGGATTTTGCTGTTTTCTGTCAAACCTTACCAAGAAATTCCTCAAGGACCAAACCATAAACCTTCATTCATTGCTTCCAATCCTATAACTGTAATCAGATATCAATATACCCCAGGAAGGTAACTGTTGAGCCTGACCTAAACAACAGCAACAAAAAACAATGTAGCTTATACTCTTAAACTTTGAAAGGCTTTAAAAATACAGAGCAACAAAACAGTCCTTTCAACAAGTAGTGCTGGAATGAGTGAAAATATTTAGCAATCTGCTCCAATGCTATATTTCATCCTCTTTGGTTTAACATCCTTAGAATAAAATTATACATATGCATTTATAAAACAGCTTTATTGATGCAATTTTTATACCACATATATATATGAATATGGGCTTGCCAGATGGTGCAGTGGTAAAGAATCCACCTGCCAATGCAGGAGATGCAAGAGAAGTAGGTTTGATCCCTGGGTCGGGTGGATCCCCTGGAATAGGAAATGGCAAACTGCTCCAGTATTCTTCCCTGGAAAAAAATTTCATGGACAGAGGAGCCTAGTGGGTCATAGTTCATGGGATCCCAAGGAGTTAGCCTTAAATGAGCAAGCAGACACATACATGTGTATATACCCCAGGTGTATGCATGCATGCTCAGCCTCTTCAGTTGTGTCTGACTCTTTGAGACCCTATGCACTCTAGCCCACCAGGCTCCTCTGTCCAAGGGATTTTGCTGGCAAGAATATTGGAATAGGTAGTTATGCCCTTCTCCAAGGGATCTTCCAACCCAGGGACTGAATCCATGTATCCTGCACTGCAGGCAGATTCTTTACTTACAGAGCCACTGGAAAACCTAGTTTACCCCATATATGCATATATTTCACCTTTCCAAGGATTCTAAACTTAATGTATGACTCCAAGAAGTTGGGGAGTATCTCTAAAAGTTTATTTGATTGTTTGATGGAAATAGAGACTCATCAGCGAGCTACTTTTAATGAAGTTGAGTCATCACTCCCTGAGTTAATATAAAAGAAATAAAAGGTTTAGGAAGGTCACATAACCTGAAAATGCACACCTCACTATGTCTTCCACAAAATAGGACAGTCCATAACCAAGAATTGGGAAATAATAAAGAAAATTTTGTATTGCATCAATTACAAATATCTGTGACACTTGTCCTCTGAAAGTTAGAATGATGGTGGGAGATTCTGTAGTCATAACCAGATTCCTGATGGTAATGGAAATAGTGGAATCTCAGAATTTTTAAGATAGGCAAATTACCATAATAGGAAATAGAACCAGAGCTGCAATCAGAAGGTTTGAACATTGGTCTGTAGATGTTTGGTAATGGCTAATTAATCACCTTATCTCTGGAAAGAAAATTGGTGAAAATATTACTAAAGTATTACTTGATCTCGATAACAAACTCCAGTTCTTGTGGGCACTATAATGTAGACTCATGGCTTCTTGCACAGTTACCCAATCTAATGGAATCCACTTTAAGAAAAATCCAATGATGCTGCCCAAGACTATACTGAAATATTACTCCAAGCTTGCCTTAAAGGGATCTAAATATTCTAGATGACTCTCCATAGGAAAAGGAATCTTTCAGGGATTATTAAATATTAGCCCTAAGTTGACTCTAATTTGGAAGTATCCAAAACATTAGAGGTCCACCAACAAAGGGAAAGATTATTGACATCAAGAGATAAAACATTTTGGCCCAGCTCTCACAATGAGTAAAATAATTCTACAAAACCATTATGCATAGTCTTTCCAGTGAGTAAATGATTGAATTCAACAGACTTATTTGGCAACTGGACAAACTGAATGTGATAGTAGGAAGAGCCAAGGGAAATGCCCTAGACCATTCCCTCCATCCAGGAAGCCAGCACTCCTAGAACAAGCCAAAAGGCATGGCTTCAGTGGCCCCAAGTGTGTCACTGACACACTCCCTTAAGTGTCCCAGCAGCAACTACCTGGCACCCATTAGGATATCAGATGCCCCCTCCATGGGCCCAGTCTCTGAAACTGTGATTTCTCATCCACAGTATTAGCTCCTGAAGTGATGAAATTTCTTTAGGCCACTGGGGTTTTTGAGGAAGTGATCCCTCCTTCTCACTTCTAAGTTGTGATTAACAAGATCTCCTCCCTGTTGTTTTTCCAGACTTGAATAACAGAATGCATGCATGCTAAGTCGCTTCAGTCGTGTCTGACTCTTTACCAAGCTATGGACTGTAGCCCACCAGCTCCTCTGTCCATAGGATTTTCCAGGCAAGAATACGGGAGTGGGTTGCTATGCCTCCTTCAAGGGGTCTTCCTGAGCCAAGAATCAATCCCAAATCTCTTACATCTCCTGCACAGGGGGTTCTTTACCACTAGTGCCACAGCAACTTCCAGCAAGTACTAATCTTTCTTTATTAGCTCTTTCAGACTTTCAACACCTGCATAACCAGTTTCCAGACACTCTTCCGTCTTGAAAGACTTTGCATAGTTCCTTTGTTACTGAGCAGAATCTGACTAACATAGGGGCCAAAGATATAGGGTATTTTTCATGGAATGAGATAATGAGATTCAATGATTTATATAGTAATCACATATTTCAGTATTTGATGTCTGGTTCTAGGAGTATGCTTACCTTGGTAGAGAGCAGCACTGTTAAGGAATTGTCATATAGAAATTAAAAATACAGCCATGGTGCATCAACAGCATGTGCAAAATGACAAAAGTAAGCACAGGTAGAAGAGATAAGACATTCTAAGACCCTGGAGTGATGGCCTCAAGAACAGACCTCTCAGAGAGGGGAAATGAAGGAATCTTAAATTTTACATAGAATAAGGGACTGTTGTGATACTTATTCAATTGTCTGACAAAAGTTCAAAATCAACTTGCTCAGGGAAATAATTGATGGCATTTTCCTAACTCTATCATCATACATTCATTTTGTATTTTATTGTCTCCTTTTTAATGCCAAGGTATAGATAGTCAAACTGATTCCTAAGAAGTTTGCAAGCCTAGTATTTCCTGGAGGTTGTTTAAGATATAGATGTAGACATAAACATAGACATAGACAAGGATATTAGCTTAGATATAAATATGCTTAATACTCAAAAGTGACTGACAGTCCCATCTGACATATGGAGAGCTCTAATGATGGACTCAACTTTATCCAAAATTTATTTTTCAGTTTTTTTAACAATTGGTAAATGATTATGTATTGTTTTTTACATTCAAAAAATATGGTTGACTTGTCCACAAAATATGGTATGAAAATTTGATACTTTTAAATTAAAGCATTGTGCAGTAAGATTTGCTGAAGAACTGAAATTAGTATTCTACTAAGAAATTTGGCTGCAGTCTTACTTTCAGAACACGTACAGAGATAATTGGAAAAACTTATGATTGGGAGAAATACTTTAATAACAGTATATTATGAGTATTGTCTTCATTTACCTGTGCCTTTCTATATTCTTGCTTTTTGTTTTTAATTGCTTTACTTTAGCTTCATTAATGCCAATTTTGTCTTCAGAGAGAACCAACAAGTCCAGTAAGCTGATAAAGTAGCCAGCAACTAATGAAGCTAACTATGGACCCTAACTATGAAGTTAACTAACTAAGCTAACTATAAATGAATGATTTTATGTAACTATTACATATAGACCCAATAGATTTATGATCTGGATTAAAAGACAATGAAAAGCAGAGTGACTGTGTGAAGAGGCAGCTATTTTATCGTGGACCAAATTAAGATGGCTTCATGGTTGAGAAAGCAAAGAAGCTGTAACTATGACAGGCCAGCAGTATCCCTACAGAGAGCCATCAGGGTTCCAGGGTTCCAGGTTACTCCTTCTCTATGGTTGTTAGAGAATCTGTTTGGGCTAACATATATATGTCTATTTATAAACTGCCTATTTGACAGGTCAGTCAGTCAACAAGTAATTATTAAGAGAGGCTAGTATGCCCTAAAGTGGGTCTGAGTGTGTTGTGAGCAGCGTATTAAGTGATGAAAGCCAAATTCCTAGTCTAGAGACCATGGGCCGGAATGTCACTAAATCTCACATACTTAGCGCAGGACAGCTTCTCAAGGAGGTAGAATAAATTAGCTAAAGTAAATTTGATCATTTGAAAGGTATCAAATGAATGCATTAATAAGTTAAAAAATTCAAGAAATATTCTCTTTAATTCATGAATCATATTAACTATTAATATCAAAAGGATAGAGGAAGGATACAGATTCCAACTAAAATGCATTCTGTCAGAATTCACAGTGGTGTAGATTCATCCCAGAGACGCTTCCAGTGGTAGGGCTCCCACCTCCTGGCACTGTGAACCAGTCAGCCCTGAGCTGTCTCCCTCTCCCTGCCAGATATTATTGCTGAAAGAGAAGAGGATTTCACTGCTCTGGCAACACATTCCTCTCCTACTTCTTTGGCAGCAACAGGGAGGCCAAAAGAAATTATCCATAGAATAAGAGTCTCAGCCTAGGGACTCAGAATCTTGGCTTCCAGAGTGGTTAGAATGTAAGGGTTCCTGGTGGACTGAAGGGAGTGAAGGGTGACAAAGGAGAAAAAAGAAATGGCAGTATATACAACTTGTCAAGTTCATGGGAAGGATTATATGTCCTTTGAGTTACAAAGGGGAGATTTCTGCAAAGGGCTGGAAATTCAGTCCTGCACTCAGCTGATTTGTTTAATTATATCAAATCTAAGGTATCCCATTAGTTCAAGCTTTACTGTATTATTGAGGGGAGGTTTTTAGGGATAGAAATATCTCTGAAATATGAGAAACCTTTCTTGCTGCTGTAGGTGAACTTATCTCCCAGTCATCATCTTCCCAGCTCAGCTTTAACGTCTGGAATACTGTTACCCCAGACACAACAGTTATTTAATCTCATTTCATTTTTCAATGTCAGGGCACATTAATATTTTAAAAATAGAAACAAAGTCCATAAGCTAATTTTTTTTCCTGATAAAAACGCACAGACATACTTTTTAAAGTGACATGGTTAATTTTATCATTATAATTTTATGATCTTTTAAAGCATCTAACTGAAAATCTGAAGATCTTCCCTTCATTGCATTGGATCATCTAATAATGTTTGGTATGTGAAAACAACCATCTTCTATTAAACAACAGAAAGTACCAAATGCCGTGCTATAAGGATATTTAACTTGAAAGAAACTAAGAAAAAGAATACTTCTATAAATAAAAGCAAATTTTAAGAGCTATAGCAAAATTATTCAGAGTAAATGAATGCTGTCATGATATTTTACTTACTCCTTTATAATGTACCAAAAATGCCAATGTTTAAATGGATTTTTGGTTGTCAAACATTAATTTTTAAAGGAAACAGTAAACAATAATTGCAAAGAATTTAATGATCCCCATGCCAAACTTTTTTCACTTCAAATGGTTGACAATTTAGTGTGTTCCCACTAAAAAAAAAAAAAGAAAAAAAAAAAACTCTTATGGGGACAAATATATCACTATTGCTTATTTCTTTATAGGCCCCATGTCTGAGGGGGTAGAGACAGCATGGATCAATGGCACACACAGGCCAGATTAGACACTACGTGGTTTCATTTCACTGGACTCATAATTCAGCAAGTTTTCTCCTTCCTGTTATTGGTGATTTTCTACCAATCAGACACCTTCATCACTGAATTTTTCCCCAAAGCACACTAACAAGCACTAACACCCCACAACAAACATAACACCCCTCTCCCTAGGTGCTTTTAAACATCTGGTACTGCATTGCCTCATATGTTAGTTAAAAAAAAATTTTTTTTTTCTTAGCAATGATCTAAGACAAGGGTCTCCAGATAGCAAGTCCTCAGTGTCCCCTGAAAATGTCTAGAACACACCCCTTGAGGCTGGACTCCTGGGACCCTTGACCCTCTACTTTTTCTCTATTTCTACTAGATTCACTCTTCTGTCTCCCCTTTTACTTTGAAGGTCATCATTAATATACCATTTAAGAGGAAAAGTAAAAGGTTCCATTACTTTTACAAGTTTAAGAATCTTTTATTCTCAGCTGATTATATCTCATGAGGAAGATTTTTTTCTTTCACTTTTCTCCTAATTGAAGAAAATGTGTGTTGCATCTGGCAAAGGAGGGGACAAAGGCAGATGAGCATTAAGTGTGTGTGAATCATTTATGGCCTATTAATGGCTCTTCTTGAATTAGTACAAGTTTCAGGAGGACTGGAAGCTCTTCACGTGCTGTTATCCTCTGAAGTACTCAAACAGTGACAGTGAAGCTCAGTAAAAACTAGCTGGTTTTTATTTTCCTCTTTCATCCTCCATCAATATTAAAATCACTTTAAATTCTGAATGATGTTTATTTTTGGATAAGTATGCTCAAATATCTGCAACCATGAGTCATATCTCCTTAGTGGACAATTTAAAGCACCTTTTCAACAGGATCCTGAGGCTCAACTGTGTTTTGTGCACGGAGTGAAAATCAATGCTCCATCTATGTCTAGCACCGCATGTCACATCTCTGATTGAATCTTTTCAACCTCCTTATCAGACATACCGCACAAGGATAAATTTATCTTTATACACCTTATATGTTTCACCAAAAATAGCCTCAGGAGCACTATAACCTAATGAACTAAGAATGCCCGATAAACGATTAAGCTGCATTTGACAGGGCAAGCTCACTCTCTTTTTAAAAAATATCTAAAAGTACAATATTTCTGGGGAGAATCTAGCTCCCCAGAAATTCCTCCTAAAATAACACCCATGATATTTTAACATTTGCCAGATGCAAAGTTTTCAGCTTTCTGTCCTAACTTTACTGACATTTTTCTACAAAGCACCCGTAAAGTTCATTTTAATCATAGCCATTTCTTCCCCCCAGGGAATTAGCCCTAAGTAAGGGCTTCCCTCGGAGAAGGCAATGCCACCCCACTCCAGTACCCTTGCCTGGAAAATCCAGGGATGGGGGAGCCTGGGAGGCTGCAGTCCATGGGGTCACTACAAGTAGGACACCGCTGAGAGACTTCACTTTCACTTTTCACTTTCCTGCATTAGAGGAGGAAATGGCAACCCACTCCAGTATTCTTGCCTGGAGAATCCCAGGGATGGGGGAACCTGATGGGCTGCCGTCTACAGGGTCGCACAGAGTCGGACACAACTGAAGCGACTTAGCAGCAGCAGCAGCAGCAAGGGCTTCCCTTGTGGCATTAAGTGGTAAAGAACCTACCTAACAAAGTAGGTTTGATCCTTGGGCTGGGAGTATTTCCTGGAGGAGGGCGTGGCAACCCACTCCAGTATTACTGCCTGGAGAATCCCATGGACATAGGATCCTGACGGGTTATGGTCCGTAGGACTGGAAAGAGTCAGACACAACTGAAGCAATTTAGCACACACAAGGGCCTCCCAAGTGGCACTAGTGGAGAAGGGCATAGCAACCCACTCCAGTATTCTTGCCTGGGGAATCCCAGGGACAGACGTGCCTGGTGGGCTACAGTCCATAGGCTGGCAAAGATCTGGACAGGACTGGAACGATTCAGCACATATGCACAACCCTAAGTAACTTTGTTATCCCTACCAAGGTTAAAATTGAAGGTATCCAGATTTTCTGATTTTAATACTGTATCTGCTACAAACATAGTCCAGAGTGTAATTTATCTAGATACCTATAAGTACCTCAAGATCAATCGTTTTCAGAAGAAAACAGTTTTATGGCCCTAGCCTGAGCTTACAAAAAACAAAAAAGGTATGATCTATAAATTACTCAAGTAAGAATCAAATAATAAAGAAGCCTTTTGTAACATAATATAACTAATAATGTAAGTGGGGACAATCAAAGGAAGTCTTTTTATCAAAACACATATCAATCATAAAATCCTCCTGACAATTCAGAGGCTATCATACATTGATTAATTCAAGTAACTTTTCTAAGTCTGTGATTATATTTGATGTGCATTGTCACATTATGTTAACCCTGGAGGCTTATCTATTGCTTTATTTTCAAATGTAGTATAATAAAATAGAGAAATAATATTATACTTGGACTTATGCATGTAATATGCTGAAGAAGTAAAGATGAAGTTATCGGCTTGCCATTGCTAGGTTATATGCTGCTGCTGCTAAGTCACGTCATTCGTATCCAACCATGTACGACCCCATAGAGGGCAGCCCACCAGACTCCTCAGTCCCTGGGATTCTACAGGCAAGAACACTGGAGTGGGTTGCCATTTCCTTCTCCAGTGCATGAAAGTGAAAAGTGAAAGTGAAGTCACTCAGTCGTGGCCTACTCTTTGCGACCCTATGGACTGTAGCCTACCAGGCTCCTCCATCCATGGGATTTTCGAGGCAAGAGTACTGGAATGGGGCGTGCCATCGCCTTCTCCAGCTAGGTTACATACATGATTGCTGTCATTCCATGAATGGAAATTGATTTGCAGTGATCCACACATGCTTTTTCATTTGCTTTTGTTTGTAGCCAAAATCATAAACCTGCAGGTCAATTGGCCAAGCTGTATAGCATAATCTCTAGTTACAGACATAAATGAAGCAAACTGTTCTATACAAAGATGAAACTTCTTGCTTTAACCTCATCGTTGTAATGTTTTAAGCAACCTAACAAACCAGTTTGAATAAAGGATGCAAATCCTTGCAAAATATAAATGAAATAACATCATTTTTATTGCCAACTCTAAGGATCTCTGATCACCTGGGAAAAAATTTAATCATTAGCAGGGTATATAGAAGACCCATCCTGAATTGATGACTTTTTAATTTCTTGCTTCATCCTCAACTATTTCCTCACTCATTAACAAACATTTATAGAAGGTGTATGCTAAGCAAGCACTGTAGTAGATTAAGTGGACACAAAAATAAGCAAGTAATAATTATGGCCCTCGAGAAGCATTCAGTTTTCTAGGAAAAAAAAAAAAAAAAGTAATAACAAACAGTAACAGTGCAAGATAATAAAGTGCTTTCTGTTCAAATTGCTAAGGGGACTTAATAAAAGGCATCTTAATCAGATTGGGGGAAAGGTTGGATTCTCAAGAAAGAAATTAAGCCTTGATCGATGCCTAGGAATTAGCCACACAGGGAAAGTGTTGAAAATGCCAGGCATGCAGCTATCTGTGTAGATTTTCTGCTTCTTGTAATCCTTCAAGCTCAAGTTGTGCTCCCCATGTGTGCTTCCTGGGCATTTTTCAGTTCTCATGATAACACTACAATTGTAATTTACTCTTTATTTACTTTTACCTATCATTCTACACTATAACCTCTCTTTATTTGCTTTCAAGTCCCGGTAGTCTGCAACCAACATAAAGGCAAAGACAGCATTTGTCATTTTAATAGGTGTAATAATACCCAGTATCTTGAATCGTCATGACATAAAAACAAGAGCTAAGTAAATCATTATTGAGTTAAAGTTGAGGGAAGGGACAGTTTGTGTAAAAGCACTAATATGAGAAACAACTTGATAGGAAGCTTGTATATCTAAAGGAATATATAATGTGTAACAGGGTAGAGATGGTTCTAATTCTAATTCTTGACAAGAGCTGTGGCCATTTTGCAGCGTAGAATAATGAGTTCAATTACAGCTTGGAAACTAAACTAGAATGTATCCTAACTATTAAAATTTCCTAACTGTTTTATGTTGGGAAAGATATTTAATCTTTCTATGCCTCATTTTCTTCATCTGTAAAGTACCTACATCAGGATTTTGTGATGTAAAATTGAATTAATTTATATACACTTAGAATAGTATCCTTCACATGGTATGCACTCAATAAATATTAGCTAACATTTCTAGGCAGAGAAACTTTTTCTAAGAACTATGCAGACAAGAATTTCAAACAGTAATGAGATATAATCATCTTGGATTCTGTTATCACCCTGGTTGGTTGTTGTCTGCAAAAATTGTCTCCAAGTTGTGTTTCTCAAAGGTATAGACACATCTTATTTATTTAAGGAAGATTTTTCATCTTCCATATATTCTGGCACATATTAATTCCTCAACAGCAGTTAATGAATGAATGCCTTTGGAATGAAGAACATTGTATTCAAACTTTTTATTCTACTAAGTTCTTTCTAAAACTGTTACTCTGAGAATTGTATGATCATTGCTGCATCCTCTTGTGACAAATAGGAAATGTCAAGTAAAAAGCAGCCTAGATAGAAAATATAACTCAGACACACATCCATGCAGAGTTGGAAGAGATTAGTAATATAATTCAGAGTAGCACCATGGTTTGTGAGCCATGTTCCTTCTGCCAATTAACTCAAAACAAGAAAGGAGAAACCATCCATGGACTCATCCAAAACCACTGTAGTGATCAGCCTCCATTCCAGTAAGTCACTATCTACACTCCTGCTGTTTGAGTTCCAGGTGTGTAATTATCAACTTGTTCATTTATTCAGGATACACACCTGCCAAAAGTTTTCTCCGTAATAATCCAAACAGCTTCTTTCAACCACTCTGGTTGTCCAAAATCAATGATAGGTTGCTACATGTGCTAAGTCCCTCAGAACAATAAACACACAGCAGAGGGCAATGGATAAATATCTCATTCCCAGCTGAACATTGCAAGCCTGAATTTGTAACCCTGTGGTCAAAATCTTGGCAACTGTCTTTGGCTTTATAATCCATTGGTACTATAGATTCTTGCTGTAGTATATACTTACAGGTGAGATCATTTAAGAAGGCCATCCCTTGAGTTCTTCAACTACCAAGCCTTATTATATTGCCTACAGAAAGACCTTACTAGCACTTTAAAGAAATTTATGTTTTAAAAAATGTTTGTTGTTGTTCAATCACTCAGTCATATCCAACT
Organism: Neotragus moschatus; assembly: GCA_006410615.1. NCBI lineage: Eukaryota > Metazoa > Chordata > Mammalia > Artiodactyla > Bovidae > Neotragus > Neotragus moschatus. Next base: position 30,628 of record SJYA01002107.1, on the reverse strand, counting down.
CTTTGAGACACAGTGGCCTGCAGCATGCCGGGTTTCCCTGCCCTTCACTGACTCCTGGAGTTTGTTCAAACACATGTCCATTAAGTCCATGATGCCATACAACCATCTCACCCTCTGTCCCTCCCTTCACCCCCTGCCCTCAATCTTTCCCAGCAGCAGAGTCTTTTCCAATGAGTTGTCTCTTTTCATCAGTTCAGTTCAGTTCAGTCGTTCAGTCATGTCTGACTCTTTGCGACCCCATGAATCACAGCATGCCAGGCCTCCCTGTCCATCACCAACTCCCAGAGTTTTGGAGGTTCAGCTTCAGCATCAGTCCATCCAATGAATATTTAGGGTTGATTTCCTTTAAGATTGACTGTTTTGATCTCTTTGCAGTTCAAGGGACTCTCAACAGTCTTCAACACCACAGTTCAAAAGCATCTTCAGTGCTCAGCCTTCTTTATGGTCCAACTCGCATATCCAGACATGACTATTGGAAAAACCATAACTTTGACTCTATGGCTCTTCATTAGCAAAGCAATGTCTCTGCAAAAAAAAGTTTACCTATATTAAAATCTTCCTCAAGAATCTGTCTCTAGTACTCATACATAAAGTTCAAAATAAGAATGTGGAATGAGTAGAAGTCAATTAGAGGAACATGTTTGGGATAGGAGGAAGTTAATCCTGGTAGAGATCAATCTTCTCAAGCTCCTACTGAGGAAAATTTCAGTTCCTAGTTCACAGTAGAGAATTCAAAGAAAATTTTATGCTGAGTCAAGTGCCATGTGCCCACATTATCCACGGAGGTGGCCTACTCAGATCTCCTTCAAGGAGTGATGTTGACCGATAGCTTTCAACTGCTATGCCTGTAAATCTATCACACCATTCCCACCAGGCCGTGCTTCCCCAAGATTGCTCCCAGGGTATGCCTGAACACAATGAGGGCTGGAACAGGACACTGCTGTCTAATGCAGGATGAAATTCTGACTCAGGATCTTCTCTTAAGCTTGAATGGACCTTTCTCAGAACTGAGCTTCAGTCTGAATGTCTTCTTATCCAACCCTTCCTTCCCTCTATTCTTTTACAGGTGCCAGGTCTGTATTTCAGTCTGAAGGTTCGCCTTGCTTACTCTTCATACCTTTTCTCTTATCTTTCACCCACATCTCTTCCAATCAATCTCTCACATATCTCACCTCAATGTAGGTATTTATTTCTCATAATTCTTGAACTGTCAAGGTGCGATGATATTCAAAGCAGAGAAGTAGGCTGACTTCCTGCTCAGAGGGCTTGCAGTGAAATGCATGCATTACCTTTCAGCTTCGCTACTGTTATTTAAAGTCTCTCTTCTGTTGTATTATTTGGAGATACAAACTATTAAAGTTTGCAGCAACAGAAAGTGCTCAGTTCTCCACTTCATTTTCTTCAATAGGCAAAATGTGTTTAGTGTTTGTTTTCAAGACCTTTTATCATACTTTTTCACCTATTCCAAGAGAATTTATGACTCCCAAAACACAATCTGGTCAGTAAGTATTCGAGTACATTCAGGATGTTGGATCTCTCAAGAGAATCAGGGGGATCCAGGCACTGCTAAAGAGAGCAAGTAGCTCACCTTCCCACAGGTCATCATTTGGGGCTATGGTCAAGGACACACCACAAACTTATGATCAGAATGGATAATGGATTTGGCAACTTCCTTAGTCCTGCTCTCTTGAATATTTTATAGAGCTTTGTACTAAACACTGGATCTAACAATATAAAAAATCATATTTCAATAGGAAATATCATTCTTTTCTCAGTGTGAGCATTCAGACTATTGATTAACAGACTGTTAACTTACAATGAGAGCACTTTTTTTCTTTTTCTTTTGTCTTTATAGTTATTATCCTTTTTTTTTCCTCCAGATATGTTTGATTTCTATATATGCATTACCAACTTGATACTAACAGATAAGACAAAATATTTCTCCTCTACCTGAAAGCATGTTTACAGTGCGTATATTTGTAGAAATTCTCAGCTTTCTTTCGTGTTCATATTTTATCATAGACTTTTAGTTCTTGATATTTCTCCTAATTCTTTTACTTCTTAAAAAAATTCCCTGAATACTATTTATTCACATCTTATCACAATTTACTGGATATTTGTAAATGTCTAATCCTGTGTCAGTCACCTTAAAAACAAATTTAAAAGGGCATAAACCCTGATATAGGATTATGTAATATTTAAGATAAGTCTGAGTGTATAAGACATGAGTCTAAGAAGGTTTCCTGGCATTTCCAGATCATCCAAATTTCTCCCTCTTCTGAACTTCAACCATCTTATCACACATTCAGATCTAGGTATATGATTTTTTGAATCTTTAACTACAAAGGCACTGTAACATGTATGATATCATAAGTGAAACGAATCGCCAGTCTAGGTTCGATGTAGGATGCCTGGGACTGATGCACTGGGATGATCCGGAGGGATGGTGTGGGGTGGGGGGGTCGGGATTGGGAGCTCATGTACACTTGTGGCTGATTCATGTCAATGTATAGCAAAATGAATACAGTATTGTAAAGCAAAACAAACTAAAAAATAAAAATTTAAACTTAAAAAAAAAGATCACCTTTACAACTTATCTCCATACTAAATTGTAAATCTTTTTTAGAAAGTATTACTTGTGTACTACTGTATAACCTCCACTTTATCTTATGTATATTAAGTCCTCAAAGAAGTACACCTAGGCAGGAATCAGTCTTGTTAAGTCTCCATCTGAAATCCCACCATCTCCCCAAATATAGCCTGACTAAAGTGGCCTGACTTGGAAGTTACTCATGGACTTTGAGACACCATATTCCTTGTGGATAAATTGAGGTTTGAGGTCAGGAAAAGCCTGAAAAAGATATTCCCTACTACCAAAAACAAATAGACTTTAAAAGGCTCTACAGTACAGCATGGGATGTGTGTGTGTGTGTGTGTGTGTGTATGTATTAGTCAGTCTGTTGTGTCCAACTCTTTGTGACTCCTTGGACTGTAGCCTGCCAGGTTCCTCTGTCCATGGGATTTCCCAGGCAAGAAGACTGGAGTGGGTAGCCATTCCCTTCTCCAGGGGATCTTCCCAACCCAAGAATTAAACCTAGGTCTCCTGAATTACAGGAAGATTCTTTACTGTCTGAGCCACCAGGGAAGCCTGTATAGCATGGTACATATACAATTAACATAGTATAAGGTATACTTGAAAGTTGCTGAAATATCAAATATCCTCCTTACAAAAAAGAAATAGTAATTGTGTGAGATGGTGATGGATGCATTTACTAACCTTATTGTGGTTATCATTTCATAATATATGCATATATCAACTCAGCACTTTGTATACTTTAAACTAGCATTATGTTACATGACTATTACACCTTACTGGAAAAAAATACTCTAAGCTGCTTTAAAATACAGTATATTTTAATTTTAGTAACTCTTTTGCTCTCATAATATAGACCACACTGCTTCATCACTTCTTAGTTCTACATATGCTATTCAGAGAGGCAGCATTTTTTTATGTTTCACTCCTTAGATTTATTTTCCTTGAAAACCTCAATTACCATTGTCCTGGTGTTTCCTTTAAATACACTAGAAATATTCTTGAATCAAAGTTTCCAAAGACTTGTAAGATCAAAACTCATGAAGTTGAGAGAATATACACAGCAAGGCACACTGATACCTAGGACTAATGAAATCATCACCTACAGCAATTGATTTTCAAACTGCAATCAGTGCATTCTAAAGTATCTGACATTTCTTTATGAGATTACAACATTTCATTTTTTATTTTGAGGATAATTTTTTAAAATTAACATATTCTAAGTATGCACTAACCACTATGGTAGCCGTTCATCAAGATTATTTAAATATAATTGTAAATTTTTTGTTAAATAAACATAAAATTCAGTTCCTCAGTGACAATATGTGTGCTCTTTTGTTCAGTCATATCTAACTCTTTGCAACTCCATGGACTATAGCCTGCTAGACTATGGGATTTTCCAAGCAAGGATATTGGAGTAGGATGCCATTTCCTCCTACAACTCAAGTCACACTAGTCATATTTTAAATTCTCACTAGCCATTTGTGGCTAGTAGCTACCATGTTGGGAGAAGGCAATGGCACCCCACTCTAGTACTCTTGCCTGGAAAATCCCATGGATGGGGGAGCCTGGTGGGTTGCAGTCCATGGGGTCGCTGGGAGTCAGACACGACTGAGTGACTTCACTTTTACTTTTCACTTTCATGCATTGGAGAAGGAAATGGCAACCCACTCCAGTGTTCTTGCCTGGAGAATCCCAGGGACAGGGGAGCCTGTTGGGCTGCCGTCTATGGGGTCGCACAGAGTCGGACATGACTGAAGCAACTTAGCAGCAGCTACCATGTTACAGACTGCAGATACAGGACATTTCTATTGCTGCAGAAAGTTCACTGGAGAGTGTTGATCTGTATTATTTAAGTAACACTTTAATTACCAAGTACACAAATAGTTTTGGTTTCTATACTAATGTATATTCGGCATTATGCAGTGTTACTGTACATATTGCAATCTAATAGAAAAAAACAACTGAAGCAAATGAATGTGTAAAAAATATATTCATGACAAATGAAGAACAAATGACACTAAGAGGTCTATAAAAATATTATATGATTAGTAAACCATGAAGCACTAGAAGATGATAATAACATGTGGAGTTCAGGACGACTTTCTTTGAATATTTCACTTTGCTAAAATNACTTGGAAGTTACTCATGGACTTTGAGACACCATATTCCTTGTGGATAAATTGAGGTTTGAGGTCAGGAAAAGCCTGAAAAAGATATTCCCTACTACCAAAAACAAATAGACTTTAAAAGGCTCTACAGTACAGCATGGGATGTGTGTGTGTGTGTGTGTGTGTGTATGTATTAGTCAGTCTGTTGTGTCCAACTCTTTGTGACTCCTTGGACTGTAGCCTGCCAGGTTCCTCTGTCCATGGGATTTCCCAGGCAAGAAGACTGGAGTGGGTAGCCATTCCCTTCTCCAGGGGATCTTCCCAACCCAAGAATTAAACCTAGGTCTCCTGAATTACAGGAAGATTCTTTACTGTCTGAGCCACCAGGGAAGCCTGTATAGCATGGTACATATACAATTAACATAGTATAAGGTATACTTGAAAGTTGCTGAAATATCAAATATCCTCCTTACAAAAAAGAAATAGTAATTGTGTGAGATGGTGATGGATGCATTTACTAACCTTATTGTGGTTATCATTTCATAATATATGCATATATCAACTCAGCACTTTGTATACTTTAAACTAGCATTATGTTACATGACTATTACACCTTACTGGAAAAAAATACTCTAAGCTGCTTTAAAATACAGTATATTTTAATTTTAGTAACTCTTTTGCTCTCATAATATAGACCACACTGCTTCATCACTTCTTAGTTCTACATATGCTATTCAGAGAGGCAGCATTTTTTTATGTTTCACTCCTTAGATTTATTTTCCTTGAAAACCTCAATTACCATTGTCCTGGTGTTTCCTTTAAATACACTAGAAATATTCTTGAATCAAAGTTTCCAAAGACTTGTAAGATCAAAACTCATGAAGTTGAGAGAATATACACAGCAAGGCACACTGATACCTAGGACTAATGAAATCATCACCTACAGCAATTGATTTTCAAACTGCAATCAGTGCATTCTAAAGTATCTGACATTTCTTTATGAGATTACAACATTTCATTTTTTATTTTGAGGATAATTTTTTAAAATTAACATATTCTAAGTATGCACTAACCACTATGGTAGCCGTTCATCAAGATTATTTAAATATAATTGTAAATTTTTTGTTAAATAAACATAAAATTCAGTTCCTCAGTGACAATATGTGTGCTCTTTTGTTCAGTCATATCTAACTCTTTGCAACTCCATGGACTATAGCCTGCTAGACTATGGGATTTTCCAAGCAAGGATATTGGAGTAGGATGCCATTTCCTCCTACAACTCAAGTCACACTAGTCATATTTTAAATTCTCACTAGCCATTTGTGGCTAGTAGCTACCATGTTGGGAGAAGGCAATGGCACCCCACTCTAGTACTCTTGCCTGGAAAATCCCATGGATGGGGGAGCCTGGTGGGTTGCAGTCCATGGGGTCGCTGGGAGTCAGACACGACTGAGTGACTTCACTTTTACTTTTCACTTTCATGCATTGGAGAAGGAAATGGCAACCCACTCCAGTGTTCTTGCCTGGAGAATCCCAGGGACAGGGGAGCCTGTTGGGCTGCCGTCTATGGGGTCGCACAGAGTCGGACATGACTGAAGCAACTTAGCAGCAGCTACCATGTTACAGACTGCAGATACAGGACATTTCTATTGCTGCAGAAAGTTCACTGGAGAGTGTTGATCTGTATTATTTAAGTAACACTTTAATTACCAAGTACACAAATAGTTTTGGTTTCTATACTAATGTATATTCGGCATTATGCAGTGTTACTGTACATATTGCAATCTAATAGAAAAAAACAACTGAAGCAAATGAATGTGTAAAAAATATATTCATGACAAATGAAGAACAAATGACACTAAGAGGTCTATAAAAATATTATATGATTAGTAAACCATGAAGCACTAGAAGATGATAATAACATGTGGAGTTCAGGACGACTTTCTTTGAATATTTCACTTTGCTTAAATTCAGATGTGCAGATGACACAACCCTTATGGCAGAAAGTGAAGAGGAACTAAAAAGCCTCTTGATGAAAGTGAAAGTGGAGAGTGGAAAAGTTGGCTTAAAGCTCAACATTCAGAAAATGAAGATCATGGCATCCGGTCCCATCACTTCATGGGCAATAGATGGGGAAACAGTGGAAACAGTGTCAGACTTTATTTGGGGGGGCTCCAAAAATCACTGCAGATGGTGACTGCAGCCATGAAATTAAAAGATGCTTACTCCTTGTAGGAAAAGTTATGACCAACCTAGATAGCATATTCAAAAGCAGAGACATTACTTTGCCGACTAAGGTCCATCTACTCAAGGCTATGGTTTTTCCAGTGGTCATGTATGGATGTGAGAGTTGAACTGTGAAGAAGGCAGAGCACCAAAGAATTGATGCTTTTGAACTGTGGTGTTGGAGAAGACTCTTGGGAGTCCCTTGAACTGCAAGGAGATCCAGCCAGCCCATTCTGAAGGAGATCAGCCCTGGGATGTCCTTGGAAGGAATGATGCAAAAGCTGAAGCTCCAGTACTTTGGCCACCTCATGTGAAGAGTTGACTCACTGGAAAAGACTCTGATGCTGGGAAGGATTAGGGGCAGGAGGAGAAGGGGACAACAGAGGATGAGATGGGTGGATGGCATCACTGACTCGATGGATGTGAGTCTGAATGAACTCCAGGAGTTGGTGATGGACAGGGAGGCCTGGCGTGCTGCGATTCATGGGGTTGCAAAGAGTTGGACACGACTGAGTGACTGAACTGAGTGAACTGAAATATATTTGGAGATCAACTTAGTCCAATAAATTAAAATTTCTTGATTTTTTTAGTTTAATATTTATATTTTATTTAATTTGCAATAATTTCAGCTTTCAAAGTTAAATATGAGCTCTGGGTATAAGTTTGTTGACAGTTTGGTTTATACATAATTTAAAAATATAAAATATACATTATCTGTCAACATCTAGAGTACTCAAAAATTTACTTCAGTTCAGTCACACAGTCATGTCCAACTCTGTGACCCCATGGACTGCAGCATGTCAGGCTTCCCTGTCGTAACAAACTCCCATAGCTTGCTCAGACACATATCCATTGCATTGGTGATGCCATCCAACCATCTCATCTTCTGTTGTCCCTTCTCCTCCTGCCTTCAGTCTTTCTCAGCATCAGGGTCTTTTCCAATAAGTCCATTCTTCACATCAGGTGGCAAACATATTAGAGTTTCAGCTTCAACAACAGTCCTCCAAGTGAATATTCAGGACTGATTTCCTTTAGTATGGACTGGTTGGGTCTCCTTGAAGTCCAAGGGACTCTCAAGCGTATTCTCCAACACCACAGTTCAAAGCATCAATTCTTCAGTGCTCAGCTTTCTTTATAGTCCAACGCTCACATCCACACATGACTACTGGAAAAACCATAGCTTTGACTAGATGGACTTTTTCCACAAAGCAATGTCCCTGCTTTTTTTAATATGCTGTCTAGGTTGGTCATAGCTTTTTCTCTAAGGAGCAAATATCTTTTAATTTCATGGCTGCAGTCACCATCTGAAGTGATTTTAGAGCCCCCAAAATAAAGACTCTCACTGTTTCCATTGTTTCCACATCTATTTGCCATGACGTGATGGGACCAGATGCCATGATCTTAGTTTTCTGAATGTTGAGGTTTTTAAGCTAACATTTTCATTCTCTTCTTTGACTTTTATCAAGGGGTCCTTTAGTTCTTCTTTGCTTTCTGCCATAAGGGTGGTGTCATGGGCACATATGAGGTTATTAATATTTCTCCCAGCAATCTTGATTCCAGCTTGTGCTTCATCCAGCCCAGCATTTCACATGATGTATTCTGTGTAGAAGTTAAATAAGCAGGATGACAATATACAGCCTTGATGTACTTCTTTCCCAATTTGGAACCAGTCTGTTGTTCCATGTCAGTTCTAACTGTTGCTTCTTGACCTGCACACAGATTTCTCAGGAGGCACATCAGGTGGTCTGGTATTTCCATTGCTTTAAGAATTTTCCACAGTTTGTTGTGATCCACACAGTCAAAGGCTTTGGCATAGTCAATGAAGCAGAAGTAAATGTTTTTCTGAAACAGTCTTGCTTTCTTGATGATCCAATAGATGTTTGCAATTTGATCTCTGTTTTCTCTGTCTTTTCTAAATCCAGCTTGAATATCTGGAAGTTCAGGGTTCACAGATAACCTTATCCTAATCCATCAGAGGACAGACAGAATGAAAAGCACAATCACAGAAACTAATTAAACAGATCAGATGGAACACAGCCTTGTCTAACTCAATGAAATAATGAACCTTGCTGTGTAGGGCCACCCAAGATGGATTGGTCATGGTTGTAAGTTCTGACAAAGTATGGTCCACTAGAGAAGGGAGTGGCAAACTACTTCAGCATTCTTGCCTTGAGGACACCATGAACAGTATGAAAAGGCAGAAAGATAAGACACTGAAAGATGAACTCCCCAGGTCAGAAGATGCCCAATATGCTACTGGGGAAGAATGGAGAAATAAATACAGATAGAATGAAGAGATAGAGCCAAAGCAAAAACACCACGCATTTGTGGATGTACTAGTGATGGAAGTCCGATGGAAGTCCCATGCTGTAGCAAACAATATTGCATAGGAACCTGGAATGTTAGGTCCATGAATCAAGGCAAGTTGGAAGTGGTCAAATAGGAGGTGGCTAGAGTGAACATCGACATTCTAGGAGTCAGCAAACTAAGATGGACTAAAATGGGTGAATTTAACTCAGATGACCATTATATCTACTACTGTGGGCAGGAATCCCTTAGAAGAAATGGAGTAGTCATCATGGTCAACAAAAGAGCCCGAAATGCAGTACCTGGATGCAGTCTCAAAAATGACAGAATGATCTCTGTTCATTTCCAAAGCAAACCATTCAATATCACAGTAATCCAAGTCTATGCCCCAATAAATACCACTGAAGAAACAAGTTGAAGAGTTCTATGATGACTTATAAGACCTTCTAGCACTAACAGCCAAAAAACGATGTCCTTTTCATCATAAGGGACTATAATGCAAAAGTAGGAAGTCAAGAGATACCTGGAGCAACAAGTAAATTTGGCCTTGGAATACAAAATGAAGTAGGGCAAAGCAAAAACAAGACTAGGAGCTGACTGTGGCTCCGATCATGAACTCCTTATTGCAAAATTCAGACTAAAGTTGAAGAAAGTAGGAAAAACCACTAGACCATTCAGGTATCACCTAAATCAAATCCCTTACGATTATACAGTGGAAGTGAGAAATAGATTCATGGGATTAGATCTGATGGACAAAGAGCCTGAAGAACTATGGACAGAGGTTTGTGACATTGTACAGGAGGCAGTGATCAAGACCATCCCCAAGAAAAAGAAATGCAAAAATGCAAAACTGTCTTTTTGTCTGAGGAGGCCTTACAAATTACCTGAGAAAAGAAGAGAAGTAAAAGGCAAAGGAGAAAAGGAAAGATATATCCATTTGAATGCAGAATTCCAAAGAAAAGCATGGAGAGATAAGAAAGCCTTCCTCAGTGATCACTGCAAAGAAACAGAGGCATAGAATGGGAAAGTCTAGAGATCTCTTCAGGAAAATTAGAGATACCAAGGGAATATTTCATGCAAAGGTGGATACAATAAAGGACAGAAATTTTATGGACCTAAAAGAAATTGAACATATTACAAAGAACTTGCAAGAATACACATAAGAACTATACAAAAAAGAACTTCATGACCCAGATAACCATGATGGTGTGATAACTCACCTAGAGCCAGACATCCTGAAGTCCAAAGTCAAGTGGGCCTTAGGAAGCATCACTACAAAGTTAGTGGTGATGATTAAATTTCAGTTGAGCTATTTCAAATCCTAGAAGATGAGGCTGTGAAACTGCTGCACTCAATAGGCCAGCAAATTTGGAAAACACGGCAGTGGCCACAAGACTGGAAATGGTCCGTATTCATTCCAGCCCCCAAAAAAGACAATGCCGAAGAATTTTCACATTTTTTGTTTAAGGAAGGTCTGTTCATTAAACAAGTGTGGTAAACACTGAGCTGAGCTAACATATATGAAGGATATTAACAGCTGAGAGCAACCTTTGAATGTTCATGATTAGCACTTCAAATGAATTGCTCCCCTGCAGCAATTTCTTTAAGATTTATCTATTTGCATTCTAAGTTCATTCAATTAGATTTCATTGAATCTATACTTTTATTGTGCTCAAACTTCTATTTTCAGCATTATATTATAAACAATGAGATGATAAAGGATGAGATCTTTAGTCTATTTAGGGAGCAGAAAGGTCATTTCACACCCCAGTAAAGGGTTTCAAAACACATTCTGAATGGCAGAGAGCCTGCAATAGCCTTCTCTTGGAGACGTTGTAGCAGATGGATGAGAAGGCACCAGGGTCCTTAACAGACATCTCTGGTCTCCAACTCATTCTCCTTGGATCTGATGTAGTTACATGCTCAGTGTGCAGCATTTCATCTAAGAGCATCCAACCCCTTTGTTTTATTTTGTGCATCTTCTGCACTAATATTTTTTAGTTTTCTTCACTTTCACTAGAAAGCATGTGTAGTGGAAGATAGAATGAGGAATAAAGGCAGGCTTCACAATTTTCCACAGAAATGAGGTTATGTTTAAGTTATTTAGACATCTTTGCTCATAAAGCAACTCCTACTTTATGGGATTGGTTATTGGGAATATCACTCTGCAATTTTCTAAGTCAACCAAGGAGGCTTAATGTTTTCTTATTATATTCCTACTTTGGGACTCTAAAGCAGAAAATGGAACTCACAGAAGAGCAGGATACGAAATTCTAAAAGCCACATTCAAGGAAGTAGGATGTAATTGTCACCAAAAAAAAAACTTCTACTTTTGTAAGAATAAATCTGGCCATGAAAACAACATAACATGTCACACAACTACACACAAAACCCCCCACCGCCACCAACTATATGTACCCATCTTATATGAAATAACAATAATACGGACATGTATGTATTACATATATGTCTGTGTATATGTTTAAATCAATTTTCTGGGCAATCATAATGTTATATTAATTAGAAGTTACATAGTGAACTTTGCCATTCATTAGCTTTGTTTTTGTCTTGGGCTCAATTAAATAAAATCCTAAATATTTGTGGGCTTTAATTATGATTTAAGGTAAAGATCCCAACTCCTCATGCCTTTCTGCTTTCATGGTAATTAAATCTTGATAAAGGTTTTATTGCAGAGTGAAATGCTTTGGCTATGTAATCACTGACTTACAGAGTATTCCTAGGATATTTGCTTAATGATATTTCACAAACGCAACTGTGGAAATAGCTTGTGGCATTGCTAGGCCATATCTTACATAGATTATCTGCACTGAAAATTCAAGATTAAATTATTCTGATTATGGCGAAATACTCCTAANCCAGTTCTAACTGTTGCTTCCTGACCTGCATACAGATTTCTCAAGAGGCAGATCAGGTGGCCTGGTATTCCCATCTCTTTCAGAATTTTCCAGTTTATTGTGATCCACACAGTCAAAGGTTTTGGCATAGTCAATAAAGCAGAAATAGATGCTTTTGGTAGCAGGTAAATATAGATGTTTTCATATAAAATGCTTTTATAACATTTTTTTAAAATAACTACTAATATAAAGTGATCTGAAGTAATATTTATCAATTTTGAAGTAAAAAGCTTTCTAGTTAACATGCTAAACAGTCAACAAATCATTTTGGGTCAAGTTGTTCACAAATTAATGTGTTCCTCAGTATTTCCTTCATCCTCGCCTAGTCAGCCTACACGTTTTCTTATAATAGTCATCTCTCTTTACTTTCTAAGCTAAGAGTATTTACCTCACCCCTTTCATAAACATTAAAAATAGATCCACTACATTCCATATACCCCCTCCATCTCATGGTTTTACAGAATCACAGTGCATCTATAGAAAGATTGGAACAAAATAAAAATTCATATATATATATATATATGTAAAATCTTCTCCATGATCTTTATGGATAACATTCTGAATGTTAGACTACTTTAATGATGATTCAAACAAGTACATGAAGTCATATGTACTTACCTGTGACAATGGAGAGTCTGATCTGACAACAAAACACATGAAGCAGAAGTGTCTAAATCTAATGTCAATTCTGGGAGAATTTAATCTCTCAAATTCTCACATTTTTCACATTTAAACCTTGAAATGGGATATTGAGAGGCAGACCTTAAAATCCATAGTAAGTAATTCTGTAAGTATAATACACAAACAATAAGAAGGTAAAAAAAAAAAAAAAACTTATTTGATTTCATTTTCCTTCAAATTTTAAGATTTCCTTGTTGCAGTTTTCTCTTGAATTCTCAAATTTTTTTCTTTTAAAGAAAATTTGTTTGATATGCTAAATAACACATGAGGACTGATGAAAAAAATAGTTGCCCAAGGTGCAAACTGCACATGACAAAATCACCTCATTTGGATTTTGAAGGTCATGAAACAGCATCATCTCAGAATCACATCATACACTGAAGCTAAAAAGATATCACANTGAATTCTCAAATTTTTTTCTTTTAAAGAAAATTTGTTTGATATGCTAAATAACACATGAGGACTGATGAAAAAAATAGTTGCCCAAGGTGCAAACTGCACATGACAAAATCACCTCATTTGGATTTTGAAGGTCATGAAACAGCATCATCTCAGAATCACATCATACACTGAAGCTAAAAAGATATCACAGGCTACAGGAAGTGTTCTGAAATGAAACTCGATATGTGTATCTAAGGGTTGGCAGCAGAATAAGGGAGGAGATGGAAGAACCAAAGGAGCACCTACATTTGCTGAGTGCCGCTCACCAACCAGGTGCTCCATAATCCTCCCCACAGAAGCCTGTATTCACCCCAGTCTTATCATTGCCCACAGGAGGGGTGATTGTGTGTTTACTTATCTGTCTTCTCCACTGGATTATAAACTCCATTATGGACAAGATAAAATATTATTTAATATCTACTTGCTGTCTTCAATGCAGGAGACCCAGGTTTGATCCCTGGTTTGGGAAGATCCCCTGCAGAAGGAAATGGCTATCCACTCCAGTATTCTTGCTTGGAGAATCCCATGGATAGAGGAGCCTAGTAGGCTACAGTCCATGAGGTTGCAAAGAGTCAGACATCACTGGGTGACTAACATTTTCACTTTCATTTCACTTCTTGTGACAAAGCATTACTTACAGTGATCAGCACAAAACAGACAACACAGATTTGTTGACTGAATAAACCTGGCTGTGTGTAACAACTCTTATTCCCAGTAGATAAAGAAGGAGACAAAGGTTTTAAGCCATTCAGTAACTTATCCAGGTCAAGGATCAGAGAGGTTAGTGAGTAGCTGACAAGGATAATCAATCCAAGACCATCACATTTCAGAGAACAAGGTTTCCTATGACACCAAGCTGCTCCATGGAAGCCAAAGTAGGATCGAGTGTCAGAGAAGAGCTTCGTATTTTGATGGAAGGATGGCAGTGGGAGAGAAAAGTTTGATACATCTCTGCCCGAAATGGAAAAACCTCAGAGACATTTAACAGTGGATAACTTTTTTCTGGATACAGTACACAGTAGGATAAAAGTAGAAGCAGTGACAGATTTTCTTTTCTTTGGCTCCAAAATCACTGTGAACCATGACTGCAGTCATGAAATTAGAAGACATTTGCTTCTTGGAAGGAAAGCTATGACAAAACTAGACAGCATATTAGAAAGCAAAGACATCACTTTGCCAACAAAGTGATCAAGTGTAGTCAAAACTATGGCTTTTCTAGTAGTCATGTACAGATGTGAGAGTTGAACATAAAAGAGGATGAGCACTGAAGAATTTGTGCTTTTGAACTACAGTGTTGGAAAAGACTCTTGAGAATCTCTTGGACTGCAAGGAGAGAAAACCAGTCAATTCTAAAGGAAATCAACCCTCTATATTCATTGGAAAGACTGATGCTTATAGTGAAGCTCCAATACTTCAGCTACCTGATGCAAAGAGCCGACTCACTGGAAAAGACCTGATGCTGGGAAAGATTGAAGGCAGAAGAGGGTAGCAGAGGATGAGATGGTTGGGTGGCATCACCAACTGAATGGACATGAACTTGAGCAAATTCTGAGAGATAGGGGAGAATAGGGAAGCCTGTTGTACTGCAGTCCATGGGGTCAAAAAGAGCCAAACATGACTTAGCAACTAAAGAACAACAAGGATAAAATCAGAGCATCAGAGTAGGGAGAGTCTTGTTTTTATGTCCTGGTAGCTTCTTCAATGTCTGTTCCTCTCCAACAGCTTGTATTTTTTTCCTTTTCTTTTCTTCTCTCCTACCTCTCTCAGCACAGACTCTTTACTTACATGGTTCAAACTTCCAGGGAGAGGGTCAGAAGAAGTAGCCAACAGGTTATGGATGACAGCACAGATTCTGGAGTCCAGCTGCCAGACTTCCATTCCAACTCAGCCTCACTTTAACCATGTGACATTGAGCAAATAATTCAATCTCTCACTGTCCCAATTGCTTTATCTTGGAAATGAAGTTGTTAATAATAAAAACCTTCTATTGTTATAAGAATTAAAACAGTGAATATAGATCAATTGCTTAGCACAGTATCTGGCACAAGGTAGGAACTTAATTAGGAGTAGCTATTAGCATGCTGTAATGTAACGTACCATGCTATCAGCGAAGCTCTCAGGGCTTCCCTGGTGGCTCAGATGGTAAAGAATCTGCCTGCAATGTGGGAGACTTGGCTTCAATTCCTGGTTAGGAAGAGCCCCTGGGGAAGGGAATCCCAACCCACTCCATTATTCATGCCTGGAGAATCCCATGGACAGAGGAGCCTGGCAAGCTAGAATCCAAGGGGTTGCAAAGAATCAGACATGACTAGCAACTAACATTAACTAACTAATTACCATGCTGTTAGCCCTAAATCAGGACCAGTGTCAGCCTCATGCATGCTACAGTCCATTAATCCCCAAACACATCTGTCATGAGCCAGATTAAGCTCCATATATAGGACCACCATGGGCTCTTCCCTCAAAGGCAGCAGCGAAGTGTCACAGAAAGTAAATGAAAGAAATCTGAATAATTCCTTCTATCTCCAAGTTTATATGGCCAGTGGTTTGGGACATAGGCAGGTGTAGTCAAAAAGGATAGTCTTTTTCTCTATTTTATTTATGACTGTGCTGGGTCTTCATGGTGGCAGGTTAGCACTTTGTTGCTGCATGCAGGCAACTAGAGCCGTGGCAAGCAGGCTTCTCATTGCAGTGGCTTCTTTTTTTGAGAAGCACAGGTTCTCGGGCACATGGGCCTTGGTGGTTGTGGCACACACAGGCATAGCTGCCTCATAGCATGTGGGATCTTAGTTCCCAGACCAGAGATTGAACCCATGTCCCCTGCATTGGAAGGCAGATTCTTCTTAACCAGTGGACCACCTGGGAAATCCCAGAACAGTCTTTCTTTATAGTTCTCTGAGCATGAATCTCTCTAATAGTATCACAAATTCATTTCAATTCAAGAATGAACCTCCCCACCCTTCAATCTGGAGAACCAAGGACTAGAGATAAGGGAGAGTGCCTGTAGACAGGAAACCAGCCAAATTTATTTGGAGCCGTTTTCTTAGCTATGAGTCATCATCGGCAAAAGCAATGATGAGGATGAGAGAAGGGCTAGAGTAGCTAAACAGAAGCTTATTTTTCTAATATAATAACATCCAGAGGTATGAAGTCCAGAGTTGATGTAACTGCAACACCAGTTATTGAGTTAAAGACCAAAGAAGAATAAGTGAGGGGAAAAGGCAAAGAAGAGAAAGTTGAAAAAACAAGCAAGCAAAACATATCTCCTATAAATTGTTTCACAAAAACTCCACCCAGTGATATCCATTTACATCTTCTTGACCAAAAATATTAGATTTGGTCACATAATTTTTGCTGATAATCAATTGTGTTTATACTGCAGATGGTGACTGTAACCATGAAATCAGAAGATGACTGCTTCTTGGCAGGAAAGAGATGACAAACCTAGGCAGTGCATTAAAAAGTTGAGACATTACTCTGCCGACAAAGGTCTGTATAGTCAAGACTATGGTCTTCCCAGTGCTCACGTAAGGCTGTGAGAGCAGAACTGTAAAGAAGACAGAACACCAAAGAATTGATGCTTTTGAACTGTGGTCCTGGAGAAGACTCTTGAAAGTCCCTTGGACAGCAAGGAGATCAAACCAGTCAATCTTAAGGGATATCAATCCTGAACATTCACTAATGGACTGGTGCTGAAAGCTGAAGTTCCAGTATTTTGGTCATCTAATGCAAACAGACAACTCACTGAAAAAATTCCTGATTCTGGGAAAGACTGAGGGCAGAAGAAGAGGGCATCAGAGGAAGAGATGGTGGACAGTATCACTAATGTGATGAACATGAACTTGGGCAAACTCCATGAGATAGTGAGGGACAGAGAGGCCTGGCATCCTGTAGTCCATGGGATCACAAAGAGTAGTACACCACTGGTTGACTGAACAATAACAACATAAAAATAAATATAGTGTATGATTCAACCTAATGTGGCATATGGTAACCACTGGCTACAAGAGAGGCTGGGAGATAGGATGGTCATGTGAACCGATTGCCACTCTGAATAGAATCAAAGTTCAGCTAATAAGAATAAATGTTAAATAAATACTAAATAAGTAACTAGCAATGTCTCCCATGTTCACAGAGAGAAAGCTGATAAATGGAATGTATTTCCTAGTCAGAATTTATCTAAAATAGCCAAGCCACTATAACTGAGGAGAATAATTATGAAATATATTCTCTTAATGAAATAGAATAATCCCCCCCCCCACTTTAGCAAAGCATGTGCCCAGAAGCAGGGTAAAAATAAGTGAATCAATAAATACAAATATAAGCCTGCAAAAGCAGAGTTCTATTACAGCAATAACTCAGGTTCCAGCTTCCTATCCTTATCTCTGCTTGACAAAGATGACCAAATGGTTAATATAAACTTACCTTCCTACATAGGTTCCAAAGAAAAGATTCAAAAGATCCCCAAGGAGAGAGTGATGGTACTCAAAGAGATTCAACCTGCAACTGTTTTTCAGCAATAACAACAGAAAAGAAGCTGTGGATTCTGTTGAGAGAGAGAGGGGCAGGGTAGGGGGGGATATAATGAGATGATATACAAGAGTTTGAGGGAAAGACAAATGGGCAATACTACAAAAATAATCTGAAAGAGAGAAAGAAAGGAACCTGAAAACTCATTGTAGAAAAGTAATAAGGTAGGTAGTGGGATTTAGCAACTGACACAAAAGGATCATGGAAAAGGGGGAAAGGCAATCAAACACAAATGATAGACATGAAAGGTCTATCAGATGAGGGATGGTATAAAAGGCCTAGGAGCAATGAACTGTAGTCTCTGTTGGAAATGAAAAATTAATGAGCTACAATATAGAAATAATTGTGTGTGTGTGTGAGTGTGTGTTTAGTTGCTAAGCTATGTCTGACTCTTTTGCAACCCCTTGTACTNGGTGCTGGAGAAGGCTCTTGAGAGTTCTTTGGACTGCAAGGATATCAAACCAGGCATTCCTAAAGGAAATCAACACTGAATATTCATTGGAAGGACTGATGCTGAAGCTGAAGCTCCAGTACTCTGGCCAGCTGATGCAAAGAGCTGACTCATAAAAGACCATAATGCTGTGAAAGATTAAAGGCAGGAAGAGAAGAGGGTAACAGAGGATGAAATAGCTGGATGGCATCACTGATTCAATGGACATGAGTTTGAGCAAACTCTGGGAAATAGTGAAGGACAGGGAACCTGTTATGCAGCAGTCCATGGGTCTCAAAAAGTCAGACACGACTGAACAACAACAAATTTTCCTCTAGGGTCAACTCAGATTCCCATATCATCAGATGTTAGGGTCCAGTTCTATTGTTATTTTACCAGTGTTTTAAATTCTAATTTTATGAAATTAATATTACTTTCAGAAGACAATATACATATTTTCAAAAGATAAAGTTAGTTCTATTGCCATAANATGGGTCTCAAAAAGTCAGACACGACTGAACAACAACAAATTTTCCTCTAGGGTCAACTCAGATTCCCATATCATCAGATGTTAGGGTCCAGTTCTATTGTTATTTTACCAGTGTTTTAAATTCTAATTTTACAAAATTAATATTACTTTCAGAAGACAATATACATATTTTCAAAAGATAAAGTTAGTTCTATTGCCATAAACTTCATAATGGATAAGAATGGAAATTGCAGCCCAACATTCTCAAAATCCATTTATGTTCTACTAATTTTCCTTCAATTTTTCTCCTCCTTTTGTAACTCATTCACAAGGTCCTTTTGCTCCTTTCTGAAATGTTAAATTTTGAATGCACTATTTACTACCACCAGTTTTGTTGTTTCTTGGTTCTATATAATAGGTTGACTAACAAGTGCCAAGAATTTTCTTTGCTAGGTACCTGTAAATCTCCTCATAATGTCTGCGTGTTTGACAACCTTCCTCCCCCTTGATAATCTTACCAAGAATTTCTTCAAGGTCATCAAGCTTAAAATATATATTTGTAATCATTATATAGTAAGGTCTTCAAAAGGAGGACTTGTTTTGGACATTTTTTGGTGCAGAGTGACATTTATTCTTCTGCCAGTATCAATAAATAAGAACAGGGATAATCTATATGTGTGTCATCATTCAGAAAATTGACAAAAATGGCTAGAGAACTGTCTCTTAAGTGAACCAGTTATCATCTAGTATCTGGGTCAGAAAATGTATAGTGGTTAGGTTGATTTATCTTCCGTATTGTATGCCAATTTCTTATCATCTGCTTCCTAGGTATAACCTATCAACTTTGAGAGACGACTCTCAGGTTCAACAACAATGTGTTAACATCTTTGAAGGCATTCATCATATATGTAAAAATCAAGAGTAAATTCCTTCTAAGATTATGTTTCTAAGATGTTATTGGAAAGGAACAAAAAGTGTAACATAAATAAAAAACAGAACACTTTAAAATTAGAATGCAGAATTCTGACTGTCCTGTCTAAATTCATGTCATAAGTAGAATCTGTGTTTAGAAACCACAGTTGTTACCTTGATATTTTCTCCTCCTTTCATCACTCCTAAAAGGCCATATGTGCTTTCTATTTTCATGTCTTCTCCCTATCCCACCATACAAGATTTTCTTACACTTATTTACTTTTGATTTCTCTGTAGTTTACCCTATGTGATCTTCTATACAATACTAAATCCCTATCAGTTCTGCAAAATATATTTCATATTGCTTTAAAGTGTGGTTTTTCTCAAACCCCAGATGCAGTAAATGTGAAACACTATGACGTGTGTAAACGCAAGTCACTACATTCATTTGCTTAAGACAACTTAATTGCTTGCAGAAGCAACTCCACTTTCATCTAGGAAAACAAATTCAATGATCATTGGAAAGTGATAATAAAAAAAGAAATAATCCATCATCTGTCTGCCAGTGGCTCTTTCATAACACCTCTTACCACCAAAGAGTCAATGCTGGAGGGAGGGGTGTCAAAGAGAGTGAGGATGGTGAACTGACAGCTAATGTTCCAATGAAATTACTGCTGAACCAGAGGTAGAAAAATAATACCAAGCAAATGTTTCAAATAGGAAACAGCTGCATGCAATAGACAGCTCTGAGAGCTTTTGTCACAATAAAATGTATAAAAGGAGAAGACAGTGTTTCTTAGAATTCTGAGCTTCTAAAGGGATCAAATTAGAGAAATCTGATAAGCTGTGAATAAAACAGAAGGCAGTTGACATTACCCAAGGTTTACAAAAATTTTTAACATATATGTTATTATGAAAATTCACTACACCTCTTCTCTAACTCAGAGATGTATATGGAGTATTTAGAAGAGCAAGGTTACAGGAGGAGAAGCAGGTGAGTCTAATCCCAACCAAACTACATGGAGATTTCGCAATTGAGGCAGCATGGGGTGGATGTTGGTGAGAGAATCCTAAAGAGTCCTATAAATGACCCTATATTTTAAGACCATCTGCAGATATACAGGAGTTTGAGGGAGTAAAGGGAACTACAAGAGAAATCTTGAGGAAAGAGGATGCCCACTTGGGGCAAATTATATATTTTGATGACCTCTGAAGATTTACTTCCACTGAAAGGCATGCTCGGGAGAGACCATAGTGCTTAGGTTGGTAAAACTGGCAAGAACTCTGCTGCCCAGACCAGATAACAGTAGGATATGCCTTTGAGCTTAATACTGGTAGTCCCCAAGGATATTGTTTTATTTCTACCATCTGATGGGACCTATGAAAGCCTGGAACATTAGAGTTCCCTTTTGAGTGTGAGGTACATGAAAAATTAATCAAGGAGAGTGCAGAAATTCTCTATCTCAATTGAGCTGATATTAGATAGCAGTTTGTAGAGCTGTTCACTGGATGCTGGACAAACATCCTTGAAAAATCAGAGTAAAGGTCATCCAGTGACTCATTTTGCAAACAAGTAGAAAAACAAAATACCATGGAGAACTGTCTCCCAACACTGCCTTTCACTAATGACTGTCCAAGGGATTAACATTTCTTCCAACAATACTCATAGACCAAAGGAAGTACCACGCCCTCACTTATACATTCTACCCTCAGAAAATAGTTGTATAAAAAACATTTATTCAAATACAATTTTCAGCATCTGATGCAATTTTTATTTTTTCTCATGCTCATGCTCTTATCTACCATTTTATAATGAACTGAGTGATTCTATTTCATAGTAAAATGCTCCATAGTATTTACTGAGTATTTTTATATGCCATGTATTTTGCCAAGCACACAACATGTCTTATATCACTCAAAGTTTGCAATGAACTTACAATGAAATATTACTATCTCTATCTTATAGATAAAGAAACAAGACTTCCAGTCAAGATAGTATGGTAAGTCTCTGTAAGGTACATACACTCACACATCCACTCACACAAAAAGGCACACACTCATGCACCAAACACACACATGTTCAGCCAGCTGTCACTGATATTCCAAAAAGAGTTGATAAAACTTAAAATGAAACATTATAGAGATGTAGCCATTTTCAAATATAATATTAATGACTATATATATCTGAAAAACAACAAAAATAAAAAGCAGAAATCAGAGGTAAGAACAGCTTCCAGGGTTTCACATCTGAAAGTAGGCAATGGAATCTGACTCCTGAAAGGGATTGGAACTAAAACTATTCCCACACAAGTTGAGGATCCAGAGCCAAACTTATTGCTTAAATAGGATAAAGCTTCCCTATTGGTAAAAGAAAACTGTAAAAGGCTGACCATTGTCATTGAACACACCTTAGATAAATGCTACATTTCGATAGAAATAGAAGGAGCAAAAATGCCTTCCTTACAGTATCTGGGCTTAGTTACTCAGAGTTTCCTGACTGTTCCCTGATACGCATAATACCAACATGGGCCAGAGGCTTGGAACACACGAAACAGTTCTAAAACTGAAGGATAACTGGTGAAAATAACAACCAGAATATGGGGACAGGGAAAGGTAACAAACAGGGGACTAAAACAAGATGATAGACTTAAACCCAGACAGATCCTTAAGTATGTTTTTATATAATAAACACTGCAATTAGAAGATAGAGATTTGGGAATGGATTTTTTAAAAACCCAACTACATACTGTTAATAAGAAACATGTTTTAAATAAAGACACAGATGGGTTAAAAGTGAAGAGATGGAAACACACATACTATTAAAACTCTAATTAAAAGAAAGCTGGTATGATTCTGTCAATACCAGACAGAGGGAACTTTAAAACAAAGAATATTTCCCAAGACAAGGAAAGGCATTTCATAATAATAAGATGGTTGATGGTTTATCAAGAAAACAGCAGTCCTTAATGTATAAGAACCTAAAACAGAGCATCAAAGTAAATGAAACAAAATTAACAAAATGAAAAAGAAAAAAAAAGATCATGTTTGGAGATTTCAGTACTCCTCTATCATTGATAGAACAACTAGATGAAATAATCAATGCAAATTTAAAGAAAATTTTGAATAATACTGTCAACTCGTCCTAATCAAATGATAATCAACACACCCAGAAGCTACAGCATACACAGTCTTTTCAAAAGCACATAAAATATTTACCAAGACAGACCATATGATGACCTCAAAATAAACCTCAAATTTCTCAAAGTACTAAAACTATACAAAGTATTTTTGACTACAAAGAAGTTTAACTAGAACTCAACAATAATGCTGTATCTAAAAATTCTCCAAATACTTGGAAATTAAGCATACATTTCTTAATATCCTCAGTTCAGTTCAGTTCAGTCGTGTCCGACTCTTTGAGACCCCATGAATCGCAGCATGCCAGGCCTCCCTGTCCATCACCGACTCCCAGAGTTCACTCAGACTCACGCCCATCGAGTCAGTGATGTCATCCAGCCATCTCATCCTCGGTCGTCCCCTTCTCCTCCTGCCCCCAATCCCTCCTAGCATCAGAGTCTTTTCCAATGAGTCAACTCTTCACATGAGGTGGCCAAAGTACTGGAGTTTCAGCTTTAGCATCATTCCTTCCAAAGAAAGCCCAGGGCCAATCTCCTTCAAAATGGACTGGTTGGATCTCCTTGCAGTCCAAGGGACTCTCAAGAGTCTTCTCCAGCACCACAGTTCAAAAGCATCAAGTCTTCGGTGCTCAGCCTTCACAGTCCAACTCTCACATCCATACATGACCATAGGAAAAACCATAGCCTTGACCAGACAGACCTTAGTCGACAAAGTAATGTCTCTGCTTTTGAATATGCTATCTAGGTTGGTCATAACTTTTCTTCCAAGGAGTAAGCATCTTTTAATTTCATGGCTGCAGTCATAGAGGTCAACAAAAAATCAAAAGTGAAGCTAGAAAATATTTGAATTTAATGATAATAAGAAAACAATATGTCAGATTTTGTGAGATGCCACTTATGGCATTACCTTAAGAAGTTATATAAAAAAAAGATTAAAGTAACCTAAGGTGAATAGAAGGCTTTCCAGGTGGTGCTAGTGGTAGAGAACGCACCTGCCAAGGAAGGAGACTTGAGATGTGGGTTTGAACCCTGGGTTGGGAAGATCCCCTGGAGGAGGGCATGGCAACTCACTTCAGTACTCTCACCTGGAGAATCCCATGAACAGAGGAGTCTGGTGGACGCCAGTTCATTGGGTCACAAAGAGTCAGACATGACTCAAGTGACTTAGCATACATGCACCCAAGGTAAATACAAGGAATAAAATAGAAAAAATATTTTATCTAAATTAATAAAGATAAAAACCCAGAAAATAAAAATTTAAAAAAACTCAACAATGAAATTTGGCTTTTTGAAAGATATAAAATTGATGAATCCCTAACAATTCTGATCAAATTTAAAAAAAAAAAAAGAGAGAGAGAGAGAGCAAGAAACATAAAGTACCAATATCAATAATGAAAACTGGTACATCAAGACAGATCTTACAAACACTAAAAAAAAAAAAAGGAAATATAATTAACACCTTTAGGCATGCATGCTTCAGTCGATGGGGTCACAAAGAGTCAGAAACAACTTAGTGACTGAATGGCAGAAAGTCCAATACATTTGATAAAGTACATTAAATGAACAAGTTCCCTCAAATACACCAATTAGCAAAATTAAAACAAAAAATAAGTAACATATATAGCATTTTCTTTGATAAAGAAATTAAATCAATCATTTTTAAACTTTCTGAAAAGGAAGTTCCTTCCAGGATGGCGTCAGGGGTGAATTTTATCAATCATTAAGGTTAATTAAAAAAAAAAAAAACCAATACCACCCACACACTTTCAGAAAACAGGAAAAGGAAACACTTTCCAACCTATTTTGAAACCAATAGTACTATAAAATCAAAACTTGATAATGATATTACATGGAAAGGACATGATGGTATAACATCTTTCATAAATATAAATATAAAAAATAAAATAATAGCAAACCAATCCAATATTATATTAAAAGGATAGTAAAATAAGAAAGGGGAATTAATTCCAATAATACAAAGGGAAGAACTACATAGCCTAAATAAATGTAGTAAAAGGATTAGTCAAAATCCAGCTTTTAAAAAAAAAAACTCTCAGAAAACTAGAAATAAAAGGAAATATTCTCAATTTGATAGACAACTTCCACAAAAAGTCTACAGCAAACTTCACAGTATTAAAATATTAAACGCTGTTACTCAAGTCACAAAAAAAAAACCCAGGAAGTATTTCTGCTCTCAGCACTTCTGTTCCCATTGTACTGGGGTTCTATCTGATAGAGTAAGGGAACAATTTTAAATAATAGTCATAAAAATTACAAAAGAAAAAGGGAAACGTGATTGTTTCTAAATTGAACAAGTGTGGGTGCATGTGTGCTAAGGCATTTCAGTCATGTCCAACTCTCCGTGACCCTATGGACTGTAGCCCACCAGCCTCCTCTGTACATGGGATTCTCCAGACAAGAATATTGGAGTGGGTAGCTATGCCCTCCTCCAGGGCACCTTCTCCACCCAGGTATCAAACCCATGTCTCCTACCTCTCTTGCATTGGCAGGCAGGTTCTTTACAACTAATGCCACCTGGGAAGCCTTTAAACAAGTGTACACCTAAAAAATTCAAAGGATTCTTAAAAAAAAGTACTAGATCTCATAAATGAATTCTACCAAGCTCAGTTGTGTCCTATTCTTTGCAAACCCATGGAATGTAGCCCACCAGTTTCCTCTGCCCATGGAATTTTCCAGGCAAGAATACTGGGGTGCATTCATATTCCCTTCTCCAGGGTATCTTCCGGACCCAGGAAATGAAGCTAGGTCTCCTGTATTGCAGGCAGATTTTTACTATCTGAGCCACTAGGGAAGCTCCCACCAAGTCTTAAGTACAAGGTTAATATATGAAATATATTTGTTCATGTCAGCAACAAACAATGGGGATTGAAACATTTTGAAATTAGTATATTTTTAGTAGCAGAAAAAAAATCTAAAATAACCAGCAATAAACTTAACAAAAGACATTTAAGACCACTATATAGAAAACTATAGAATATTCTGAGAGAAACTGTATAAATAAGTCCATGGGGTCGTGAAGAGTCAGACATGACTGAGCGACCTCACTTTCATTTTTCATGTCCATTGGAGAAGGAAATGGCAACCCACTCCAGTGTTCTTGCCTGGAGAATCCCAGGGACGGGGGAGCCTGGTGGGCTGCCGCCTATGGGGTGGCACAGAGTTGGACACGACTGAAGCGATGTAGCAGCAGCAGCAAATAAATAAGGAGGTGTATCAGGTAGCATAATGGTAAAGAATCTATTCACCAATTCAGGAGACTCAGAGACGTGAGTTCTATACCTGGGTCAGGAAAATCCCCAGTAGTGGGAAATGGCAAATCCATTCCAGTATTCTTGCCTGGAAAATTCCATAGACATAGGAGCCTGGTGGGCTACAGTCCTTGGGGTCACAATGAGTTGGGCATGAATGAGTGAGTGCATGTTTGGTGCACACATACACACACACACACACACACACACACACACACCATATCAATAGGTTAGAAGACTCACTATTATAAAGATGCCTTTTGTCCTAATATTGATTAACTAATTCAATACAGTTCCAGTCAAAATCCCAACACATTTTATGGAGAAATTGGCAAGCCAATACTAAAATTTATATAGATATACAAAGGACCTAGGGCAGGCAAAGCAAACTTCAGAAAGAAGGACAAAATTGAAGAAAATACACAGCTTGGTTCTNTGCCTTTTGTCCTAATATTGATTAACTAATTCAATACAGTTCCAGTCAAAATCCCAACACATTTTATGGAGAAATTGGCAAGCCAATACTAAAATTTATATAGATATACAAAGGACCTAGGGCAGGCAAAGCAAACTTCAGAAAGAAGGACAAAATTGAAGAAAATACACAGCTTGGTTCTAATAGTTACTATAAAACTGCAGTAGTTAAGATGGTATCATACAGACATAAAGAGAGAAAAATAGAATGGAACAAAACAGAATCCAGAAGTATGTGAGAGAGGTAGGTAAGAAAATTGTTGCAAACATAATGACCACTAAACATAAGAGAAAAATCAAAATCTATGCATTGTAAAGGCAGAGAAACCAGAGATCAAATTGCCAACATCCACCAGATCTTGGAAAAAACAAGAGAGTTCCAGAAAAACATCTACTTCTGCTTTATTGACTATGCCAAAGCCTTTGACTGTGTGGATCACAATATACTGTGGAAAATTCTGAAAGAGATGGGAATACCAGACCACCTGACCTGCCTCTTGAGAAACCTATAGGCAGCTCAGGAAGCAACAGTTAGAACTGGACATGGAACAACAGACTGGTTCCAAATAGGAAAAGGAGTACATCAAGGCTGTATATTGTCACC
>SJYA01002106.1:239188-273080 GCA_006410615.1 Neotragus moschatus | reverse complement strand
AGTGATGCTTCCTAAGGCCCACTTGACTTTGCATTCCAGGATGTCTGGTTCTAGGTGAGTGATCACACCGTCGCGATCATCTGGGTTATGAACATATCCCCTTCCCTTCTGAACCTCCCTCACGTCTCCCTCCCCTTTCCACCCCTCTAGTTTGATACAGAGCCTGTATTTGAGTTTCCTTAGCCATACAGCAAATTCCTGTTGGCTATCTGTTTTACATATATATGGTAATGTAAGTTTCCATGTTACTCTTTCCATACATCTCACCCTCTGCTCCCTCTCTCCATGTCCATATGTCTATTCTCTATGTCTGCTTTTGTATTGTTGCCCTGTAAATAAATTCTTCAGTACCATTTTTCTAGATTCTGCATATATGCATTAAAATATGGTATTTATCTTTCTCTTTCTGACTAACTTCACTCTGTATAATAGGTTCTAGGTTCATCTACCTCCTGAGAACTGACTCAAATGCATTCCATTTTATGNTGTATTGTTGCCCTGTAAATAAATTCTTCAGTACCATTTTTCTAGATTCTGCATATATGCATTAAAATATGGTATTTATCTTTCTCTTTCTGACTAACTTCACTCTGTATAATAGGTTCTAGGTTCATCTACCTCCTGAGAACTGACTCAAATGCATTCCATTTTATGGCTGAATAATATTCCATTGTTTATATGTACCAAAACTTCTTTATCCATTCATCTGTCAATGGATATCTAGGTTGCTTCCATGTACTAGCTCTGGTAAATAGTACTACAATGAACAATGGGATACATGTGTCTCTTTCAATTTTGGTTTCCTCAGGGTATATGTCTAGGAATGGGATTTCTGGGTCATCAGTTCAGTTCAGTCACTCAGTCATGTCTGACTGTTTGCAACTCCGTAGACTGCAGCATGCCAGGCCTCTCTGTCCATCACCAACTCCCGGAGTTTACTCAAACTCATGTCCATTCAGTCAGTGATACCATCCAACCATCTCATCCTCTGATGATCCCTTCTCTTCCCACCTTCAGTCTTTCCCAGCATCAGGGTCTTTTCAAATGAGTCAACCCTTCGCATCAGGTGGCCAAAGTATTGGAGTTTCAGCTTCAACATCAGTCCTTCCAATGAATATTCAGGACTGATTTCCTTTAGGATGGACTGGTTGGATCTCCTCGCAGTCCAAGGGACTCTCAAGAGTCTTCTCCAACACGACAATTCAAAAACATCAGTTCTTCAGCACTCAGCTTTCTTTATAGTCCAACTCTCACATCCGTACATGACCACTGGTAAAACTAAAGCTTTGACTAAACAAAACTTTGTCAGCAAAGTAATGTCTCTGCTTTTTAATATGCTGTCTAGGTGGGTCATAACTTTTCTTCCAAGGAGCAAGTGTTTTTTAATTTCATGGTAGCAGTCACCATCTGCAATGATTTTGGAGCCCAGAAAAATAAAATCTGCCACTGTTTCCACTGTTTCTTCATCTATTTGCCATGAAGTGATGGGACCAGATCCATGATCTTAGTTTTCTGAGTGTTGAGCTTTAAGCCAATTTTTTCACTCTCCTCTTTCACTTTCATCAAGAAGCTCTTTAGGTCGTCTTCACTTTCTTCCTTCGGGGTGGTGTCTTCTGCATATCTGAGGTTATTGATATTTCTCCCGGCAATCTTGATTCCAGCTTGTGCTTCATCAAGCCCAGTGTTTCTCATGATGTACTCTGCATATAAGTTAAATAAGCAGGGTGACAATATACAAACTGGACATATTCCTTTCCCTATTTGGAACCCACCTATTTTTCCATGTCCAGTTCTAACTGTTGCTTTCTTACCTGCATATAGATTTCTCAAGGACAGGTCAGGTGATCTGGGTTCCCATCTCTTTCAGAATTTTCCAGTTTATTATGATCCAGACAATAAGGTTTTCACATAATCAATAAAGCAGAAATAGATGTTTTTCTGGAACTCTTTTGGTTTTTCAATGATCCAACAGATGTTGGCAATTTGATCTCTGGTTCCTCTGCCTTTTCTAAAACCAGTTTGAACAACTGGAANCATATAGATTTCTCAAGGACAGGTCAGGTGATCTGGGTTCCCATCTCTTTCAGAATTTTCCAGTTTATTATGATCCAGACAATAAGGTTTTCACATAATCAATAAAGCAGAAATAGATGTTTTTCTGGAACTCTTTTGGTTTTTCAATGATCCAACAGATGTTGGCAATTTGATCTCTGGTTCCTCTGCCTTTTCTAAAACCAGTTTGAACAACTGGAAGTTCATGGTTCATGTATTGTTTAAGCCTGGCTTGGAGAATTTTGAGTGTTATTTTACTGGTGTGTGAGATGAGTGCAATTATGCGGTAGTTTGAACATTCTTTAGCATTGCCTTTCTTAGGGATTGGAATGAAAAGTGACTTTTTCCAGTCCTACTGGGTCATATAATTTTATTCCTAATTTTTTAAGGAATCTCCATACTGTCTTCCATAATGGCTGTATCAACTTACATTCCCACCAACGGCATAAGACCATTCCCTTTTCTCCACACTCTCTCCAGCATTTATTGTTTGTAGACTTTTTGATGAGGGCCATTCTGACCTGTGTGAAGTGACATCTCATTATAGTTTTGATTTGCATTTCTCTAATAATGAGTGATGTTGAACATCTTTTCATGTATTTGTTAGCCATCTTTATGTCTTCTTTGGAGAAATGTCTGTTTAGGTCTTTTTCTCACTTTTTGATTGGGTCGTTTGTTTTTCTGGTATTGAGTTGTATGAGCTGCTTGTATATTTTGGAAATTAATCCTTTGTCAGTTGTTCTATTTGCTGTTATTTTCTCCCATTCTGAGGGTTGTCTTTTCACCTTGCATATAGTTTCCTTTGCTGTGCAAAAGCTTTTAAGTTTAATCAGGCCCCATTTATTTACTTTGTTTTTAATTTCATTACTCTAGGAGGTGGGTCGTAGAGGATCTTGCTTTGATTTATGTCATTGAGTGTTCTGCCTATGTTTTCCTCTAAGAGTTTCATAGTTTCTGGTCTTAGATTTATATTCTTAATACATTTTGACTTTATCTTTATGTATGGTGTTAGGAAGTGTTCTAATTTCATTCTTTTACATGTAGCTGTCCAGTTTTCCCAGCACCATTTATTGAAGAGTCTATCTTTGCCCCATTGTATATTCTTGCCTCCTTTGTCAAAAATTGGGTGCATGGGTTTATTTCTGGGCTTTCTATCTTGTTGCATTGATCTATATTTCTTTCTTTCTTTCTTTTTTTTTTGTTGCCAGTACCATACTGTCTTGATGACTGTAGCCTTGTGGTATAATCTGAAGTCAGGGAGAGTGATTTCTCCATCTTTGTTCTTCTTACTCAAGACTGCTTTGGCTATTCAGGGTCTTCTGTGTTTCCATATGAATTATGGAATTTTTTGTTCTAGTTCTGTGAAAAATGCCATTGGTAATTTGATAGGGATCACATTAAATCTGTAGATTGCGTTTGGTAGCATGGTCATTTTCAAAATGTTGATTCTTCCTACCCAGGAACATGGACTGTCTCTCCATCTGTTTATATTGTCTTTGATTTCTTTCATTAGTGTCTTATAATTCTCTGTGTACAGTTCTTTTGTCTCCTTAGGTAGGTTTATTCCTAGATATTTAATTCTTTTTGTTGCAATGGTGAAAGGGATTGACTCCTTAATTTCTCTTTCTGATTTTTCATTGTTAATATATAGAAATGCAAGTGATTTATGTGTATTGATTTTGTATCCTGTTACTTTGCTTAATACACTGATTAGCTCTAGTAATTTTCTAATACTATCTTTAGGGTTTCTATGTCCAGTATCATATCATCTGCAAACAGTGAGAACCTCTTTGCCCAGTCTTTCTCTATAGCTCTGCTCATTCAGGCACTTAGAAGGCTCCTTTGCCTGGGATCTTTCTCTGTTGTTCGGTCCATCAGGCACATAGAGGGGCTCCCCCAGGCGGGATCCTACTCTGTGAAGTGCGTCAGGCATTTGATGGGCCAGCCTCTCTGTTGTTCAGCTGCTGGTGCTGGTGTGTGGGGAGAGAGAGGCTATGGTGATGGCTCCACCCCCTATGTATGACTCAGCAGTATCCCCTTGCTTCCATGGCTGCCTGGCTTTCCTCCACAGGCATTTCCCACCACAATCTCCTTCCTCACATCCCCTTGATCCGTCTTTTCACAGTCAACAGCAGCCCTTGCCTTGGGATTCCTCTACAATCCCTAAACTCCAGCTCCTAGCCACTGCACCTTTCAGGGGGACCTGCGTCCCTGTCCAGGGTGTGTATGGCTGCAACAAGGACTGTCTGATCCTCATTCCATTTATGCTGCCACAGATCAGCTGTTTCACTCTCAGCCTTAAATGTTTCTCCTCTGACTCAGACAATTGCCCTGATATGGGGTTTGGACCCCTGCTTCAGTTCCCCCACCCACCGAGGGCAGGTCCAGTCCTACTAACACTCCTGTTTTCCCCCTGTTCCTTTGTCCTACTGAGTTTTGTGTGGTTCTATATATTCTTTGCCACTCTCAGCTGGTGTTCTGCATGCACTTCTGTGTCTGAAGGTGTATCCCTGAAGTATCTGTGGAGAGAGATGTACTCCACATCCACCTACTCCTCCACCACCTTGTTCTCCCTTTCTCTCCTTGTTATTTTTTGGAACTCTGCATTCTGATGGGTATATCTTTCCTTTCCTCCTTTGCCTTTAGCTTCTCTTCTTTTCTCAGCTATTTGTAAGGCCTCTTCAGACAACCATTTTCCTTTTTTGCATTTCTTTTTCTTAGGAATTGTCTTGATCATTGTCTTTTGTACATTGTCACAAACCTCCATTCCATAGTTCTTTAGGCACTCTGTCTATCTGATCTAATACCTGGAGTCTATTTGTCACGTCCACCATGTAATTGCAAAGGATTTGATTAGGTCATACCGGAATGGTCTGGTGGTTTTCCCTAGATTATGCAATTTAAGTCTGAATTTTGTAATAAAGAATCATGAACTGAGCCACAGTCAGCTCCCGGTCTTGGTTTTGCTGCCTGTATAGAGCTTCTCCATCTTTGGCTGCAAAGAGTATAATCAATCTGATTTCAGTATTGACCATCGGGTGATGTCTGTGTGTAGAGTCTTCTCTTGTGCTCTTTGAAGAGGGTGTTTGCTATCACCAGTGCATTCTCTTGGCAAAACTCTCTTAGCCTTTGCCCTGCTTCATTTTGTACTCCAAATGAAGTACTCCAATGCCAAATTTGCCTGTTACTCCAGGTATCTCTTGACTTCTTACTTTTGCATTCCAGTCCCCTATGATGGAAAGGGCATCTTTTGGGGGTGTTAATTCTAGAAGGTCTTGTAGGTTTTCATAGAACCATTCAACTTCAGCTTCTTCAGCATTACTAGTTGGGGCATAGGCTTGGATTACTGTGATATTGAATGGTTTGCCTTGGAATTTTGTTGTATACATCATTCGCTTCCTCGGTTAACTTTATTTCTAAGTATTTTATTGTTTTTGATTATATTATAAATGGGATAGATTTTTAAATTTCTTCTTCAGATGTTTCATCATTTGTATATGGAAATGCAACTGTACGTTGCGTTTCTGTACGTTGATTTTGTATTCTCCACCTTTACAGAAATTTATTAGTTCCGATCATTTTTTGGTTGAGTCTTGGAGATTTTCTCTATAAAAAATTATGTTGTCTGAAAATAGTAATAATTTTACTTCTTCCTTTCTAATGTGGATGTCTTTTATTTCTCTGTCTTGCCTACTAGACCTAGTTAGGACTTTCATTACTTTTCTGAGTAAGAGTGGTGAGAATGGGAATCCTTGTCTTATTCCTGTTCTTGGAGGAAAGGCTTTCCATTTTTCTTCTTTGTCATACATGACAGATATATCTTTATTATATTGATGCATGTTCCCTCTAGGAGAAGGGAATGGCAGCCCTCTCCAGTATTCTTACCTGGAGAATTCCTAGGATGGACAGAGGAGCCCAGCTGGCTAAGGTCCACGTGGTTGCAAAGAGTCCAACACGACTGAGCTACTAAGCACAGCACAGCACGTGTTCCTTCTATAGCCAATTTGTTAAGGTTTTTGTAGTGAAAGGATATTATATTTTGTTCAATGTTTTTCTGTGTCTGTTGAGATGATCATGCGATTTTTACCTTCCTTTTATTAATGTCATCTGTTATTTTATCAATTTGCATATGTTGAACCATTCCAGGGATAAATTCCTCTTGGTCATGGCATATAACCTTTTAATATGTCTTGAATTTAGTTTGCTAATATTTTGTTGAGAATTTTTGCATTTGTATTTGATCAGAGATATTGGTCTATAGATTTCTTTTCTTGTGGTTTCCTTATCTGGCTTTGGTATCAGGGTAATGCCAACCTCAAAATATGTGTTTGGGAGTCTCCCTTTCTTCTCAATTTTATGAAAGAGTTTGAGAAGGATTTATGCTAATTCTTCTTTAAATATTTGGTCAGATTTCCCAGGGAGCCCTCTGGTCCCGGTTTTCTGTGGTGGGACACAGCGATTATTGATTGAATCTGGTTATTAAATATTGTTATATTCAGATTCTCTTTTTTGTCTTGATTCAGTCTTGAAAGGTTGTGTATTTCTAGAACTTTACCCATTTCTTCTTCTCACATTTATGCAATTTGTTGGCTAATATTTGCTCTTAGTAGTCTTTTATTTCTGTATTAGTAGTCTTTTATTTCAGTATTAGTGTTTCGACTAGTAGTCTATGTATTTCTGTAGTGTTAATGTCTCTTTCATTTCTAATTTTATTTGTATTCTCTCTCTCTTTTTCTTAGTTTAGCTAAAGCTTGGTCAATTTTGTTTATCTTTTCAGAAAAGCTCTTACTTTGTTGGTCCTTCTGTCCTCTATTTCATTTATCTTTACTCTGATCTTTATCTTTTCCTTCCTCTGCTAAATCTGAGCTTAATTTATTCTTTTTTTCTAGTTTCTTGAGATATAAAGTTAGGTTGTTTATTTGAGGTATTTCTAATTTCTTTTTTGATTTATTTGTTTTTAATTGGAGGATAATATCTGTTTTGCATTGGAGGATAATCTCTTCATAATATTGTGCTGGTTTCTGCCATACATCAGCATGAATCATCCATAGGCATGCATATGTCCCCTCCCTCCTGAACTCCCCACCCCATCCCACCCATCTAGGTTGTCACAGAGCACCAGGTTTGAGCTTCTTGCATCACACCACAAATTCCCATTGGCTGTCTACTTTACATATAGCAAACAAAGTATATGCGTCAATGCTACTTTCTCAGCTTGTCCCACCCTCTCCTTCCCCCACTGTATTCACAAGTCTCTTTTTGCCACTGTCTCCATTGCTGCCCTGCAAATAGGTGCATCAGTACCATCTTTCTAGATTCCACATATTCTCATTAATATATGAAAATTTGTTTTTCTCTTTTTGACTTACTTTACTCTGTGTAATATGCTCTAGGTTCATCCACCTAATTAGAACTGAATCAAATGTGTTCCTTTTTGAGGGAACGCACATGTGTGTTAAGTCACTTTAGTTGTGTCTGTGACTCTGTGGACTGTAACCCACCAGGCTCCTCTGTCCATGGGATTCTCCAGGCAAGCATACTGGAGTGGCTTGCCATCCCATCCATTAGGGGATCTTCTTGACCCAGGAATCAAACCTGCATCTCTCATGTCTCCTGCATTGGCAGGCAGATTCTTTACCAATAGCATTACCTGCGAAATCCTTCATATGGCTGAGTAATATAAAAATACAGAATGCTTCATAAATTTGAAAAGCATCCCATGTTCACTGATTAGAAGACTTAATGCTAAGCTAAGATGGAAGTACCTCCCAAATTGATCAATAGGTTGCATGCAATCTTTATCACAATTCAGCTGGGTTTTGGGGCAGAAATTGTAGACATTTTAAACCATTTTTTATATGTAAAGCATATGTTTGATCTAAAGGAATGGACTCAAATGATTTCATTTGGAAAAAGTAAATCGCTTACACATCTACAGTGTACCAGATACTATTTGAAGTTCTGGAGATTAAGCAACGACCAGGACAAAATCTCTGCCTTTCTGGTGATTTATAGTCTGGCTATATCATTTTTAATGTATAGTTTTACTCTTTGTGGTTATAAAATCTGTATTTTTATGTTTAACAAAAAGCAACATTTAGCATAATTTTTCCTTGTCATACTTCAAAATTTTTCAACATTTAGTTCTGAAATTTATTTTCACATACGAAAAAATAATTTTTCACCAGTCTCCTTTATCTTATATTCCATTCTTCAGT
Source organism: Neotragus moschatus (assembly GCA_006410615.1). NCBI lineage: Eukaryota > Metazoa > Chordata > Mammalia > Artiodactyla > Bovidae > Neotragus > Neotragus moschatus. The sequence continues at coordinate 264,810 of SJYA01002106.1, read as the reverse complement.
CTATTCTGAAGTTATTGCTTGTTTATTTCACTGTGCCAACACTACAGTTCCCTGACTCGTGCTCCCTGCAGTGTAAGTGCAGGGTCTTAACTACTGGACCAACAGGGAAGTCTCTACAATGTTTTACTTTTAATGGGTTTATAATTTGCTTTAATATCCATCTATCAGGGAATTTTTTACTATAATGAAGTGGTTAAAATACCATTCTAATATAGTTATAATTTTCTAACTTTGACTTTTTTCACCTATACCAGAATGTTGTGTCCTTCGCTATGTTTTTATGTCTCTCTTATTGTTTCCTTTCAAACTAAGAACTCCCTTCAGCAGATCTAGTGGTGGTGAGCTCCCTCAGCTTTTGTTTGTCTTTAAAAAGGCCTTTATTTCTTCCTCATGCATAAAGGATAACTATGCCAGGTATAGTATTCTCGGTTGGCAGCTTTTCTCTTTTGATACTTTGAATGTGTTATTCCACTCTCTCCTGGCCTCAGCAGAATTTCTTCTGAGAAATTCATTGATACTCTAATGTGTTCCTTTGTAGGTAATTCTCTTTATCAATTCTTTTTGGCAATTTCATTGTAATGCATCTTGGAAAAGGTCTTTTTGCATTGAGAAAACAGGTGTTTTATTAACTTTATGGATGTCCAATTCTTTCCCCAGGTTTGGAAATTTCTTGTCTTCAAATAAACTTTTGGATCCTTCTCCCTTTCTTCTTCTGGTAAACCATCTATACTTTTATCTATATTTCCAATCAAATTTGATAAACCTTGTAGAGTTTCTTCACTTTTTAGAAACCTAATCCTCTCCCAACTGAATCATCACTTATTCTTTTTTCCATCTGATCTGCCCTGTTTCCTGTGCTCTCCAGTACATGCTGTATTTCATTCATCAAATTCCTCAGTTCCAGAATCTTTGTTTGGTTCTTTTTTATAACTTCAATTTCTTCGGGAAAGAATTCCGGTTCAATAATATTATTCTTGAGTTCATTAAATTGCCTGAGTTTTCTTGTAGCTGGTAAAATTTCTTCATAACAACTATTTTGAATTCCTTGTCTCTTAGGTACCAATATTTGGTGTCTTTAAGTTTGGTTGCTAGAGAATTATCATTTTCTTTTTGTAAGGAAAATTATCATACTTCCTTTATTTTTCATAGTGTTTGATAGAAGAAAAATTATGACCAACCTTGAGAGCACATTGAAAAGCAGAGACATTACTTTGCCAACAAAGGTCCATCTAGTCAAGGCTATGGTTTTTCCAGTGGTCATGTATGGATGTGAGAGTTGGACTGTGAAGAAGGCTGAGTGCCAAAGAATTGCTGCTTTTGAACTGTGGTATTGGAGAAGACTCTTGAGAGTCCCTTGGACTGCAAGGAGATCCAACCAGTCCATTCTGAAGATCAGCCCTGGGATTTCTTTGGAAGGAATGATGCTAAAGCTGAAACTCCAGTACTTTGGCCATCTCATGCGAAGAGCTGACTCATTGGAAAAGACGCTGATGCTGAGAGGGATTGGGGGCAGGAGGAGAAGGAGATGACAGAGGGTGAGATGGCTGGATGGCATCACTGACTCGATGGACATTGGTTTGGGTGAACTCCAGGAGTTGGTGATGGACAGGGAGGCCTGGCGTGCTGTGATTCATGGGGTTGCAAAGAGTTGGACACAACTGAGCAACTGAACTGAACTGAACTGAACTGACAGTATGAGTTTCTGCTTTCATACTGTTTACTTTGGTTCTTACATTTCAACAGGCTGACAATTAGAAACCTTCCCTGGTGGCTCAGACAGTAAAGAATCTGCCTGCAATGTGGGANGGACACGACCTAGCTACTGAACTGAACTGAACTGATGGTGCTTTCTATGGAGGCAGTGCAAACTATTTCTTATTTAATTGTGGTAAAAAACACATAACATGTACTTACAGCTAGTAAGAGCAGGGCTGGGATGCATTGTGTTTAAATTGAATTCAAACTGAGTGGATGTTATCTCCTTAATCATTCTTCTATACCACATTTTAAGTTTGTCTCTAAAGATAAAACAGGTATGTAGTGAGTCTCTTCAATTGTGTCTGACTCTTTGCAACCCTATAGACTGTAGCCCACCAGTCTTCTCTGTTCATGGGGTTCTTCAGTCAAGAATACTAGAGTGGTTTGCCATGCCCTCCTCTAGGGGATCGTCCCAACCCTGGAATCAAACCTGTGTCTCCTGCATCTCCTGTATTGCAGGCAGGTTCTTTACCCACTGAGCCACCTGGGAAGCATCAAAATAAAATATGCTATGGAATTCCTTGGCAGTCTAGTGGTTAGGAATCCATACTTTCAGTGCTGAGGGTCCAGGTTCAATCCCTGGTCAGGAAACTAAGATCCCATAAGCTATGGGGTACAGCCAGAAAATGTTAATATGGATGAGATATTTACTATATGATGTTCCAGTGTTTATGTAAAATGGATCTGTTAGAATACTTGATTTCTACGTCCAGTGACTGAAAATGATTAAAACAATTAATGTAAAACTGACATGAAAAGGCATTTACTCATTCTTGCAGAATGTGTTTCCCTAAGGTGAGTGGGCATAGAATAGGATTTCTCAACTTCAATACCGCTGACATTTAGGGCTGGATCATTGTTATGGGAGGCCGTCCTGTGTGTTGTAGGATGTTTACTGCCATCCCTGGGCTCTTTCCCAGAGATGACAACAGCGCCACTTCCCTCAGGCATAACAGTGAAAATACCAACAGATGTTGCCAGATGTCCCCTGGGGCAAATCGCCCACAGCTGAGAGCCACTTGTTCAGAATACAAAAATATTCCTTTATTTACATCTCGAGCTAGTTGTTTGGACATTCTCTGTGTTAAAAAAAAAAAAAAAATCCACACCTATTTTGAGTACATATTATGTTCCAGGCATTTTCAAAGTGCTTCACAGGTATTAACTCATCTAATCCCCCCAAGTTATAAGGTAGACACTTATAATGTATACAAATTATAATCCCCCAACCTTATAAAGTAGACACTTTATAAAGTAGNAAAAAAAAAAAAAAAAAAAATCCACACCTATTTTGAGTACATATTATGTTCCAGGTATTTTCAAAGTGCTTCACAGGTATTAACTCATCTAATCCCCCCAAGTTATAAGGTAGACACTTATAATGTATACAAATTATAATCCCCCAACCTTATAAAGTAGACACTTTATAAAGTAGATGCAGTGCATTTGTTAGAGGAAATACAAACCCTGTGAGTCTAATGGGAAAGCCCACTCTCCCTACTACTTTCCATAATGCTTAACTTCCTCTTTGACTGTGCCAGTGACTTCCAATTGCCTTTCTTTCTTTCTTTTTTTTTTTTATGTGCTATGCTGTGGCATGTGGGATCTTAGTTTCCTGACCAGGGATCAAACCCACTTGCCCTGCAGTGGAAGCATGCTAAATTGGGTCTGACTCTTTGCGCCTCCATAGACCATAGCCCACCAGGCTCCTCTGTCCATAGGACTTCCCAGGCAAGGATACTAGAGTGGGTTGCCATTTCCTTCTCCAGGGGATCTCCCTGACCCAGGGTTTGAACCCCCACCTCTTGCAGTGGTAAGCAGATTATTCTACCATTGAGCCACCAGGGAGTTCCCTCCAATTCTTTCTTGATGCAGCTTTTGATGTTCTGTGATGAGAAATGGAGTATTTCCTACCATATCAATAAGCAAGAATGCCACAGTCATCAGCTATTCTGGTGCTCCATATGTGAATTTCTGAGCCAGGAGGACACCCAGGAAGGAAAACAGTATCTGCTATCTGGAAGCCAGAAGGCTTCAGCCACTCCCTACAGTGAGCACTGAGGAGCTGGGAGGTGGGGGGTGGGTGGGGANTCCATTGCTGCCCTGCAAATAGGTGCATCAGTACCATCTTTCTAGATTCCACATATTCTCATTAATATATGAAAATTTGTTTTTCTCTTTTTGACTTACTTTACTCTGTGTAATATGCTCTAGGTTCATCCACCTAATTAGAACTGAATCAAATGTGTTCCTTTTTGAGGGAACGCACATGTGTGTTAAGTCACTTTAGTTGTGTCTGTGACTCTGTGGACTGTAACCCACCAGGCTCCTCTGTCCATGGGATTCTCCAGGCAAGCATACTGGAGTGGCTTGCCATCCCATCCATTAGGGGATCTTCTTGACCCAGGAATCAAACCTGCATCTCTCATGTCTCCTGCATTGGCAGGCAGATTCTTTACCAATAGCATTACCTGCGAAATCCTTCATATGGCTGAGTAATATAAAAATACAGAATGCTTCATAAATTTGAAAAGCATCCCATGTTCACTGATTAGAAGACTTAATGCTAAGCTAAGATGGAAGTACCTCCCAAATTGATCAATAGGTTGCATGCAATCTTTATCACAATTCAGCTGGGTTTTGGGGCAGAAATTGTAGACATTTTAAACCATTTTTTATATGTAAAGCATATGTTTGATCTAAAGGAATGGACTCAAATGATTTCATTTGGAAAAAGTAAATCGCTTACACATCTACAGTGTACCAGATACTATTTGAAGTTCTGGAGATTAAGCAACGACCAGGACAAAATCTCTGCCTTTCTGGTGATTTATAGTCTGGCTATATCATTTTTAATGTATAGTTTTACTCTTTGTGGTTATAAAATCTGTATTTTTATGTTTAACAAAAAGCAACATTTAGCATAATTTTTCCTTGTCATACTTCAAAATTTTTCAACATTTAGTTCTGAAATTTATTTTCACATACGAAAAAATAATTTTTCACCAGTCTCCTTTATCTTATATTCCATTCTTCAGTCTATTCTGAAGTTATTGCTTGTTTATTTCACTGTGCCAACACTACAGTTCCCTGACTCGTGCTCCCTGCAGTGTAAGTGCAGGGTCTTAACTACTGGACCAACAGGGAAGTCTCTACAATGTTTTACTTTTAATGGGTTTATAATTTGCTTTAATATCCATCTATCAGGGAATTTTTTACTATAATGAAGTGGTTAAAATACCATTCTAATATAGTTATAATTTTCTAACTTTGACTTTTTTCACCTATACCAGAATGTTGTGTCCTTCGCTATGTTTTTATGTCTCTCTTATTGTTTCCTTTCAAACTAAGAACTCCCTTCAGCAGATCTAGTGGTGGTGAGCTCCCTCAGCTTTTGTTTGTCTTTAAAAAGGCCTTTATTTCTTCCTCATGCATAAAGGATAACTATGCCAGGTATAGTATTCTCGGTTGGCAGCTTTTCTCTTTTGATACTTTGAATGTGTTATTCCACTCTCTCCTGGCCTCAGCAGAATTTCTTCTGAGAAATTCATTGATACTCTAATGTGTTCCTTTGTAGGTAATTCTCTTTATCAATTCTTTTTGGCAATTTCATTGTAATGCATCTTGGAAAAGGTCTTTTTGCATTGAGAAAACAGGTGTTTTATTAACTTTATGGATGTCCAATTCTTTCCCCAGGTTTGGAAATTTCTTGTCTTCAAATAAACTTTTGGATCCTTCTCCCTTTCTTCTTCTGGTAAACCATCTATACTTTTATCTATATTTCCAATCAAATTTGATAAACCTTGTAGAGTTTCTTCACTTTTTAGAAACCTAATCCTCTCCCAACTGAATCATCACTTATTCTTTTTTCCATCTGATCTGCCCTGTTTCCTGTGCTCTCCAGTACATGCTGTATTTCATTCATCAAATTCCTCAGTTCCAGAATCTTTGTTTGGTTCTTTTTTATAACTTCAATTTCTTCGGGAAAGAATTCCGGTTCAATAATATTATTCTTGAGTTCATTAAATTGCCTGAGTTTTCTTGTAGCTGGTAAAATTTCTTCATAACAACTATTTTGAATTCCTTGTCTCTTAGGTACCAATATTTGGTGTCTTTAAGTTTGGTTGCTAGAGAATTATCATTTTCTTTTTGTAAGGAAAATTATCATACTTCCTTTATTTTTCATAGTGTTTGATAGAAGAAAAATTATGACCAACCTTGAGAGCACATTGAAAAGCAGAGACATTACTTTGCCAACAAAGGTCCATCTAGTCAAGGCTATGGTTTTTCCAGTGGTCATGTATGGATGTGAGAGTTGGACTGTGAAGAAGGCTGAGTGCCAAAGAATTGCTGCTTTTGAACTGTGGTATTGGAGAAGACTCTTGAGAGTCCCTTGGACTGCAAGGAGATCCAACCAGTCCATTCTGAAGATCAGCCCTGGGATTTCTTTGGAAGGAATGATGCTAAAGCTGAAACTCCAGTACTTTGGCCATCTCATGCGAAGAGCTGACTCATTGGAAAAGACGCTGATGCTGAGAGGGATTGGGGGCAGGAGGAGAAGGAGATGACAGAGGGTGAGATGGCTGGATGGCATCACTGACTCGATGGACATTGGTTTGGGTGAACTCCAGGAGTTGGTGATGGACAGGGAGGCCTGGCGTGCTGTGATTCATGGGGTTGCAAAGAGTTGGACACAACTGAGCAACTGAACTGAACTGAACTGAACTGACAGTATGAGTTTCTGCTTTCATACTGTTTACTTTGGTTCTTACATTTCAACAGGCTGACAATTAGAAACCTTCCCTGGTGGCTCAGACAGTAAAGAATCTGCCTGCAATGTGGGAAACCTGGGTTCGATCCCTGAGGTGGAAAGACCCCTGGAGAAGGGAAAGGCTACCCATTCCCATATTCTTGCCTGGAGAGTCCCATGGACAGAGGAGCCTGGTAGGACCATGGCATTACAGTCAGACAGGACTAAGCAACTAACACTTTTCAACTTTCAACCTTTGCATTCCAGAAGGTGGCGCAATTGCTCATTTTAAAAAATTTCTATTGAGCTGGTTCTGGGAGCTGCACTCGAGGGCATACGCAAGGAACCCTCAGCAGAGTGGGGAGAGGTGTGGGTTTCTCATCTGGGACTTTGGGGGTGCCCACAGGCCTCACAGGTGACTTCCAGAATTCGGAGGTGGACATCCTGCTGAAGGCATCAAGCATACAGCAAGAAATGTGTTCCTTCAAGGCCCTTTGATATTCTTATCTGACTCCTTCCCCTTCTCTCACTCCAGTCACAGACGTCAGTCCCTCTTCAGAAATCTGAGATCTGTTAGAGAGAAATGGGTCCCTCCAGCTACAAGGAGTGCAGTCAAGCAGTCCGCCTCTCACCACTTTTGCTTTCCACCTCCTCTGCTGGAGAGGCAGCTGCTGCAGGGGCTCAGTGCCCAGTGTGCTGCTGTGTCACCCTGGGGAAGGGGATTGCCCTTTCTTCCCTCTCCTCTGCTGCCAAACTCATCTCTGTCCTGCGCTGATGGCATGTCAGATTCTCCCAACAGGCAAACTGGACCTCCACAAAATATCTCCTGTGGGTGTCTGCCCAGCTTTGCACTCTCCAGCTTCCCAGTGAGTAGGGTGGGGCAGGCTTACTGACTCTGATTTGCAGCCCCCTCCAAGGTCCTGCTTGGGTGCTAAGTCGATTCAGCCATATCCAGCTCTGTGCAAGTCCATGGACTGTAGCCCTCCAGGCTCCTCTATCCACGGGGATTCTCCAAGCAAGAATATTGGAGTGGGTTGCCATGCCCTTCTCCAGAGGATCTTCCCAACCCAGGGATCACCTTGTGTCTCTTATGTCTCCCGCACTGGCAGGCGAGTTCTTTACTACTAGCACCAGCTGGGAAGCCCATGGCATCCTAATTTATTTCACAGAGACTCCTGTTCAGTTATCAATGTCCAATTAATTGTAAATCAAAGGGAAGAGAAAAAAGGAACAACTCAAACCATATGATGCTGGTGTTGCTATACTTCTTATGCTTTGATAGGATTTTAATAACCAGACAGGTGTCTCTATGTGATCATTTGTTTTCTTATTTTTTTTTTACCAGAGATATTTTAAAGATAAGCATGAACCAGACAAGGTTCTATCATTTGCAATATTGAAAAATAAGTCCCAGGAATGCATTGAGATCCTAAACTGAGCTAGCTGTTGCTAAAACCCTGGCTAATTGGAACTAGCTGTTTGTCTTCCATTTTCTGACCTCGACAGACCCATCTGTCCACTGGAGAAATACTTACTCAAAACCTCGTGACTAGAAATAAGATTTTAGGTGGCAGTCCAACCCTGGCAGTCCAGTGGTTGAGACTTCGCCTTCCAATTGCAGGAGATTCAGGTTCAATCCCTGGTTAGGAAGCTAAGATCTCACGTGCCTTGTGGCCAAAAGCCTAAAACATAGAACAAAAACAACATTATAACCAGCTCTATAAAGACTTTAAAAATGGTCCACATCAAAAAAAGAGGCACATGACCTCTCCAGAGGCAGCATTCCTCCTTCCCCTGAGTGAGCCCTCCCTGGCCAGCTGAGAACAGGTACATGAAGCAAACAGCCAAGAGTAATGATGTATTCATACGCAAGTCTGCCCACAAACAACAGCTCAAGGAAGAGGGCCTTGCTCATCTGAGTTACTACGCCTCTACCTAACAGCCATAGCATCCTCTTCTAAAACAGTTTATTCAAAGACTTTTGTAACTAGTTTCCCTGGCACGGGTTCTTTTCAACAACCACATCCCAGACTTTGTCAGGGTAGTTAAGTCTACTTGACCTGTCTCTCTTTTCCTTGATTTCCTGCTATCTAGGGCTGCTGTGTAGCAGTGGGTTCCTGAGCCAAGAAATTACAGCTCCAGTAGTAGCCCAAAGGAAGCTGGTGTCTTACTGGGCTGCTGCTGCTGCTGCTGCTAAGTCGCTTCAGTTGTGTCCGACTCTGTGCAACCCCATAGACGGCAGGCCACCAGGCTCCCCCATCCCTGGGATTCTCTAGGCAAGAATACTGGAGTGGGTTCTTCTGCATTATTCCATGAGTTATGCCAGAAAGATCTAGAATGTACTCTTTCAGCATGTCCAACACTCCTGAATGAAATCCCTTCCTAATTTAAATAAATAAATAGAAAGAAATACACACATGCAGAAACATACAGAAGGTAAATCTTTTCCTAATTAAAACACCTTATTTTTTTTAAACCCAATTCTCTTCCTTTTTGAAAGCTTCTTGCATCTCCAAGAAAACATTTTTCATTCTTTAACTTCTTTAACATTTCGTATCTTTTTTTTAGTGCTGACCACAATAGTTACTGGGCTACCTAGATGGCACTAGTGGTAAAGAACCCACCTGCTGATATAACAAATGTAAGAGACCATAGTTTTGATCCCTGGCTCTGCAAGATCCCCTGGAAGAGGGCATGGCATATTCTTGCCTGGAGAATCCCCATCCACAGAGGAGCCTGGCAGGTTACAATCCATGGGGTTGCAAAAGAGCTGGACAGGACTGAAGCAACTTAGCACGCATGCACAATGGTTATTGGTAAGGCTGTCTTTTCAAAGTTATTGAATCATGAGTTCCTTCAGCACAGGAACCAGTCTGGCTTCTAATACCATCCTAAACTTAGAATAGTTCCTTAAACACAGTAAACAATCAATAAACATTGGATTAAATACTTGAATTGGAGTTTGGCTTTTAACAGTGTAAAGATTTGTTACAGAAGAAAGCAGAAACTTAAAGAAGACACAGCCTACAAAAATGGCTGCTGCTGCTGCTAAGTCGCTTCAGTCGTGTCCGACTCTGTGTAACCCCATAGACAGCAGCCCACCAGGCTCCCCGGTCCCTGGGATTCTCCAGGCAAGAACACTGGAGTGGGTTGCCATTTCCTTCTCCAATGCATCAAAGTGAAAAGTGAAAGGGAAGTCACTCAGTCGTGTCTGACTCTTTGCGACCCCATGGACCGCAGCCTACCAGGCTCCTCTGTCCATGGGATTTTCCAGGCAAGAGTACTGGAGTGGGGTGCCATCACAAAAATGGCAATAGTTGAAAAAGCTTAATTGTTCAGTCATGTCCAATTTTTTGCGACCCCATGAACTGTAGCCCACCAGGCTTCCCCGTCCATGGAATTCTCCAGGCAAGAATAGTGGAGTGGGTTGCCATTTCTTTCTTCGGAATCGAACCTGCATTTCCTGCATTGCAGGCAGATTCTTTATTGTCTGAGCCACCAAGGAAGCTCAAAAAAGGGCATAACAAACAGAAAAGGAAACACAACTTGCCCTCATGGAACACAAATAAGGAACACTGATTATCCTTCTGTTCTCATCAACAACAACAAAGAGATTATCAAGACTATGGGTTCTGGTTCAATGACCACGCAGATGGATCCTTCGCACACCTCCGCCAGTGGACACATAAAATCTATATATGGAATAATTGACACTGAAAAACAAAACCAGAAACTGAAAGTAGCTGAGTGACTTCTGTGCTTTGGGCAAACTGGGAAACATCCACTTCGAAGTGGTCAGGAGAGGCTGAGACACAGTCCTGCCATAAACCCCACCCCTGGCACGGTCACCCACAATCAGGAGGAAACTCTCACAAACCCAGGATTCTCCCTGAGGAGTGAAGGGCTTGAAACCCACAATTGGCACTCTAATTTTTAAGAATTATACCTGAGAGACAAGCCCCTAAAATAGAGTTCTGAAAGTCATGAGACCTACAAGGAATAGAGAACTGAGAATCTGTTCTTAAAGGAACAATCTTGCCCATGCAGATTCACCCATCCCAGGACCCAGCACAGAAGCCGACTGAAAGGTGCCCAGACTTTCTGTGAAAGATGCTGGTTTGCTCAGCTTACACCATTAGCCTGAGAGACAGGCATCTACTTTAACATACGTCTAGGGGCCTACTGAAATAGTCTCCAAAGACAGAGCTTGGTGTGTGCCATTTTAGAGCTCTCTTTCTGCTCTGCTCTGTAATAGCTTACTAGTTAGTGTTTAGTCACTAAGTCATGTCTGATTCTTTTCTGACCCCACGACTGTAGCTCTTCTGTAGCTCCAGGTTCTTCTGTTGATGGGATTTTCCAGGCAAGAATACTGGAGTGGATTGCCATTTCCTTCTCTGGGGGATCTCCCTCACCCAGGGATTGAACCTGCATGTCCTGCTTGGTAGGCAGATTCTTCACCACTGAGCCACGAGGTACCACCTAGAAAGGAATTTGTATCCTTGCTTTGTGCCTGGGTTTTTATGGCTGGGGCTTAGTGTGAGATCTTTGATTACTTGGCTCCAGTGGCCAGCAAAGCTTTGAAAGGTTGTTGCTGAACAAAAAGACTTCTTGGCCTCTGGAGGAGAAGAATTTAATCTGGGGCCAGAGACGAGGCATGATCGCTCAGAGCTTTTGTGTAATAAAGTTTTATTAAAGTATAAAGGAGATAGAGAAAACTTCTGACATAGGCATCAGAAGGGGGCAGAAAGAGTACCCCCCTGCTAGCCTTCAGCTGGATGTTATATGGTCACTAACAGTCTGTTAATGAAAGAAAGGAATGTCTTAAAACTCAGAATGGCATCAGGCCCCTCACCCATAAGATGCATTTTGGGATAATCTTGGCACCAGATAATTCATCCTGGGCCATAAAATGATTAACTTGAATCTTGTAGAAGGTAGAAGGTAGAATTTGGTAGACAGACAGATTACCATAAAAATAGTTTTGTTTACATAGATTAGGGAAACAATATCTGAGTATAACACACTGGTTTGTTAAGTAGGTTCTGAGTCATTAGGCGGAACGACATGATGACAGAGTTTGGGGTAAATGCATAGCACATTAGTATAGCTTAAGAAGAAAAATGCACTGGTTATCTCAAGGTTTGAGAATAGTTAACTTCAGGTGAAACCAGGAGTTATTATGGCAACACAGTATTTTAAGAGAAATCTCCTTTTAAATTTGTATAGAGAAGAAAAAAATATCGCTAGTTTCTTTCCTCCTGCCCCTTAAGAGAGATAAAAATGTCTGACACTTGCAGGCTATTTCCTCCTTTTGGAGACCCCTGGCCTTCCTGCCTGTTACCCTCTCAGCTTCAGATTGTGAGTCCTCTGGGGCTGTTACAGAGGGGCAGTTCTAAGCCATCTACCACCCGCGGGTAGTAGCACAGGCCACTTATTGAAATACAGTCTCAGCCTTTCTGTGAAAAAGCCCTATTTGCTCATCCTGGAGCTTTGGCCTGAGGGGCAGGCTTCTGGTTTGGCACACATTTAGAGGCTGCCTTAGTCTTCAGGGACTGGGGCTGCTAGGTGCTATCTTGGTGCTCTCCCTGGGTCTCACTCCTGGGCTTTCTTGGTGGTTCAGACAGTGAAGAATCTGCCTGCAATGCAGGAGACCTGGGTTTGATCCCTGGGTCAGGAAGATCCCCTGGAAAAGGGAATGGTTACTCCAGTATTCTTGGCTGGAGAATTCCATGGACCGAGGAGCCTGGTAGGCTACAGTCCTTGGGGATCACAAAGAGCTGGACATGACTGAGTGACTTTTTTTTTTTTTTTTTTTTTGGTCTCACTCCATACTGCTGATATCTCCCAGAGAGGAGCTTGCACTGTCAACTGGAGTTCCACTTTAGTGGCTGCAGCCCAGCAGACACTTTTAGATGGCCTGGTTCTGGTGGTGAGTGGGGCGCATACTCATGATCCCACAGGACTGTAACCAACAGGGAAAGAGCTCTTCAATGGCTAACACCTACAGGACTCAGCACAGAGGCAACGGACTGAGGGAGGAGCCCCAAGGCCTGTTAGCCTTTCTGCACAGCTGTGGCCTGAGGGCCAGGCTTCTAATGAAACACACATCTAAGGGCTGACTGTAAATCCATCCAGAGACCTCAAAGGGCAAGTCCTATGTCACAGTCTTCCTCCTCTGCTGAGTCCCAGCAGCTGGTACATGTATCTGGTACCCAGTTGTGTGGGGGGGGGTGGGGGGTGGGGCTGTACTTCCCTGGAAGATGCCCCTTGATTGCCTGGATTGGGTGGCCAGTAGAGCCTGTGTTCATGAACTCAGGGGGATGATAGCAAAGAAAGAAACAGTTCCAAGCTGGCCATCACCCATCACTCAGCCCACAAGGAGAACACAGAAATGCCCGACTCCTGTTGCAAATTAATTCAAGAAGGAGCACTGTTGAGGAATGGCCAAGGTGGTGGAGTCAGAGGACTTGAGCTCACCTCCTCCCACAGGCACACCAAAATGACAGCTATTTACAGAGAAACTATTGATAAGAAAAAGCAGAAGACGGGCAGAACGGGCATAAAGGATCTTCTACAACTAGAAATATAAAGAAGGAACCTCAACAAGACAGGTAGGTGGGGTAGAGTCATGATACAGTCATGTCCGACTCTTTTCGACCCCATGGACTGGAACCTGCCAGGCTCCTCTGTCAATGGAATTCTCCAAGCAAGAATCCTGGAATGGGTTGCCATCCCCTTCTCCAGGGATATTCCCCACCCAGGGATCAAACTCGGGTCTCCTGCATTGCAGGCAGTTTCTTTACCATTTGAGCCACCAGGGTGACCCACAAATGGGAGGATAATTACAACTTTAGAGATTCTTCCCAAGTGGCAAGGAGTCTAAGCACTTCATTGGGCTCCCCAGCCTGGGGATCTTGCACCGGGAAGAAGAGACCCCAAACTGTTTGGTTCTTACTGCCAGCAGGGCTTATTTAGGGAGATCCATAGGGCTGTGGGAAATAGATGATCTACTCTTAAAGAGCACACATCAAATCTCACAGCTCTGGGACCTAGCATAGAAGCAGTAATTTGAAATGAACCTGGGTCAGATCACCATAGGGCTTCCCAGGTGTCACAGTGGTAGAGAATCCACTACTTCTCCTGCATAAGACACAGTTTTGATCCCTGGGTCAGGCAGATCCCCTAGAGGAGGAAATGCCAACCCATTCCAGTATTCTTGCCTGGAAAATCCCATGCTCAGAGGAGCCTGGCGGGCTACAGTCCATGGGGTCGCAAAGAGTTGGACGGGACTGAGCACACAGACACTCACACACACAGATCCACCTGCTGATCTCAGGGAGCCTCCCAGAGAGGCAGGAAGCAACTGGAACTCATCCTGGGGACGCAGACACTGGCAACAGTCATTCTGGGGGTGCTTTTTCTACCACATGGATACTGGCCCTGGCAAGTGCCATTTTGGAATCCTCTCCCTAGCTTATTAGCATTGGGATCCACCCCCAACCCTCGCCAGCCTGCTGGCACCAGTACCAGGATGCCTCCAGCCAGGCAACTAGCCAGGTGGAGATATAATCCTGCCCATCAGCAGACAAGAAACTTAAGAACCCCTGAGCCCACAGCTGCCCCAGACCTGGCCCTTTAAAACAAACAGGTTTGTTTTGGAACAAGAAGGATTTTAGGGTCAGGTAGAGTCCTTTTCATTTTCATTTGGCACCATTGACTCATGAGTGTGAGCAAACTCTGGGAGATGGTAAAGGTCAGGGAAGCCTGGCATACTGCAGTCCATGGAGCTGCAAAGAGTCAGATGTGACTTAGCCACTTATCGACAAAGAGTCATTTTAGGGTTCAGTTACTTAAACAATAGAGCTTCAATTTCCATAACTGAAGGATTGAATATTACAATCTATCTTATACAGTTATTGTGAGAATTAGAGATAATACACACAAAACTCCAATAAGATTATTTAATATACAGTAGAAACACGAACACAAAAAATGTTTATCATTCTTTTATTTCAAAGCATAAATGGCAAAATGATTTTTAACGACTGATTGTGGATTCCTGGTGCACTATCATGAGAACAGTATTAGTCTGTGATTTGACTCAAGATCCATGACCCAAGGTCAATGAGAAATCTCTGCCATGGGCACAGTGAGAGAAGCTGCAATCTGAGTCACATTTAACTGGGCTCTTCCAATTAGAACTCCTATTTGAAAGGAGGGAATGGTAAATAGAGGGAGTAAAAGTAAGTACAGTTCTATGAGCTCTCCTGAATCTATGAATCAATCACTGAATAGGTTCAAAGAATTGACAACTGTTAAGCTAAAAAAAAAAAAAAAAAGTATTTTACAAAAATCTGGAATAATGTCTCCTACCCACAGGCAAAGTCAGAAGGTAACTAGCTATGGAGAGGAGATGAAAATCTTAAAGAAATAGGGGGTTATTGCAAAAATGAGAGAGAGAGAAATCAATGTCAAAGTACTAGAGATGAATATTTACTGATGGTTTTATAACTGGTTCCCACTGTACTACCTGGGACATGCTTAAAGTAGAAAAGTATTTGCAAAATACCACTTTTTGGATCAACAGGACAGCAAATATCAAAGTGGACAACTGACACCAGAAGCCTAATTGCCATACCTTTGCTTTTCCTTCAAAATATATTTATTGCAAATATTCTCTACTCCTTTTGCCTGGCATTCATAAGGGAGAAGCATAAACAATAGCTCACCCAAATCATTACAATTCACCATCAATTATGTCACAAAAGGCAGTTAAGTTAAATGCAATTGCTATTATTATTTTTTGCTGTGCTGGATCTTCGTTGCAGCTCCTAGGCTCTTCATTGCTGCCCCCAGAGTTTCTCTGGTTGTGGCAAATGAGGGCTACTCTTTAGCTGTGGTACACAGGCATCTTGTTCTGGTGGGTTTTCTTATTATAAAACATGGGCTCTCGGGTACCCGGGCTTCAGTATTTGCAACACACATGCCTAACTGCCCCATGGCATGTGGAATTTTAGTTCCTGGACCAGAGATCAAACCCTGAATTGGCAGGCAGATTCTTAACCACTGGACCACCAGGGAAGTCCCACAATTTTTTTTAAATACACCTTTATTTTATTTCATGGCTGTGCCTTGCAGCTTGCAGGATCTTAGCTCCCCAACCAAGGATCCAACTGATGTCCTCTGTAATGGGAGCTAGTAATCTTAACCACTGGACCTCCAGGGAAGTCTCTGCAATTATGTTTTATTACAAATGTTACAATAAAGAATAGATCTATCAAAAAAAAAAAGATGTAATGGGTTATTAATGCCATTCTAAGTAGACTGAAAAAAATTTTTTAAAAACGCTTTATTCCTAGTATGGTAAATATTGCTTGATAAAACCTACATAAACAAAATTATCCTCAGGGTACTACCACATCATCCAGCAATCCCACTCCTGGATATATGGAGAAAACCATAACAGAAAAGGTACATGCACCCCATGTAGCACCCCATGTAGTTCATTGCATCTCTATTTACAATAGCCAGGACATGGAAACAACCTGAATGTCTAGCAATGGTGGAATGGATAAAGATGTACTGTGGTTAGGGCTCTGCACTTCCACTTTAGGGATCACAGGTTTGAACAAGCTGCTGCTGCTAAGTCACTTCAGTCGTGTCCGACTCTGTGTGACCCCATAGACGGCAGCCCACAAGGCTCCCCTGTCCCTGGGATTCACCAGGCAAGAACACTGGAGTGGGTTGCCATTTCCTTCTCCAGTGCATGAAAGTGAAAAGTGAAAGGGAAGTCGCTGGGTCCTGTCCAACTCCTAGCGACCCCATGGACCGCAGCCTACCAGGCTCTTCTGTCCATGGGATTTTCCAGGCAAGAGTACTGGAGTGGGGTGCCATCGCCTTCTCCATGAACAAGCTGCTACTGACGACCAAAAAAAAGGGGGGAAAAATGGTGTGGTATTTATATATAATGGAATATTATTCAGCCATAAAAAGAATGAAATAACGCCACCTGCTTTAACATGGATGGGCCTCGAGATGATCATACTAAGTGAAGTTAAGTCAGAGAAAGACAAATATCATGTGATATCACTCAAAGGTGGAATCTAATTTTTTAAAATGTTACAAAGGAACTTACTTACAAAACAGAAACAGACTTACAGATATCAAAAAGAAAGTCATGGTTACCAAAGGGGAAAGAGGGAGGAGGGGTAAATCAGGAGCTTAGAAAGATAACCAACTAGGACCTACTGTGTAGCATGGGAAACTCTACTCAATATTCTGTGATAACCTACATGAGAAAAGACTCTAAGAATGAATGAAGATATGTGTATGTATATTGGAATCACTCTACCATACACCTGAAAATCAAGTATATTTCAATGAAAAAATTTTAAAAAAATTATCCTTAGGGCTCTCACTAATTCTTGGAGAAGGAAACGGAAATCCACTCCAGTATTCTTCCCTGGAAAATCCCATGGTCAGAGGATTCTGGAGGGTAGGCTACAATCCACGGGGTTACAAAGAGTCGGATTCGACTGAGTGACTAACACTTTCTCACTGAGACTGTATAGATAATACTGAATTCAGTATTATAGATAATACTGAACCAAAATGTTTTGAGAATGATGAGTCAGTTCCTGGGGCAGGACTCAGGGTGACAATGTGACAAAGAATGTTTCAGACAGGAGAGGGCTCAGGGCAAAGCCCCAGNCTAATTCTATGCGACCCCATAGACTGTAACCCACCAGGTTTCTCTGTCCACTAGAATTCTCCAGGCAAGAATACTGGAGTGGGTTGTCATGCTATGGCCTGCTCCAAGGGGTCTTCATACCAAGGGATCATACCTGGGTTTCCTGAATTGCAGGCAGACTCTTTACCATTTGAGCCACCAGGGAAGCCCTGAAACTAAGTAATCTATTAGAAAATACAAGTGAGGTTAGCAGTTGGATACAAGTGTTTAGGCAGATATCCTGGCCGGAGAAATAAATCTGGGAGGTGATACCATGTAAATGATATTTAAAGCCTTGAGAAGGGAGAGAAAGAAAAACTGAGAGAGAAGCAAACTTGCCAAAATGTTAACATTTGCTATATCCAGATGAAGATACATTGGTATTTATTGTACTACTGCAACTTTTCTAAAGGTTTTAACTGTTCACAATAATAAGATGGAGAAAGAAAAGCAAGCTAGGTTTGATTCTAGCTTTATCTTCATATACAGTCTTGGTAGGAAATAAGTAAAATTCCATTGAATTTAATATGCTGAAATAAATTAACTTTGGCTTTAAAAAAAAGCCTTGAGAATGGATGAGGTTAACCAAGGGAGTAATGACTGTAGAAGAGAAAGGAACAGGGCTGAACCCTGGAACTCCCCTGCCCTGTGCTGAGGGATCTGATCAGACCACACACCAAAAGCAAACTGCACAATTCTGACCTCACATCTAAAGAGATGATGACAAGGGAGTCCCAAATGTTACTGCGCACAAGGCAGTAACCTGGACATCTTATTAAGATCTAGATGGTCTAAAGCAGAGCATGAGATTCTGAATTTATAACAAGATGATGATTCTGCTGGTCTTCAGATCACACATTTAGAAGCAAGAACGTAGACCAGAATTCCCACATAGCTGTGCATCAGCCTCCTATGTAGGGCTTGTTAAATTATGTGTTCCTGGCTCCATGCCCTACATTCTAAGATAGGGGGCCTGAGGACAGGCCTGAATGTTTTGTAATAAACCCACAGGTAATCCAACCAGATTGGGATCCAGGGAGCTCAGAGATCAGAGAGCACTCAGGGCAGGGAGAGGTCTTAAATCAACACAGAAATTTTTTTTCTAGAGGAAAAAAAGACAAGATGTATGTTGTTTTCTCTACTGTGGGATAGAGGCAAGTGGAAGATNGCCTGAATGTTTTGTAATAAACCCACAGGTAATCCAACCAGATTGGGATCCAGGGAGCTCAGAGATCAGAGAGCACTCAGGGCAGGGAGAGGTCTTAAATCAACACAGAAATTTTTTTTCTAGAGGAAAAAAAGACAAGATGTATGTTGTTTTCTCTACTGTGGGATAGAGGCAAGTGGAAGATTTAGGAAATGGTTATCAGCTCAGCATAAAGAAAAATCTTATGCTAACTCAAGTTGCTAAGAGTCTATATCTTAAATGTGCTCCCCACAAAAAAGAAATGGTAATAATGTAACATCACACAGGTTTTAGCTAGTGCTATGGTGGTAGCATTTTGCAAAATGTAAGTAAGTGTATCAAGGCAAGTTGTGCAAATTACATTCCCACCAACAGTGTAGGAGGATTCCCCTTTCTCCACATCCTCTCCTACATTTATTGTTTGTAGTTTTTCTGATGACAGCCATTCTGACTGGGGGCTTCTGATTAGGGGCTATTCTGATTAGGTGGCACTAGTGGTAAAGAACCTGCCTGCCAATGCAGGAGATACAAGAGATGCAATTTCAATCCCTGGGTCAGGAAGATCTTGATGTTTTTATATTTTTTAATATAAAAATATTTTCATTTTATATTTTTTACATTTTGTCTATTGTTGCCTGGGGAATCCCATGGACAGAGGAGCCTTGGCGGGCTGTGGTCCATAGGGTTACAAAGAGTCAGACATGACTGAAGTGACTTAGCACACATGCATTCTGATTGTGGACAGTTGATAACCTCATTGTAGTTTTGATTTGCATTTCTCTAATAATAAGAGATGTTGAGAATCTTTTTATGTGTTTAATGGCTCTCTATGTGTTATCTTTGGTTGGGGGGAGAAAGGCTCAAGAAGGAGAGGAGATATATATATATATATATAAAATTAAGACTGATTGGTGTTGATGTACAGCAGAGACCACCATCACATTGTAAAGCAATTACCCTCTAAAAAAAAAAAGCAATAGGTTTTACATCTTAAATTTACACAATGTTATATCTCAATAAATCTGGGAGAAAATCTCAGAATCCTTGCTCTCTGAAATCCTTGCTTTCCCTACATGAATTTCTCACTTCTTGTGTGAACAATGGATTCCAAATTGTTCTAACTGAAGCATAAGTGAAAATATATGTATGTATATATATATGGTGGTTTAATCGCTAAGTCATGTCTGACTCTTGCAACCCAATGGACTGTAGCCTGCCAGGCTCCTCTGTCCATGGGATTCTCCAGGCAAGAACACTGGAGTGGGTTGCCATTTCCTTTTTCAGGGATGTGTATATATACACATATGAATTGGGGCCTTGTTTTATTTCAGGGAAAGCCATAAAACAGTCTTAAGACTATATAACTAAGAACTGGATGCAAAATCTCACCCCAGGTCGGGTCCCACAAAGGCACCACTGCCCATGCTGTTAGGCCCAGATGCCAGGGTTCACACCGCTGACTCCCCTGATGCTGGACACTGCGCCCCAGCTCTAGGACGGCTTTCTCTGTTGCTCCTGACAACTGGATAACACTACTGCCCCTCCTGCCACCTGTGCCAGATGTATTCTGCACTGTCCCAACCTGCCTGTCACCAAGTCCTGAGCCAGAGAACTGGCATGTGGTCACCTGCCTGTGAGGGCTTCATTTCCTGCCCATCTGCAAGAACGCTTGGGAAAGTGAGATTTCCTCTCTTATGCAAGGAAGTGGTCTCTGCCTCCTACTAAGTCTTTAAGTGTGCAAGTTAGTATTAAATTCTCCAATGTGGGAAGAGGGTACAGGTTCTGGGGATGAGGGGTTTGGTTGGATGAAGAAGTGACTAATAAATGACATTTTCCAACGTATTTTCCTGATAGTCTGTTATGCGGTCCACCTTTGGCTTCTGCGGTTTATATTCACAAATAAGTGGACAGACATTGTGGAATGATGAAATGATTACTCAAAATCTTCTTCTGCACCTTATCCCTTGCTAGGATTAAAAGAACTAAGATCTATAACACTTCCGATACCGGTCATGTCTGACTCTTGGCGACACCATGGAAAGTACAGCCTGCCAGGCTTCTCTGCCCATGGAATTCTCCAGGCAAGAATACTGGAGTGGGTAGCCATTCTCTTCACCAGGGGATTTCCCTGATCCAGGGATTGAACCTGGGTCTCCTGCATTGCAGGCAGATTCTTTACCATCTGAGCCACTGTGGAAGTCCATATATACATATACATACATATATGTGTGTGTGTGTGTATATATATATATAGAGAGAGAGAGAGATTTCATATTAAATTTTATATTTTTACATGCACATATTTCTGGGAAGAGTATCTGTAACATTTATCAGTTTTTATGTGATTCCAGCAAAAGACCATAAAATCATCCTACTTTAGACAATATGTTGCTCAGTCTCTGGTCTGTGAAGAGCTAATAACCAACCTTTATAGCAGATTCAATGACATGATATAAATGCTCATCTTTATCTCGGCAATTGTCAATCTGGGACAAATAAGGTAGAGGTTTACTAGCTTATATTCACTTTCAGTACTTGTATGTATCTTATTTTAGGCTGATAATAAACAGTTGACAAACCAGCACTGGCTTGCAGAACACACGGAGTAGCATTGGTTTAGGTAGATTTATATTTCAGTTCTTATATCCTGATGCAAGATAAATAGCAGAAATGAAAAAAAAAAAAAAGGTTAATTTGGGATCTATTTCCAGTTACATGATAGGTTAGGTTTTAAAGCTGTCTCTTCCACTAAGAATGACTAGAAATAATAGACAAAATATAAAAACATCCAGAAGAGTACAATCAAGAAAATAATGGAGAGTAATCATTTAAACCAAAAATATCTATGTGGGCATAGAAAAGAGAGACACGTTGTGTTTATCCTTAGGGCATTTGCCAAATCTGAAAAAAATCTTAGCTTTTGTTTTCTCAAGCTCATGAGCTATAACAGACAGGAAATGATACCTAGAGCTCAACCACATGGGGAACATATGAGGCATCCTCTAGCTGAAAATCTGGAGAGCCAAGACTCAGATGCTCAGAGTAAGGGTAAGACAAAACAAAATCTGCTGCATCTGCTAATACAAGAGTATTCTAAGAAAATTTGCCTTTTGAGGCAGCAAAAAAAAAAAAAAAAGAGCAAACAACTGTTTTTTTAAGATTTGCAACCATGGGCTAGCCTTCCTATGATTTGCAATTGAAATCTGCTTTATTAATTTGGGCCAAAATAACCTCAAGCCCTGACTTTATGTTATAATGGCCCTGGATTTGTGATGACCTAAAAAAAATGGAAGAAAGAAATAAAATTCTATACAGATATTGATAGTTAACCTAAGTGTCAAAGAATTTGCCAAATTATTGCACCAGGAAAAAGAGCAACTCATAGCAAGAAATGTATGGAGAACAAATGGGATAAAAGACAGTGATTGAAAACCAGTATAATAAAATCCAATTTATTTATATTTTAAGGCAGGAAAAGAAATTATTTACCATAAATTTCTCCTCGTTTGTTTGGGCCTTCTCCCTCCCTAATATACACCGTGCATCTCCATTATACATTAACTAGAGCCCAATCCATTACACATTCACCGGAGCCCCTCAAAGATGGGAGTGCCTGCTGGCACTAGCAATGTAACTTCTTAAAAGAATATTGTTTTTCCCAGCTCTGAAGGGGGTCATGGTGACTTGCTGTTTGCTTTGTACATGTTTACCTGAACCATGTATCCTTGGTGAACTTCATGTAAAACATCAGTATTGAGTGTGACCCTTTGTCTCAATAATGAATATGATTATGCCTTTGATGTCTAACGAGTGGAATGGTTCTCAGAGCTTTCTGAGAACCTGCTTCCCAGGTTATAATACTCAGTGTGGCTCAAATAAAATGCGCTTTTTCTTCTTAACGTGAAAGTTAACAGAGTTTCCATTGACAAGGAGAAAGAATAGGTAGTCAAAAGAAGCTCGTAAAACTTCAATATTGGAATTAGGAATATAAGCAGGATTTTATATAAATATATAATGCAGATATATATTATGTGGTGGTGGTGGTTTAGTTGCTAAGTCATGTCTGACTCTCGCAATCCCATGGACTGTAGCCTGCCAGGCTCCTCTGTCCATAGGATGTCCCAGGCAAGAATACTGGAGTGGGTTGCCATTTCCTTTTCTAGTGGATTTTCTCCACTCAGGTATTGAACCTGTGTCTCGTGCGTTGCAGGCAGATTCTTTAGTGCTGAGCCACCACATGATATAAAAAAAAAAAAATCACAAAATTGAAAATGCCTGCAGAAAAAAAATGATAAAAGCAAGAGCAACTACTAAGAAACGAACTCAAACATAGTGAAAGATCATTAAATAAATGTTTTAAAATTATAGTATAATATATTTACTTAATAAATCAGCAAAAGAAAATTAGAGGGAGGGAATACATGAGAAACACACACACACACAAAAAAAGTAAAATGGCATCATAAATCCAACTGTACCAGTAAAAACATTAACTGTAAATTATTAACTAAGTCAGTCAAAGTGCAGAAGGTTAATGGAAAGCAAAATTCAACTATCTTTTCTACAGCAGACATACTTGATTCCATTAATAACAGATTAAAATCAAAATCTAAAATCTGAGGTATATCTTTTTCTATGGAAAAATATATATCAGGCAAAAGGCAGTCATAAGAAAGCTGAAGCGGCCATGCTAATATTGGACAAAAGGAACTGTAAAAAAAAATACTAGTAGGGATAAACAGGAACATTTTATAATGATACAAAGAGAATGATCAGAAAGATAAAACAGTTATAAACATATACATATCTAATAAGTAAGAACCAAATACATGAAAACAAAAGTGAAATAAAATGTTTAAATATTAGATTCTGCTCCTAAGTAAAAAGGTATGAAAGCCACCTATACAGTCTTCTCCCTTACTTTTGGGTAAAAAACTACCTAAACAATCCTATACAGAAGATTAAAGATTGAAAATGGCAATATCCTGTCCACCTGCATTTCAAGGTAGCGCTTAGCGGGGAACAAGTGGCCTCGGAGTTGATGGGAGTCAACCCCAGCTTGGCAGTGACAAACGGTGTGACCTTAAGCAGGCAACTCAGCCTCTTAGTTATCTGTATAATGAGGATAATATACGTTAACCCCAGGGCGTCCCTGGTCTTCTAGCAGTTAATAAGCCACTTGCCAGTGCAGGGAACACTTGTTTGATCCCTGGTCCGCAAAGCTCGCACAGGCTGCGGAGCAACTAAGCCCATGTGCCCCTACTACTGAGCCTACACCCTAGAGCCCGTGAGCAGCAACTGCTGAAGCCTGCTCACGTAGAGCCCACGCTCCGCGACAGAGACGCCCCGAAATGAGAAACCTGCACACCCAAAGGAAGAGTAGCCCCCACTCGCCGAAACTAAAGGATGTCCTCAGGCAACCACAAAGATCCGGCCCGGCCAAAAATAAAATAAATGAATAAATCTTAAAAAACAAAACAAAAAAATAATATGAACTTGTAGTTAAACAAAAAATGTGTAAACCCCCACAGGGTGACAGATGATGAGATGGTTGGATGGCATCACTGACTCAATGAAAATGAGTTTCAGTAAACGCCTGGAGATAGTGAAGGACAGGCAAGCCTGGTGTGCTGCAGTCTACGGGGTTGCAAAGAGTCAGACATGACTTAGCAACTGAACAACAACCCCCAGGGAGTGTTGTGATTGTAAAATGGGATACTGTGTGTGGGAAATGTATGTGAACCAGCTTAGTTGGCCATACAGCAGGTTCAATAAAGTTCACCTTCTCTGCGCTCCCTTCTCATTTAGGACAACGCTATACATGTATTCTTCCTGTGAAAGGAGTTTCTTTCTTACCCTATGGTGTAGAACTAGCTTTCTCTTACCCTAGCCCCGGCAAAGATTTGACAAAAAAAGAAAAAGCAGGATATCACTCTGAACAATGAGCCCCCTCATGTGTTATGGAAAGTTACTCTGTCTGTGGGAGGCCTGTTTATTTTCTTTTCCCTTCATATGATTCCACCATGAAGAATGAAACTGTATGTTGGCATCTTTAACCCCAGCAACTAATCAGGTCCTAGTACTTGCTGCTACTAAGTCACTTCAGTCGTGTCTGACTCTGTGTGATCCCATAGACGGCAGCCCACCAGGCTCCCCCGTCCCTGGGATTCTCCAGGCAAGAACACTGGAGAGGGTTGCCATTTCCTTCTCCAATGCATGAAAGAGAAAAGTGAAAGGGAAATCGCGCAGTCGTGTCCCACTTTTTGCGACCACATAGACTGCAGCAGACCAGGCTCCTCGTTCCAAGGGATTTTCCAGGCAAGTGTACTGGAGTGGGGTGCCATTGCCTTCTCCGTACTTGGCAGAATATTTTTTGGATGATTGAAGATGCCTGAAGAGTATGAGGAAACTCCCCTTTGCTTTTTTTTCCCTCTGGTTTATTTTGTCCCATCACTTCACACTTTTCCACAAAGCAGTTTGATTCCAACTCTTTAATTATGTTTTCCAAATGGCTCTGTGATTTTGGCAGTTATGAAAGCAGAATACTAACATAAGACAAAATCATTTATTCTCATACATTATAACACATAGAAGTAAACTGAAATCTTGTTTAGCTCAACAGGCTCACTGTCTGGAATCTAGGTTCTAGACTAGTATGCTCAATAAATAAAGCAAGATATTATATCCATAATCCCAAAGGAATGTAAATAGAATTTCAAGCAGAATGGCAGGGTTGCAAAAGCTGATGTCTAAATAATTGTGNGCACAGAAGAGCATACCTCACAGTTACCGCGAAACTTAGACTTAATGAAAGACAGGGTACTATAATGAAAGGTTTAGAATCAAATGGAGTTATATTAGAATCCTGGCTCAGGTACTATCTGTAGGACTGTACACGCTTAACCTGTTTCTCATTTTTCTTATCTCCAAAATGGGAAAAATACTAGCATTAGTGATCTATTGTTACATAACAAGTACCCCTACACACACCCTAAAACAAGAGACATATTATCTTACAGATCCCATGGGTCAGGAAACTGGCTGTGCCTCCCCTTGGGGTCTCTGACTCAGGGTCTCTTAAGAGGTTGTAGTAGTTGAGATGTCAGCTGAGCCTGGGTCTCCTCTGGAGGTTCCCGCATCTGGTGGGAAGGACACAGTTCCTCGCTGGGTTGGCCAGAGGGCCTCCCCCCCCCCCCCCC
>SJYA01002106.1:184199-239050 GCA_006410615.1 Neotragus moschatus | reverse complement strand
CCCCCCCCCCCCCCCCGTTTCCTGTCCCAGGGTAGCTCACATCCCGTCAGAGCAAGCAAGCTATAAAAGGCCCCCAGAATGGAAAAACAGGCTTTTCAGTCTAATCTCGGAAGTGTCAGCTTTTCACTTCTGCTATATTCATCTCTTCATTAGCGATGAGTCACTAAATCCAGACCAAACTCAAAAGGAGATAATTACACAAAGGTGTGGACTGCACGTCAATGGGGGTTATCTTAAAGACTGACTACCACAATGCCTAAAATGTAAAGAGCTAAAAAACAGAAAAAGAAATAGGTAACGCATCCTGTATATATTAGGAGCTTAATAAATGACACATTATTAGTGAGCTACAATTTCTAGCCAAAAATCCGTGTTTAAAAGTAACAAATATATATATATATCCCAAAGAAGGAGGCTTGAGAAAACCTTAGATGATGTGACTCTTTTTTTTTGACTCATTTTTATCTAAACATGTTTTTGTTTGATCAGTGTGATGGTGGTGCCTCATTGTATTTCAGAATAAGTTTCAGGAGGTAGAACAGAAATTTCTAAAGGGTTTATGTAATATTATGAGAAAGAGAAAATCACAGGGTATGAGTGGGTGTGCCTAGCTGCTAGGAGAGCAAAATCCCTATAGAGATTGGACATTTAGGTTAGTTCCATGTCTTGGCTATTATAAGCAGTGCTGCAATGAACATTGGGCTGCGTGTTTCTTTTCAGACCATGTTTTTCTCTGGATATAGGCCCAGGAGTGGGATTGAAGTGTCGTAAGGTAGCTCTATTTGTTTAAGGAACCTCCATACTATTCTCCCTAGTGGCTGTACCAACTTACATTCCCACTAACACTGTAAGGGGTTCCCTTCTCTCCACACCCTCTCCAGAGCTTATGATAGTAATTCTAGCTGGTGTGAAGTGATATCTCATTGTGGTTTTGATTTGCATTAATCTGATAATTAGTGATATTGAACATCTTTTCATATGGCTATTGGCCATGTGTATGTCCTCTTTGGAGAAATGTCTATTCAGGTCTTCTGCTCATTTTGGAGTGGGTTGTTTTGATGCTGTTAAGCCCACAAAGGTCTGTCTAGTCAAGGCTATGGTTTTTTCAGTAGTCAGGTACGGATGTGAGAGTTGGACTGTGAAGAAAGCTGAGTGCTGAAGAATTGCTGCTTTTGAACTCTGGTGTTGGAGAAGACTCTTGAGAGTCCCTTGGACTGCAAGGAGATCCAACCAGTTCATTCTAAAGGAGGCCAGTCCTGGGTGTTCATTGGAAGGAATGATGCTAAAGCTGAAACTCCAGTACTTTGGTCACCTCATGCGAAGAGTTGACTCATTGGAAAAGACTCTGATGCTGGGAGGGATTGGGGGCAGGAGGAGAAGGGGACAACAGAGGATGAGATGGCTGGATGGCATCACTGACTTGATGCACATGAGTTTGAGTGAACTCCAGGAGTTGGTGATGGACAGGGAGGCCTGGTGTACTGCAATTCATGGGGTCACAACGAGTCGGACACTAATGAGCGACTAAACTGAACTGAGCTGATGTCCTCTTTGGAGAAATGTCTATTCAGGTCTTCTGCCCATTTTGGAGTGGGTTGTTTTGATGCTTTTAAGCATCATGGGCTGTTTGTGAAATCTGGAGACTAATTCTTTATCAATCACTTCATTTGCAAATATTTTCTCCCAACCCGTGGGTTGCCTTTTCATTTTGCTTACTCTTTTCTTTGCTGTGCAAAAGTTTTTAAGTAGGTCCTATTTATTTTTGCTATTTCCATTACTGCTGGAGATAGATCCAAAAAGATGTTGCTGTGATTTATGGCAGAGAGTGCAGAACATATACTTTTTGAGTGCAGTCTTTGTCTTAGTTTCATTTATATCCCCAAGTCCTAGCACAGTATCTGCACAAAGCAGACACCCAAAGAAATGTTGGCAAAATGTTGTTAAAATCCATTTCCCTATAAAATGATTCAGATTAAGACTTGTAATTCTCATGATCTAACAGAGCATTCATTTTTAGCATATTTAGGGAAGATTCAGTAATTTTCAAAAACATTACATTGAAGATCTCAGAAATACAATTCTTTACAAGTTACTTGAAATAGTTTTACAATAGGGTTCCCCATGACACTAATAATGTACTAAATGTTCTTTATCCCTTCTATGTTTTCCTTTGACTCTTCCTCAATGGAGTCAGTTGGTGATTATGGCTATTTTAAATACTGAGTACAGTTGAAGCATGCTGACTGGTAAAAAAAAATAATAATAATAAGCCTGTCACAAATGTGATTTTTTCCAAGATGAGAAAGAAGCACTCACAAGAGTTCAAGAAGCTGTTGTAATCAATTAAGGGGCACTTCTATATTTCTGCTGAAATGTTTATTCCTTGTTACGTTCCTGACTCTTTGTCAGTGACTTTAAACCTCATGATTTCACTTCCCATTTGCCAAAGGATGCTGCATTTCACGTGGGAACAAAGGTTTCTCTGGAGGACAGTGGTACTGGACGGCAGATTTTACACTGTCTCTTCATTCCCCAGACACATGTTCCTCCTTTATCCTGCTTTCTTTGTCATCCCATCTTCCCTTTCTCTTTTTCTACCTTCTCACTTTCTCTTCAAGCACTTCGTACTCATTTACCCCAACGTGTTTCTCGCCCCGCTCACATATGTGCACCCCCTGTTCTGCTTTATAATGCATTGCTTGTAACTCTTTCATTACTGAGTCCCTTTTCCTGTCACACTTGCTCCTACCCCCACTGGCCATCATCATTTTTCAGTACTTGAAGGAGCACATCAGGGTGCATCTATTGGAGAAGGGAAACTAGGGATGGCCCCTTGGACAGTCCGAGTTCCTCTTTTCCCCTTTTAATAATTTTGAGCATCAGCAGTTAAGAAGAGAGGCCCACCATCACATTCCTAGACTTTAGTTCACCTCTTTTTAGTTTTTTGGCCATGATGCGCAGCCTGTGGGGTCTTAGTTCCTTGACCAGGAATCAAACCCAGCTCTTGGCAGTGAACGTGCAAAATCCTAACTACTGGATGGCCAGGGTTAACTGGTGGTTAACTGGGTGGAATAACTCCCATTATTCCACCTCTTTTAAAAATGGTACTATTTAATTTAGTGCACAGAAGCTAGAGACAGTACAAAGGACATCTGAGCACTTAGCAAAATAAACTGGAATAAGAGAAAAGAGTATGCTATTTACACCCTTGGAGAGGAGTTACTGGGTTAAAGTGAAGAAGCCAGGCAAGAAAGAGCAGAGGGCAAGCTGAATGAGACCTGTGTGGTTCAGAAACAGCAAAGTCATCATATTTCAGTTACCTTTCTAGAACCAGTGAGCTTACAGAAATCCCTTGACCAAGAAACACCCAATGTATCACTGTTGAATTCACTAGTGCCTGGGGAATATACATTATAAAAAAGAGTCATTTTTCATCTCATTACTTTAATCATTTTGTCAAAATAACCTGAACTTGGGTACATAAATACTCAATTTGTTATTAGGATGTACATCTTAAAAGTCCCTGAGAAACATTCAATAATGACTGAAATGTATTCAATGCAATTATTTACCATATTAATTGCCAAGGACTTGGCTCCTTTCTCTGATACTTAAGACATGTGATGTATCATACATGTATATACACACAACATCAAAAACCTTATGGTCACGGCATCCAGTCCCATCACTTCATGGCAAGTAGATGGGGAAAAAGTGGACGCAGTAACAGATTTTATTTTCTTGGGCTCCAAAATAACTGTGGACAGTGACTGCAGCCATGAAATTAAAAGATACTTGCTCCTTGGAAGGAAAGACATGAAAAACCTAGACAGCATATTAAAAAGCAGAGACATCACTTTGCTGAAAAAGGTCCATATAGTCAAAGCTATGGTTTCTCCAGCAGTCATATACAGTTGTGAGAGTTGGACTATAAAGAAGGCTGAGCGCTGAAGAATTGATGCTTTTGAATTGGACTCCTGGAGAAGATTCTTGAGAGTCCTTTGGACTGCAAGGAGATCAAACCAGTCAATCCTAAAGGAAATCAACCCTGAATATTCTCATTGGGATGACTGGTGCTAAAGCTGAAGCTCCAATACTTTGGCCACCTGATGCGAAGAATCGACTCACTGGAAAATACTCTGATGCTGAGAAAGACTGAAGGCAAAAGGAAAAGGGGGTGGTGGAGGATGAGATGGTTAGATAGTATCATTGACTCTACAGACATTGAATTTGACAAATTCCAGGAGATAGTAGGAGACAGGGGAGCTTGACGAGCTGCAGTCCAAGGGGTTGCAAACAGTCAGACATGACTTAGCAACTGAAAAACAACAATATGTTCACATATATAATATATAATAATTGCATATTCTATATAAATGTATTTATATTAATGCCACATCNCTGAACTTGGGTACATAAATACTCAATTTGTTATTAGGATGTACATCTTAAAAGTCCCTGAGAAACATTCAATAATGACTGAAATGTATTCAATGCAATTATTTACCATACTAATTGCCAAGGACTTGGCTCCCTTCTCTGATACTTAAGACATGTGATGTATCATACATGTATATACACACATCAAAAACCTTATGGTCATGGCATCCAGTCCCATCACTTCATGGCAAGTAGATGGGGAAAAAGTGGACACAGTAACAGATTTTATTTTCTTGGGCTCCAAAATAACTGTGGACAGTGACTGCAGCCATGAAATTAAAAGATNCATGTATATACACACATCAAAAACCTTATGGTCATGGCATCCAGTCCCATCACTTCATGGCAAGTAGATGGGGAAAAAGTGGACACAGTAACAGATTTTATTTTCTTGGGCTCCAAAATAACTGTGGACAGTGACTGCAGCCATGAAATTAAAAGATACTTGCTCCTTGGAAGGAAAGACATGAAAAACCTAGACAGCATATTAAAAAGCAGAGACATCACTTTGCTGAAAAAGGTCCATATAGTCAAAGCTATGGTTTCTCCAGCAGTCATATACAGTTGTGAGAGTTGGACTATAAAGAAGGCTGAGCACTGAAGAACTGATGCTTTTGAATTGTACTCCTGGAGAAGATTCTTGAGAGTCCTTTGGACTGCAAGGAGATCAAACCAGTCAATCCTAAAGTCAATCCTAAAGTCAATCCTAAACCCTGAATATTCTCATTGGGATGACTGGTGCTGAAGCTGAAGCTCCAATACTTTGGCCACCTGATGCAAAGAATCGACTCACTGGAAAATACTCTGATGCTGAGAAAGACTGAAGGCAAAACGAAAAGGGGGTGGTGGAGGATGAGATGGTTAGATAGTATCATTGACTCTACAGACACTGAATTTGACAAACTCCAGGAGATAGTGGGAGACAGGGGAGCTTGATGAGCTGCAGTCCAAGGGGTTGCAAACAGTCAGACATGACTTAGCAACTGAAAAACAACAATATGTTCACATATATAATATATAATATTTATAATTGCATATTCTATATAAATGTATTTATATTAATGCCACATCAGAGTCTCCCTCTCTAGTGCCTGCATTTTTTTAATGCCAATTTACTGATGCTGCGTAGTAAATAATTTCCAGACTGGAAGGCACTTAGGGAGGTAAATTAGTTCTTTAAGCCCTAGGGTGCCAGTTAGTAGAGTAAGGGCGATGGAACTAGAAGGTTGTAAGAGATGATGTTGTCCAACCCCATCATTTTTCAGTTCAAGTGACAAAGGCTCAAAGGGGTTGTGACTTGCACAAGCATGTCTGGTTCTACCACTATACTGTGAAGTAAAACTGGAAGTGTTAGTAGCTCGAGTCACGCCCAACTCTTTGTGACACCATGGACTTTAGCCTGCCAGGCTCCTCTGTCCATGGAATTCTCTAGGCAAGAATACTGGAGTGGGTTGCCATGCCCTTCTTCAGGGGATCTTCTCCATCCAGGGACTGAACTTGGGTCTCCTGCATTGCAGGCAGATTCTTTACCATGTGAGCCACCAGGGAAGCCCCAACTATTACTGTAATCTCAGACAAATCCTTAACTACATCTGGACTTTCACTCCCTTCTCTGTAAAATGGACAGGTGATCATCACAGGTAACATCTCAGGTGCTTCCTGTGTTTCCAACACTGTCCTGAGTACTTTAAGTGTCTTTTCTATTTCTCCCAACACCTTCATAAATTATATATAAATACCTTCAGTTAGAGATGAGACTATCAAAACACAGAAAGCTTAAATAATTTGCCCCTGATAAGACAATTGGGAAATGTTGCAAAGCTGGCCTAGTAAGCTAGGAATAACTAGCTCCAAGATTCTCAGATTCCAATTCTTAAATCCCTTCTAAGAAAACTCCATCAGGAAGCTTCTCAAACTCCTCTAGCTCTGAAAGTCTAGAGCAGAGTTAACAAACTATGGCAATGCCTTTGTTTACAGATAGGGAGTGGCCGCCTCTGCACCACCAACAGCAGAGATTAGTAGAGGCAATAGAGATTGTATGGTCAGTAAAACCTGAAATATTGACTCTCTGGTTCTTTACAGAAAAAAATGTGTGCTGACACCTGCTCTAGAGCTTTGAAAATTGAGAGCATGCTGAAACTGACAGCATTTTACAATGTACAAAGCACCGTGGCAAACGTCATCACATTTAATCCTTGTTTTGCAAGGGGCATTCACTCACTATAAAGGAGGAAGTTAATTTAAGTAACTTGCCTAATCAGGGTCACAGAGGCAATGGCAGAACCACATACCCAGGTTTCGACTTCAAATTGTGAGCTCTTTCCATGAAGCTACCCTATCTCCTCTAAATTACTGCTAAGGAAGGGTTTGGAAACTGGAGAAGACCTGTGAATACTGAAGGTGAGTCAGACTGTCTTCCTGTTGTCAATATCATTCCAGGTGCACTCGTAATTAAAGTCATCAAGCACTGTTGCTGCTGCTGCTAAGTCACTTCAGTCGTGTCTGACTCTGTGCGACCCCATAGACGGCAGCCCACCAGGCTCTGCTCTCCCTGGGATTCTCCAGGCAAGAACACTGGAGTGGGTTGCCATTTCCTTCTCCAATGCAAGAAAGTGAAAAGTGAAAGTGAAGTCGCTCAGTCATACCCGACTCTTAGCAACCCCATGGACTGAAGCCTACCAGGCTCCTTCGTTCATGGGATTTTCCAGGCAAGAGTACTGGAGTGGGTTGCCATTGCTTTCTCCCATCAAGCACTAAAAATAGTAAATTGAATCTGTAGTAAATTGGAAAGGAAAGTTTAAGAAAGCAATTTTGGAATATGTGATGTATTTCTACGTATTTTTGTACTAATATATATATGAACTTTTAAACTGCTCAACTTAGAATGACTTGAAAAATGAAATTACATAAAATGAGCAATTGCCCATTTCTCTTGCTATTTGATGAGATTAGCCTTACATTGTTTTTTTCCTTACCTAGGATTTTCCCATGAATAAAACTGCAATTATACCTTCCTCATGCTTAGCAATAAAAAAATACAGGGTTTTAAACAGACTTAATACTAAAGAGAGTATTAGTAAAATAATACTTACTATAACTTAACAAAAACTTAATATAACTTAACAAAACAAATTTAAAACAAAATTTTTTTCAAAGAAAGCATAGGTGCTTCTTCCTACCCTGCAAATTCAAGCTCAATCTAAATAGCAATGATGCATCTTGAATAGCAAGTATGGCTAGCTTTAGGGATTCAATTGAAATACACGATATGAGGTGACTTGCTTTTTATTTCACATATATTCTGTAACATATCTTGAGATTTAATTTTATAATCCATATATGTGGATATGGAGGCACCCTGAAATCACTCCAAGGGGAAAAAACCCTATTTTTCTGTCACCAATTGAGTCATCACTATGTGTTAGACACATTTTTGTTTATTCTCTGAACAGCTTATAAGCTGCTATGAAGCCAATTCCTGCTCCATTTTACAGATGAGAAAACTGAGGTCCAGGATTATTACTAATTTGCCTGAGGTCACATGGCTGGAATTCAAATCTAAGCCAGAGTACCTTCAAAATCCAAACGATCCCCCAACTGTCCCCATGTAGATTTCCAATAAACCCAAGATCATTGGCCAATAAGTCATAGTTACTTAAAAAAGTAGAATTTTTCCTTCTTTTTTGAATGACTCTACTTTGATATTGTAATTCTGCCTATACTATAATATTTTAAAGAGGAAATTTTATCCAGGGATTTCAATTTCTCTTTTTAAGGGAAAGGAAGAACTGAAGCACCTAGATTTTAGTGAGCTTTTCAAGTCTGCAACAAATGTTTATAGACAAAAGTTACTTCATGAATCAGCTCATTGTACTAATCAAATGCAAAATTACTGTTTACAGCAGAATTCTGTATAAACCTAATTAATGTTGGACCTCATCCGCAATAATTAGTCACTGAGTGTGCTCATTAAATCAAGGAGGGAAAAAAGACCTCATTACTTTAGGCTTTAAATCAACTGGCTTTCTTATGGTACTATTAATGTCACTTTACTTCTAATTTATTCCTCCTCTTCAAATTAGGAGTTTGGGATTAACAGATATACACTACTATATGTAAAACAGATAACAAGGGCCTATTGTATATCACAGAGAACTACATTAAATATTTTGTAATAAGCTATAATGGAGAAGAATCTGAAAAAGAATATATATACCTACAATATATGTTATAGAGAATGTAGGGCTTCCCAGGTGGTATTAGTGGTAAAGAACTGGCCTGCCAATGCAGGAGACATAAGAGACTCAGGTTCAATCTGGGGTCAGATCCCCTGGAGAAGGGAATGTTTACCCAGTCCAGTATTCTTGTCTAGAGAAACCCATGGACAGAGAAGCCTGTAGGACTACAGTCCATAGGGTCACAAAGAGTTGGACATGACTGAAGCTACTTAGCATGCATAGATAATATATGTATTATATATTATATATATATAACTCAATCACTTTGGTGTATACCTGAAACTAACACAACATTGTAAATCAACATGTTAATTAAAAAAAAAAGAATGTTACTTTAAAAAATAAGTTCTGCCAATTGCTTTTTGACAAAAGTAGATTTCAAGAGCCTTAATGATAGGGACCTTGTCTTAAATATTTTTGTCTTTCTCACACTCAGGGTTTCACACAGTGCAGGTACATGGTGACACCTAACATGCTGTTCATTCGACAGTTTTTAGTCAATGGGCATATTTTCAAAGTTGGTCCCACAGCAGTCTCAAGGGCCATAGAAATGTTTGTATCTAGATGGTAAAGAATCTGCCTGCAATGCAGGAGACCTGGGTTTGATTTCTGGGTCAGAAAGATCCCCTGGAGAAGGGAATAGCAACCCACTCCAGTATTCTTGCCTGGAGAATCCCATGGACAGAAGAACCTGGCAGGCTACAGTCCATAGGGTCACAAAGAGTCAGACACGACTGAGCAACTAAGCTCGTACATGAACATACTGGACAGACCAGAAGGGAAACCTGGTGGCCCCAGGGAGAATTGCAGATTTTTGTAACAAAAGATAAAGTTTTACTGCAGGCACAGATTTAGTTCTATTCCCTAGCAACCAAACATTTAACTTCAAACTGACAAGAGTAAAAAACTGCCATGAATAGCAGCCAGACTTTTTTCCTTTTGCATGATTCNACAGACCAGAAGGGAAACCTGGTGGCCCCAGGGAGAATTGCAGATTTTTGTAACAAAAGATAAAGTTTTACTGCAGGCACAGATTTAGTTCTATTCCCTAGCAACCAAACATTTAACTTCAAACTGACAAGAGTAAAAAACTGCCATGAATAGCAGCCAGACTTTTTTCCTTTTGCATGATTCCATAATACAGTGCAATCTCACTCGCTGTTCAGCAGAGGGGTAATGACAGCACCCCCGGAAGACTGACTTTCCGGGTTTAAACTTCAGCTCTCGTAAAGACACAAAAATAAATAATTCTGTGGAAAATGATAGTATGGCTTCCTTTTCTATGTAAGCACAGGCTGGATTTCTGGGATGAAGGGAGAGGAAGGTTGCTTCTGCTTTATTTTCACATCTATAGTTATGCTTTTTTAAAAACCCAGGTTATAGAAAAATGGATACAGAAGAAATCAGGAGATGATTATTCACATTGTAAAGGGATTCTCCACAGGGTTCCATTAAACACTGCGCTCTCTTAGAACAGTGCATTTGATTAAAAAGCAGCCTTTCAGGAATACATTTGTATAAAGCGAGGTACACCAAATATTCACTCTCCCTCTTCTCCAAGGACAATCCAGCATCTTGTTTCCATTCATAAAGCAGAGGAACAAACACCAGTAGTTGTTAGTGAAGTCAATGGAGGCTTGGACTGCCCTCCTCACCTTTCTTAGGCAATGAGGCTTTGAGGAATCCAGGTACAAAGAGTAAGACCCACTGGTGGTCACAGTCCCTTTGCTATCCTGCAACAAGGCTCTTTCTAAAACCAGGGTTTTGCAGCATTTGGCCCAGGGACATGTGAGTGGAGGAGTCAGTGAAATTTGGACTTAGCACAGGTCACAAATATAGTATGTGGCAGATGAGGAAATTCAGAGCCACGGACCATTGTTTCTTGTAGGTAAGCTGTTTCCTCACCTTACAAGGAGGAGGAAACGTCCCCTTCTTCCCTGAGCTCGGATGCCCTCGGACAACCGCGAGTTATGCAAAAACCATGAGCATCCAGGATCCTTCCCACCCAGTCTTTGTGTTGAATGATATTAATTGGTAAATCAACTTGTTCCCAAAGATTAAAAACGCGTATTTAGGAAATGCAGTCCCACGACTCGCCGTCAAGGAGAGGCACCGCTGAGCATTCAGACATGGCCTCCAGGGTCACACCCTGACCTCACTGTTGAAACCAGCCAGCCAAGTTGGGGACGCTCTTGTGTTGGTCCCCAGCCTTCTGCACAGCCTGGCAGGCCAGGCACCAGGGCTCGTCCCAGAAGGAGGTGACATGCACGGCATGGCTCCTGCGCCACCTGAAGTAGCCGCGATAGACAGCCGGGTTGCGGTCCAGGAACTGCAGGTGGGCGGCCAGGGACGAGGCAGAAGGGAAATCGTCCACGTGGATGAAGGCATTGGAGGGCACGAAGCGCTCGTAATTGGTACGGTTGGGGCCCAGCACGACCGGCACGGCCCCGGCCAGGAAGGCGTTGCGCCACAGCTTCTCGGTGATATAATCCAGGTGCTGCGAGTTCTCGAAGGCCAGGTAGAACTTGTAGCGGGCCACCGTGTGCACTAGCTCCGCGTCGGGCAGCGGCTGCCCGGGCCCGCCCTTGCCGAACACGTCCACAGTCACGTACTGACTCAGCTGGCGGTANCCACAGCTTCTCGGTGATATAATCCAGGTGCTGCGAGTTCTCGAAGGCCAGGTAGAACTTGTAGCGGGCCACCGTGTGCACTAGCTCCGCGTCGGGCAGCGGCTGCCCGGGCCCGCCCTTGCCGAACACGTCCACAGTCACGTACTGACTCAGCTGGCGGTAGTAGCGCACGCGCGCCTGGCGCTCGTCCCAGTTGCTCACCACCCAGGCCACCAGCCCCTGCTTCTGGGCCAGCGGTGGGACCAGCCCTGGCGGCTGCTCGCTGGGATGGGTCCTGGGGTAGAGGTAGCCGTAAGGCACGAAGATGTCCGAGTCGGCCCTGTAGGAGAGCGTCCAGTTGAAGATGCTACCTGCCAGGCCCTGCAACCCTGGAGAGTGGGAGGGCGACTCGAAGTTCATCCACACCCAGCGCTGGCCCGGGGGCCGGGGGCCCAAGGCGGTCAGGGTTTCGGCCTCAGCCTCTTGCCCCTCGCCATCCATCACCAGCCCTTTCTGCTCCTCCGCCCGGGGCACCTGGACGCCCCAAGGCGGGGGCCAGTCCGGGGGTCCCTTCACCAGGTCTCGGTGGTGGAAGAGCACCGCCTGGGCCTCCCCGTAGGCCGCGCGATCTGTGTGCAGGACGCAGCCGCTGATGTTGAAGCGCCGCTGGCAGTCGGGGGGCGGCCTGCGGGAGTTGTGTCGGCCCCTGAAGGGCTCCCACCACAGTAGCACGTTCACCGGCCGCGGTGGGCTGGGGGAGCCCCAGGGCAGAGGCGGCAGCTGCTTCCAGCAGGCGTAGATGGCCAGGGCGGTGCACAGCAGGCTGGCGGCCAGCAGCACCAAGTAGGTGCCGGGCAGCCCCAGACCTCCGCGCCGGGCGCCCCGCCGGCCCCAGCGCGCGCGCATGGCGAGCGCGGGCAGAGCCGCCGCCGCCCTCCGCGCGGCCGCCAGCGTGGAGCGCCGGCGCCCGCTCTCATGCTGCCGCTGCGGCTCCAGCCTTCTTAGGCTCTCACACCCCGCCCTGGAGCGCGAGAGGGCGGTCCCGGGATCTGAGGACCCGCGGNGCCAGGTAAGTTACAAGATGTTAGGGAAGAAATAGACTTGCTGGGAAGGGGCCAACCTGACAGGTGTTTTTGGTGTTATGCCGTAAGGATTTATTGTGAAGAACTTTTTCATTGAAAACCAAGTACAGATTGTAAAAGCTTCCATAAAAATGGTTTCAGGTGGCACTTTCTGCCTGCCTGCACTGGCCGTTTGGAAGCTGAATGAACAGTGTTAGGTGCTCTGGCTATACCCATCAACCTAGTGATACTTGCTCCTACACCAAAACTTTTTAGAATGTTTTTCTTTCCATAGAATCACTTTTCAAGCTATTAATAGTTAAGCAAATAGGCTTTGAAATAAGATATCTCAGTGATTCTTCAGTTTATTTTTAATTAGAAAGAAAAAGCTGTAAATGAATGAATAACTTCCTTGCAAAGGAAGGAAAGGACATGTTGGGTTTTCTTTTTATATGATCAGAAATCTATACCTTTATGCCCATCTTCTCTCCCCAGCTCTAGTAAAAAGAGGCATCAAAGATAGAGCCCAACATTGTGTTTGGCATTTGGCAAATGTTAATGCGCTTGCTTATTTATTCAACTTTCCCTTGTTCTTTAGTCGCTCAGTCATGTCTGACTCTTTGCAACCCCATGGAATGGCAGCACGCCAGGCTTCTCTGTCCTTTGCTATCTCCCTGAGTTTGCTCGAACTCATGTCCGTTGGGTTGGTGATGCCATCCAACCATCTCATCATCTGTTGCCCCCTTTTCCTCCTGCCCTCAATATTTCACAGCATCAGGGTCTTTTCCAATGAGTCAGCTCTTTGCATTAAGTTGCCAAAGTATTGAAGCTTTAGCTTCAGCATCAGTCCTTTCAGTGAATATTCAGTGTTGATTTCCTTTAGACTGACTGGTTTGAACTTGCTGTCCAAGGGATTCTCAAGAGTCTCTCCAGCATCACAGTTTGAAAGCATCAGTTCTTCAGAACTCAGTCTTCTTTATGGTCTAACTCTCACATCCAGGGAGAAGGCAATGGCACCCCACTCCAGTACTCCTGCCTGGAAAATCCCATGGACAGAGGAGCCTGGTAGGCTGCAGTCCATGGGGTCACTGAGGGTCGGATTCGACTAAGCGATTTCACTTTCACTTTTCATTTTCATGCATTGGAGAAGGAAATGGCAACCCAGTCCAGTGTTCTTGCCTGGAGAATCCCAGGGACCGGGGAGCCTGATGGGCTGCCGTCTATGGGGTCACACAGAGTTGGACACGACTGAAGTGACTTAGCAGCAACAGCAGCAGCTCACATCCAGACATGACTACTGGAGAAACCATAGCTTTGACTAGACAAACCTTTGTAGACAAAGTGATGTCTAGGTTTTTAAAATACTATCTAGGTTTGTCATTGCTTTTCTTCCAAGGAGCAAGTGTTTGACCCCTGGAGAAGGAATGGCAACCCACTCCAGTATTCTTGCCTGGAAAATCCCTATGGGCAGAGAAGCCTGTTAGACTACAGAACATGGGGTCGCGGAGTTGGACATGATTTGGCAACTGAAAAACAACATAACCAATTAACAATATTGTGGTAGTTTCAGGTGAACAACAAGGGACTCAACCATATGTATATGCATGTATCCAATCTCCCCAAAACTCCCTTCTTGTCCAGGCTGCCACGTAACATTGAGCAGTGTTCCATGTGCTATACAATAGGACCTTGTTAGTTATCCATTTTAAATATAGATGTGTGTACATGTCCATCAAGATTAGTATTTTTAAAAGCTCACTTGTGAAAGGAGATGAGTATACACATGAGATGGGCTTCTGGCATGCTGGCCGTGTTTATTGATTTGGGCACTGGTTAATGGGTATATTTGGTTGAGGAACTTCATCAGACTGTATGCTTACATATGTAATTTTATGTATGTATAGTATGTCAATAAAATGTTGCTAAGAAACAAATCATTCTGTCATCAGTGAAGAATGAACTGGGTATTGTGCTTAGTTTCTCAGTCATGTCTGACTGTTTGGACTGTAGCCCCCCAGGCTGCTCTGTCCCTGGGGATTCTCCAGACAAGAACACTGGAGTGGGTTGCCATGCCCTTCTCCAGGGGATCTTCCCAACCCAAGGATTGAACCCAGGTCTCCCGCATTTCAGGCAGATTCTTTTCCATCTGAGCCACCAGGGAAGTTGGGTATTAGGGACCAGGGTAAGAGTAGAAGTATCTAGTCCAGTTAGAAAGCTCTTGCTATAATTCAGATGTGAAACAAGAGAGCCTGAACTAAGATAGTAGCTGTCTTAGAGAATGAGATTAAATTAAACCTAAAGGAGAGTAAATTCAGAGATATGTACCAGGCCAGTCTCTCCAGGTAGCCCTCCTGGACATCCATATGCGTACATCTGGGGTAGGTCACATGCCCCTCCTGTGTGTGCCTATATATACATCTTTCAGAACATGAATTGGCAGTGATCATGGCTATTTCTGTCAAACTCAGTCTCTAGCACAGAACCAGGCCTCTAGTTGTATTCATCATCTCAACGAATACTTGTTCAATGAGTGAATGCTCTTATTGTATTATTAAAATGCTCTGTTAATATCACTGATCTCCAGCTAGAAGGTGGGCAAGTATCAGGAGAAACTGGCTATTTGAATGACTTGTTGTGACTTTAAGAAGTTCCTTAGGCTTTCAGTGGTAAATGCTAATCAGGACCCTGAGGACAGTCATCAGAAACTCCATCAAATTAGGCTGGGGCTCACTGGCACAACCTGGACTAGGCACTTATGCTTGAAGAATCACTGTGGTCAGGGAGTGCGGACTCCCTTCAGACCCTCTTTTGGGTCTAAGGGGTAGAATCAATCTCATCTAAAGACTGTGGACTAACAGTGGGGGAAAGGTAATTCCCCAAAGGAAAAAGTGAAGTACTCTTACCTGAAGAAGAGAGCCTTCTCTCTTCTGTCCACAGTGACAGAAACCAAAATCACGTGTCTACCAGCCTTGTGCAATTCTAAATAAATTCTAAATCACTTTAGAATTTTAAACATTCTATGATTCTTTTTAACTTTGTAACAAATAAGCAAATGCTTCTTTTGTATGTATTTAAAGACCTCCTAGTTTCAGAATTTTGACTAAAGTTTTGTACAAACTAGAAGAGAGCTCCAAAATTCAAGGCTCACTTCATCAAGAATGGGACTGAGGATTGTGTATTCAGTTCCAAAATTTGATATAGGGACTGGAGGTCTCTTGGGGCAAGAACCAGGCCAACTGTGGTTCCTAAAAATTCAGCTCATGCTTTGTTCTTCTCCATGGAAAGAGTTCATTTTAAGCCTGTCCTACTGCTCCTCAGGACTTCCCAAATGGTGCAGTGGTAAAGAACCTGCCTTCCAAAGCAGGAGATGTAAGAAACATGAGTTCCATCCCTGGGTGGAGAAGATCCCATGGAGTAGGAAATGGCAACACACTCCAGTATTCTTGCCTGGAAAATTTGACAAACAGAGGAGCCTGGCAGGCTACAGTCACAAAGAGTCAGACATAACTAAGTGACTGAGCACACACACACACACACACACTGTTCCTTCCCAGAGACAGCTGCTATTTTCCAGAGATGCCTCAGAATGTGTTGTGACTGCCCCGGGTCTGCCCACCAGCACCAAGCTCAGGGTCAGCCTGGGCCCATGAGAACCAGACTGTCCTCAAATGAGTTGCTAATTTTTATTAGATCTGAGATTTCTGTAACTGAACATTGACCTGCTAAGTATACTTCAATTTTTTTTTCCATTGAAGACAGAAAAGGGCAAAGTTCCTCGCAGGATGACATACTTACTAGGAAATGGGGAGCAACCAGTGAGCAGGTATAACTGGAAAAGCTAACTTCTATGCAGAAAGGTGATTATTTCTTTTGTCAGATATGATTTTTTTCCTGTGCATAATTGGGCTGGCGATTATGGAGTTACTTAGTTAATAACTGTTAAGGATTGTGTAAGTTCCATAACAATCCACAAGTTATTGTTCATTGCCCTATTAAATAGAAAAATAAAACTAGCACCAACTTTTGAGGTTGTTCATATTTATCTCAGTGCAAAATTTTACTGCCCCTAAAAGACTGTGATGAATAGTCAATATGAGAAAGTATTACACTTACTTTAGGATT
Source organism: Neotragus moschatus (assembly GCA_006410615.1). Classification (NCBI taxonomy): domain Eukaryota; kingdom Metazoa; phylum Chordata; class Mammalia; order Artiodactyla; family Bovidae; genus Neotragus; species Neotragus moschatus. Next base: position 222,580 of record SJYA01002106.1, on the reverse strand, counting down.
TTAACTCTTATGCACTCAAGTCCTTTCTGTATTCTTACTTGACTGAACAGGTAATGCAAGAATTTTGGATGTTCAGGAAAAGGTACATTGTGAAATTCTGGTTTACAGTCAGAAGTATTTGTATCATATTCAGAATGTTTGTAGGGCTTACATCTGCATTCTCCTTGTTAAACTACTCTTTCTTAGAGTGTATTTGCAGTCACAAGTACAAGTTATGGAATACAAGACTTACACAGAAGAAAATTACTTGGAGCTTCTGAGGTGACCCACAATCTGTCTGTGAAATGTGTTTCTTTATAAATAAACCCACTTCTTACCTCCCCCAAAAAGGAATAGAAAATTATGTTGGCATTGCAATGAACATGTTAATATCACACAGTGCAGTGCCTGGCACATGCAAGGTATATAATAAATATTTGTTAAATAAGCGAATAGATGAGTGAATGACTGAACACCACTTTTAATTATTATTATTATTATTTTGGCCGCATCACTGAGTATGTGGGATCTTAGTTCTCTGACCAGGGATTGAACCCACACCCCCTGAGTTAGAAGTGCAGAATCTTAATCACTGGACCACCAGGGAAGTGCCCACTTGTAATTTTACATTTCATGAAGCACTTATGAAATAGTTCACTTTGTTCATTCATGAAGAGTATGTAAAAGACTTTGGACTGAAAAATAATGACTAAGATAAATAATATAGCACAAGTGTAGGGTAAAAACGTGGAGTATCGTACTGGCTTCCCCAAGTCCTCTTCATGTTCACCAGCACTATCTTCATACCTCACCTGAAGTCTATTTGGGTCCTTGGTCAAATGAGTTGGCACAAATCCTGTACAGTCTCAGGATCGCAAACAGGTCTGATCTGGGTTTACTGTGGTACCGGCTCCACATCAGAGCTTATGTGTGGCCATACTCAAGGCAATCAGACCCTAACTCAAGACAAGACCTGAACTCAGGAAGGGAGCCCAACTCTTTACAGTTGGAGGAAGGGATGGTGAATCCCCTCATCTTTCCCCTGTCCTGACCCCAGTTCTCACACAGACCCAGGGCACACCTCACTACAGAAGATGGAGAGGATTTGCATTTTCCATAGAAGTCAGGGAAGTCCGCCTCGACCAGCAAATTTCCCTCAAGCAACCATTGAGAACACAAAAGTAGTCAGATCAGATTCCATCACGCTTGATCCTGTGATTCTTCTTCTAAAAGCAGTCTGAGGTACATGAAATATTAAGAAATACTTGCTGGATTAAAGTCAGCAAAACTAGTGACATATAAATGGTTTTGAAAGCATATGGGAATGGAAGGGTAATCCATGTTGCTCATGCATGGCAAGTGAATATTATTGCCAAAGAAATGGGGCAGCCACATTTTATAGTTCCATGACCAGCTTCAGTTTCAGTTCAGTTCAGTCACTCAGTCATGTCCAACTCTTTGTGACCCCATGAACCACAGCACGACAGGCCTCCCTGTCCATCACCAACTCTGGAGTCCACGCAAACCCATGTCCATCAAGTTGGTGATGCCTTCCAACCATCCCATCCTCTGTCGTGCCCTTCTCCTCCTGCCCCCAATCCCTCCCAGCATCAGAGTCTTTTCCAATGAGTNGAAGATCTTTTTTGTACAGTTCTTCTGTGTATTCTTGCCACCTCTTCTTAATATCTTCTGTTTCTGTTAGGTCCCTACCATTTCTGTCAGGTATGACCTAAATCAAATCCCTTATGACTATACAGTCGAAGTGAGAAATAGATTTAAGGGACTAGATCTGATAGACAGATTGCCTGATGAACTATGGATGGAGGTTTGTGAAATTGTACAGGAGACAAGAATCAAGACAATCACCAAGAAAAAGAAATGCAAGAAAGGAAAATGGCTCTCTGAGGAGGCCTTACAAATAGCTGTGAAAAGAAGGGAAGCAAAAAGCAAAGCAGAAAAGGAAAGATACAAGCATCTGAATGCAGAGTTCCAAAGAATAGCAAGGAGAGATAAGAAAGCCTTCCTCAACAATCAATGCAAGGAAATAGAGGAAAACAATAGAATGGGAAAGACTAAAGATCTCTTCAAGAAAATTAGAGATACCAAGGGGACATTTCATGCAAAGATGGGCTCGATAAAGGACAGAAATGGTATGGACCTAACAGAACCTGTCTCTTATACACATCTTCCCTGTTGAGAAGCACAAGCTTTAGGCATGCAGGCTTGGCTCAGATGGTGAAGTGCCTGTCTACAATGCGGAGACTGGGCTTGANTTTTTATGACCAGTTTACTGTGGTCAAATAAACCACAGCCCAGAAATCTTGCATGATTTGCTGCGGTGAAATCACAATAAAAATGCTGGATATATTATTTTCAATCACTCCAAAAAGAGCCTTTGGGTCTGAATTTACCCTTAGAATGTTTCTGGATGCTCAGTCTTGTCTAACTCTTTGCAACCCCATGGACTGGAGACTGCCAGGCTCCTTTTTCGGTGGAATTTTCCAGGCGAGAATACAGGAGCGGGTTGCCATTTCCTACTCCAGGGGATCTTCTGGACCCAGGGACCAAACCTGCATCTCTTGAGTGTCCTGCATTGGCAGGCGGATTCTTTACAACTGCACCACCTGGGAAGCCATAGCAATGTTTAACCGGATTCAACAAACATTTGATCTCAGGAGAAAGAGAATCTAGGGGTGACTAAACAAAGCCCCAACTGTCTGATTGCATTGCCGGAAATATTTCTGACCTTGCAGCACCATACAACTCTGCAAAAAAAAAAAAAAAAAGGAAACTTCTTTGCATGAGTCACTGTTCAAAGACAATTTCCAGGAGCATCTAAGACAGTAGGAGGAGTGCCGCCCCTCTTAAAGTCGGGGAAGAGAAATTCGACGCGATTGAAGACTGGAGGTGCTGTCTGACCACCATTCACAGAGCCTGCTCTTCGTCACTGCAAAGATGCTTTGCCTCTTGGGTTCCCTCCAGGTTCTCAAGGACCTATTTCCCTGTCCACAGTTTGAGAAAGGGGGATTGAGGGATTGTTGTCAGATTTTGGTATGATGACCTCAGGATTGTCTGTGTCCCTTTAAAAGATAAAATGCTGTGATTTTCCTTTATTTTTGATATATTTTGACATTACCAGCTTGCAGAGCTATTCCTGAAGTGTTTTCCAAGCCATGTAGCACTGAGAATCATTCTGTATTGATATTGGGTTGGTTTAAAACCGAACAAACTTTTTGGCCATCTCCATATTTGCAGGGCTACATTAGGGTCTGAACTTGTTTGGGTTTAAAAATTTGCAAAAGCTATAATTTCATGCAGTAACACTTATTGGATGTCAAATGTGTGCCAGGCATGTAAGGTATATCTGAACAAACAAATGAACATTTCTATCCCTGTGGGACGTGCTAACTGTCACATTCAACCCATACTGTGAACTGTGGCTTCAGAGAAATTTCAGACTTGAAGAATCTAAAAGTAGACTTCAGAAGCTGTTATGTGAGGTGAAAAAACGTGCCCCTTCCCTGGCTAGCCCTAATTTGCATAGGGCAGGCTCACTGGGAAGGAGACAAAAACTTATAAAAAGAGGGAGCCAAAACCCATTGAGGCCTCTCCGCTGGAGTCCACCTGCCCTCACACCTGGAGGTTGTACGATTCTTTGTTTGCAAGATAAAACTCTTGAGCTGTAACCGAACTGTAAAAAAAAAAAAAAAAAAAAAAAAGCTGTGATGTGTTAGGCCTTTAGTAACCCTACCCATTTGCCTCTTGAAGCAACATTTCCTTGATCACCTTGTCACTTTGTCCTTTGTAATTTTGAATTAATTAAATGTCACCATCAGAGTGGAAAGTTCTTTTAGACACCTATTTCTGCAACTCTTTCATATCCAGTTATAATTAGTTAAGCAAGATTTTTTCATACTGTCAAATAAATTTTTCAGGTTAAAGGGAAGCTAGGATTTGTGCAGGGTGGAGTGTAGACATGGGTCTCTCCACCCAAAGTTTCTACTCTCTCACCTTTAGTTATAGAGATGTGGAAATATAAACTGGAAGGAAGCTATTTAGCCCATAGGTGTGTTCCAAGGAAGCACTATAATTAAGACAGGTAAAACTAAAGGCAGTTGTACTGTTGCAGGAAGGGGGACCCTTTCCAGGGCCTGAAACTAGGCTCTTGTCTAACACTTGGAAATGAATTGTCCAAAGAGACACATGTGCTGACAAAGCAAGAGATTTTATTGGGAAAGGACACCTGGGTGGAGAGCAGTAGGGTAAGGGAACCCAGGAGAACTGCTCTGCCATGTGGCTCGCAGTCTCGGGTTTTATGGTGATGGGATTAGTTTCTGGGTGGTCTCTGGCCAATCATTCTAACTCAGAGTCTTTTCTGGTGGTGCACGCATCACTCAGCCGAGATGGATGCTAGCAAGAGGGATTCTGGGAAGTAGACGGACACGAGATGTCTCCTTTCGACCTTTCCCGAACTCTTCCGGTCGGTGGTGGCTTATTAGTTCCATATTCCTTAACAGGATGTCCTGTCACAAAACAGCTCATGCAAATAGTTACTATGGTGCTGGCCAGGGTGGGCAGTTTCAGTCAGTGTGCTTCCCCTAACAGTACTACTGAGGATTCTTTTGGTTGCAATTACAGTGACCTGCTAGAGGCAGCTTTTGACAAAAAAGAAAAGGATGGGGGACAAAACTTACTATTATGTAAGAAGTAGGTCTCATAGTGACCCTCCTTTTTTATTTTTTTAAGAGTTGAAGAGTTTATTAAAAATAGTAAGAAAGCTAGTGTAATTAAGTTATAGAGTCACTCAGCAGAAATTCCCTTAAATGATCAAAGATTTAAGCCATCTGTGAGGCCAAAGGCCCCTCCACTGAGCAACAGTGTCCAGTGATGCCCTGCAAGTCCACTGGCCCCCAGACTCTCACCTGACACTATGGGTAGCTAAGGCCTTGGTGTCCTGCTCCCAAAGCTAATCTGTGACAGAGGGCTCGCTTGGACCAAAGTTACTCTCTTGTGAGAGGGGTTTCAAAGTCCAAAAGAAGGACTGTGGGGCAGAGAACGCTGTCACAATTCTACATCTGCTTCTTTCCCTCCACCCCGCCACCCCCATCAGCTCTTCCTGTGTTTCTCCCGTTCGCCGGGCAGAACATAATCCTCCATAGCTCCATGATTCCCCAACAGCAGTGTCTGACAAGCAACTGTGATTTTCAGTTTTAAGTCTTTGGCAGCAAGAATCTGACTGGACTATCTCGGGTGTGGTGTTCACCTAGTGCAATTAGCTATGGTCTGGCATAGGGTCCGGAGGTGTGGTGGTCAGTGGGTGGGCTGGGGAAGGGAGTGGGGATGGTAGTTCTCAGAGAAATGAACCCCTTTGTGAGCTGAACAGTTCTGAAGAGGTGTCTGACTCTTGTTTTCCTTTTTATTTTAAACAGATGACCAAGGAAGAAACTTTCTCAGTCTATTATTTCCATAAACAAATGCTTCCTTATGTCTACTGCAAAACAACTTATTATGAAAAATTATAAACACATACAAACTTAGGAAGAAAAGGGTGAGGAGCCCCTTAGTTCCCTTCATCAAGATTCAGCAAGTATTGATTACTCACATATGCTCCATTTAACCATTTTCCCTTTATTTCTTTTTATGTTTTCAAGTAAGTCTCATTTATCATATCATTCCACGCCTTCATGACTGTGCCATCTACAAAGTCTACTCACTCAAAAGGGATTACATGAATCTAATCAAGCCATGGGTAACCTGACACCAGGTGGCACTCAGTGTCCCATTGAGGACTCTCTCATCAACACTTGTCTAATGGTTTCATCCACTGATGAGCAGAGTCAGTCAGCACTTTGTGGATTATAAAATGATGGTGTCTTTAATCTCTCATTCTTTCCACGTTTATTAACTGAAACTCTGTAAAGAGGATTTCTCTTAATCTACTAGGGCTCTTAGGTACCTAAATTACCAAATTGCTCAGGAAAGGTAAGATCAGAGAGGATTCTTTCTTTTCAGTTGCTACCTTTGTAAATAAGAATTAATGCCTTTGCAATGTTGATTGGTATTTAGTGAAGCTGAGTTTTGTTTCAGTTGTTGCCATTTGCCTTCATTCTCTCTCATTTAAAAAAAAATCCATATGAACTCATGGCTCTTTGTATATTCAGCGTGTGTCATTTATTTTGTGCTCAAATTTCCCCATCTTTGGACAGAGGACTGCTTTATGGTGACTCCTGAGTGCTTTGGATGTGACCTATTAATTTTGGAAACTTCCCTATTTTCTGGTACAACAAGATGTTCTAAATTCAACCTGGAGATTTCCTGCCTCGGGTCTAGAATCAGACATTTTTCCAGGGAGCCCTGGTTTCTTTTTTAATCTAAGCGTTTTAAAAAAATCAACTTTATTGAGGTACTAGGAGTTAGGTTTTCAACATGAAATTTTTGTGGAGACACAATCCAACTTATATTCAAACCGGGGAGTTTTTTAAAGTGTTATGAACAATATTATTTTACTTATCAGGATTTCCTTTCAATATTGGCTACCAGGATCAAACTTGATAAACTTTAAATTAGAATTTAAATGAAAGAATATAGTGAAGTAAAGATCAGGATCAGGAGAAAAAAGACATAGCTTTTAATGATCTGTGCACACTTACAGTAGGGAGACAAAATCTCATTGTTCAGGAAACTGAAGTGATAAATCTCTTTTTGAAATTGGCCAGAGCATAAAGAAAGGCTACACGGAAAAGGAAGAAAGGAAGGCAGACAGATAGTCAGAAAGAAAAAGACAAAGAAAGGAAAGAAAGGTGAGAAAGAAGAAAGGAAAAAGAGAGGGAGTATAACAGGGGAGAAATGAGAGAAACACAGAGAGACAGACTCTTTGGCCAAATTAGGACTATGACTCAAGTCACCCAGCACCCCATGGCAACTGTCCCTGGCTTGAACCCAGGAAGCACGGGAATTCCAGACCGAGGAGGGGATAAAATGAAGAAGGAAAGTGGGCAAGATCCAAGCATCTTTAGGGAAAAAGCAGTTTTCTTTTGTCCTCTCCTCGAAAAGAATGCTTCTGTCGTGTTTCATCAAGAATAAAAAGAGCCATTGGTTTAAGACTGCTATCTATTTTTATCATTTGAAAGAATGTCCTTGTAACCCTGGCTTTCAAGGAGGTTTCATTTAAAAGTGCTTTTTAAATTTAAAAAAGAAAAATAACAAGAGGCATCCTATTATATAGTAATTTTAAAAATCACCCTTTACATTATTCGTTATTATAAATAATCCTGGCATGAAAAACCTTGTATATGAAACCGGTTTGGAAGATGTGCAGTGGGGCAATGAAGAACAGAATTTGACCCCAAAAGGACTAAGGCCCCAAAGTGGAAAAGAGAGAGGAGTCCTAGCAAGGAAATAGTGCCGTGACATCAGTCCCAAGAGGGAAGGCTGCCGTGTGCACCAGCAGTTGGTCCGGAAGGGAGAGGCTGCTGGGGAGCCCCTGGCCTGGACCGGCCCGGACCGCAAAGCTGAGGATGAACTGGGGGGAACTTGTTTGGGGCAGGAGTAGAGCAGACATCGGGAAGGATATTTCTAAAGTCACCCTGAAAGCCCAAGTGCAAAGAGGACATCATTTCTAAAAATAGGTGGCTGAGTGTTAAAGAATCTGCCTGCCAATGCAGGGGACTTAAGAAACGTGGGTTTGATCTCTGGGTGGGGAAGATCCCCTGGAGGAGGAAATGGCAACCCACTCCAGTATTCTTGCCTGGAGAATTCCATGGACAGAGGAGTCTGACCAGCTACAGTCCATGGGGTTCCAAAGAGTTGGACATGACTGAGCAGTATTTGCAAATAAAAGTCAGTCACCTACAGAGTCCCACTTGGGGTCTGTGAGCTAACAGCAAGGCTTGTATCTGCTCTACAGGTAGAACCAATCAAAACCAAGCTGTCGTTCTTATAGTGAAACAAGATTCAGACTTCTGGCATTAAGAGCGGCCCTGCTGCTGCCTAGATGGAACTACCAGCCAGCTCCCTTTGGGACAACGTCATTCCTGGTCCCTTTTGCCTGTGGCCATGTGGAAAGGTATATGAGCCCAGAAATCTTCTCTGAGTATTACTGTCTGGTGTTGTATCTGTACTTGAGTACCTAATAACCATTTTTTCTATTACAGTGGGAAAACAATTTTCAAAGTTCTTTTCTAATCTTTCCTTACACAACATGTTTATTAATCAGAAATGAAAGGATGCTGCCTATTTGGTCATGAAAATTCAAATCTATTCAGCCAATATTTACAGAGAATAGTCTAATCATCTGGCATTTATGTCATTTTGTGAATTAGGGCAAGTTTTGGGATTTGGGGCAAATTACTTAAATACTCAGTCTTGGCTGTCTTGTCATATGTATATGTGATTTGTAACATGAGATTAGCAACGTATTTATTGTTAAATAGGATCTTGCTATTGAAGAAAAGAAGGAAATGGCACTCCACTCCAGTATCCTTGCCTGGAAAATCCCATGGACGGAGGAGCCTGGTAGGCTACAGTCCATGGGGTGGCAAAGAGGTGGACATGACTGAGCACCTTCACTTTCCTTTCCTTTACTCAAGAAAATAAAACTTGCCCCAATGCCTGGAGCCTAGTAAATAATGAATAAAAGGTAACTGACAAAACAATGATGCCAGTGACGATAAGTAGGAATAAAGTCACATTCATCATTCATTTTCTGAATACTAACCATAGCAATCTATGTTTTATGCCTTGGAGCACATTAGTAAAAGTAGTATACACACACACACACACACACACACACACACACACATGTTGTGTGTGCAGAAAGGTTGATGGTAAGAATTTTGATAAGGTTAAGATTTTAAATTTGTAAGAACAGCAAATGCTTTAACCCTAACTCCAGGTAGTTTTTGGTGTTATATTTCTTTGAAGAAGTAATCTCTCCAATTTTAGCCACTGGCTCACAACACTGTTTTTTAAGTATCCAGTGATGAGAGAGTTCCGTAAACATGGTGGTAGCTGGAACTGGCTTACATGTAGAATCTCTTAATTGACCAAGTGGAAATTTTTATATTAAATCTGGAAAAGTTTGGATTTTGACTCAAGAGGTTGTTGACTGTTTCATAGTATAAATATTTTTAAGTAGGGAAGGGACATACCCAGTCAACAAATCTTTGTTGACCTGAGTTGATTTATTTCATTAAATCTGAGAAATGAACTTGAGAACTATAAACTGGAGAAAGTTTTAAGATGAGCTTGAGAGAGGAAGGTGAATGAAAGTTGTGTAATCACAAGACTAGGATAAAGAACTTTTTTAAATTTGAGGGGAAGGCTGTAAGTAAATTGGGCTTCCCTGGTGGCTCAGCAATAAAGAATCCACCTGCAATGCAGGAGACGCAGGAGACGCTATCTGAAAATCCCAAATATCCAAAAAGTAGAGTAATAAATGCAAAAAAAATTACAAACATATACAGATTTTAATATAATTATTCAGTTATATTTTAAAGAATAGGAATGATATGTTAAAAAGGAATAACATATATACCACACAATGTGATTTCAAACATGTGAGATAAAACATGCATAGGAAAAAAGAATAAAACTGTATCAGCATGTTATCAGTGGTTATTCCTAAAATGAAACACAATTGGGTTTTTTTCTTTTATTTTCCAGTTTTTCTATATGGTATATATATATTGCTAAGTTGCTTCAGTCGTGTCCGATTCTGTGCGACCCCACAGACAGCAGCCCACCAGGCTCCATCCCCGGGATTCTCCAGGCAAGAATACTAGAGTGGGTTGCCATTTCCTTCTCCAATGCATGAAAGTGAAAAGTGAAAGTGCAGTCGCTTAGTCGTGTCTGACTCTTCACGACCCCATGGACTGCAGCCCACCAGGCTCCTCCGTCCATGGGATTTTCCAGGCAAGAGTACTGGAGTGGGGTGCCATTGCCTTCTCCGGGTATACATATTTTGACAATTGTGGGGGAAAGGAAAGTTAGGGTTTTTTTTTTTTTCTCCTTTTTAACCTCTTTTTAGCCCAGTAGTATTATATTGAGCATTTGTAAAACCTCTCACCCCTACTCCTGTTTGCAAGATCACTTCATAAATTTCCCATTTCCTTACTTTATAGTGGACAAATTTTAGAGAAGTGATGAGGTCTACAAGGCTAGCATTAAAATGGTTGTCTCTGAGTCAGAGGCTTTTCATCTTTGCCATTCATTTACTAACTTTTACCTACACCTGGATATTCTTTTTAATGGATGACCACAATTATACTACAGTGAAAGGTTAACATTTATAATGTTTACCTTGAGGACTCAATAAAATGCCTTTGTTTCTTATCATATTTGGCATGTTTAATAAAAAAGCTGAATTAGACATCCAATGTATTCCATCTGTGACAAAAATAAATATAATATTTTCCTTCATTGTTTTCAGGTACTTAGCAAACTTTACCAATAATCTTTCATTGCTTTGGATTAATTTACAGAGAAGAACTAATACCGATAATAGGAATTACAGGCTAATATAATCTTTTTGTACACATCTAAACTGTGAAACAAGCTTGGGTTTCTTCTGTTTTCCAGACATCAGGAGAAAGAAGTTTCTTCTCAATGGAAAAGTTGTTCATCTTATCCTAGAGTAAAGAAATAAGTGGACAAATAAGCAATTTATCTTTTGGGGGAAATGTTCTTTAGTCCTAACCCCATTTTAATCTAAAATTGATTTAATGTTTTCAACAGTGTTTCATTGGGCAGAGCAACATGTAAAAGCATGTAAATCACCCAAGAGATTCAAGTAACTGGAGAAACCTCAGTCTTCTAGATCCCCCTTACTCAGAGCATAGTGTCTGGACCGGCACCAGCATCATCACCTGGGTGCTGGTTAGAAATGCAAAATCTCAAACCCTACCCTAGACTGACTATATCAGAAACTTATTTTTAATAATATACCCATGTGATTGACAGGCACATTAAAGCCTGAGAAGAGCTGGGCTAGATAGATTTATTATTATTGTTTTGTTGTTCAGTTACATGCCACAGAATATGAAGGAAATAATAAAAGTGAATAACTCAGTCTTGGTATCATGAAAGAGGAGATACTTCACAGTCTCTAACTAAAGTGGTTTTTAAATTTTTTTTTAATTATAAAAGTATGATAACACATTCACAGGAGATTTGGAAAATACAGAACAAAGTTACATATAGTCCCACTATATATTACAATTATTTTATTTTTTATTGGAAAATAATTGCTTTACAATATTGTGTTGATTTCTGCCATACATCAACATGTATCAGTGCTTTTCAGGTCTACTATATCCTTCTACTTTTCTGTCTATTCATTCTATTAATTTTTGAGAGTTTGCTATTGAAACTCCAACCAAAAACTTCAACTTAAAAAAATAAAGATTTTTAGCTGGAGTTTCAATATCAAACTCTCAAAAAATTAATAGAATGGACAGACAGAAAAGTGGAAGGATATAGTAGACCTGAAAAGCACTATGAAGCGATTCAACATAACTAAGATTTATACAATTTTCACACAACAGCAGGAAACAAATTCTATTCAAGTTCCCATGGACTGTAAACTATAAGACACTGGAACATATCCAGGGAAATAAAACAAGGTGCAAAAATTTCATGTTCTAAAGGTATTGAAATCATACAGAGTCTGTTCTCTTATCACTGAGACATTATGTTAGAAACAATCTCAAAAGATATTTGAAAACAACCCACATATTTTCAAGTGCAATGTGACATTTTCCAAGAGAGACAGTTGACTTAGTCGTTGAAAGCCTCAATAAAGTTAAAAGACTGAAAAAACACAGATTGCAGAGAAGAAAGCACTTAAATGAGAAATTGATATCAAAGATATTTTTTAAATCCCATATATTTGGAAATTAAATGTCCACTTTTAAATGATGGGTGTATTGAAGAAACCATAGCAAGAAAAATTAGAAAATAATTTTAAGAGAATAAAAATGAAAATAATTTACCAGAGTTTGTTGTATGCAGCTGAAGTTGCTCAATGCAACTAAATACAATGTGGAATCTTGAATAGGTATGAAAACAAATGGAAACTAACATAAAATTTTGTGAAATTTGAACAAAGCTGTACTTTAGTTAATAATACTGTTCAGTTCAGCTCAGTTCAGTTGCTCAGTCCTGTCCAACTCTTGGTGACCCCATGAATCGCAGCACGCCAGGCCTCCCTGTCCCTCACCAACTCCCAGAGTTCACTCAGACTCGCTTCCATCGAGTCAGTGATGCCATCCAGCCATCTCATCCTCTGTCGTCCCCTTCTCCTCCTGCCCCCAATCCCTCCCAGCATCAGAGTCTTTTCCAAGAGTCAACTCTTCGCATGAGGTGGCCAAAGTACTGGAGTTTCAGCTTTAGCATCATTCCTTCCAAAGAAATCCCAGGGCTGATCTCCTTCAGAATGGCCTGGTTGGATCTCCTTGTAGTCCAAGGGACTCTCAAGAGTCTTCTCCAACACCACAGTTCAAAAGCAGCAATTCTTCGGCGCTCAGCCTTCTTCACAGTCCAACTCTCACATCCATACATGACTACTGGAAAAATCACAGCCTTGACTAGACGGACCTTAGTTGGCAAAGTAATATCTCTGCTTCTGAATATGCTATCTAGGTTGGTCATAACTTTTCTTCCAAGGAGTTCAGTTCGGTTCAGTTCATTCACTCAGTCATGAGTTAGCGTCTTTTAATTTTGTGGCTGCAATCACCATCTACAGTGATTTTGGAGCCCTAAAAAATAAAGTCTGACCCTGTTTCCACTGTTTCCCTATCTATTTCCCATGAAGTGATGGGACTGGATGCCATCAATTTCCTGTTTTTCTTTTTTTTTATTTTTACAGCTTAGTATTTCTTTGTATCCTCAGAATTGGATTAAAAGTTTCAAGCTTCAAAGTTTCTTTTAAAAAAATTATTAAGATAATAAGCTGTCTAGACTTTTTGCAGTAATACTAGATGCCAGAATAAATGGAACTATATCAAAGTTTTGAGTGAACATAGATTAGAAGTCTAGCATTCAATTCATACTTAGTCAAAGAAGTGGAACCAAAATGTCACAAATGTTTTAGCTAAGCAAAAATTCATAAGTTTCCTAAACTATATATATTATGTCAGATCTGAAGGTGGCTGGCAGTGAGGGGCAGAAGGATCACTCTTGAACTGGCTTTTCTGGGTTTGGCATCTGAGAAAGAGTTTCTGACACAGTAAAGGTACTCCTTTCTACTACTCTCTTGAGATCTTTTAGGGGCAGGTCCCTATATCTGGGAACTGGAGATACAGAAACTGAGCACTGGGGCAGGGAACTGCTCACTTAGCAGCAGAGCCGGGTTGGGCCAAGGGCTTAGGGTAGTACTTTGCACAAATTCCAGGTCAAGTTGGTGGAGTAGGATGACCCTGGGCTCACCTCCTCCCAGGGATACACTACAACCTCGTAAAGAACAACTGTCTCTCAGGACTGACCTAAAGACTAGCACAACGGACTTTCTCCAACTAAGGATATAAGGACAAGGCCACGATGAGAAAGGCAGGAGGTGTGGAGTCCTGGTCTGTGAGAACCAAACCTTGGTTTTACTCTGTGAGGCAACCCACAACCCCAAGAGACATCACAACCACGGAGGTACCCCCTGAGGAGCCAGGGGGCCAAGTGCCACATCATGCTTCCCAGCACCAGGACCTAAATGGGAAGCTGAGTCCCCAAAAGAGCCGGTTCTGAAAACCAGCAAGGATTAAATCTGGGAGAGTGGGGGTCGGAGGATGAGGATGGGGGTGCTCTGGGAAAGGACGGAGACTTCACTCTTAAAGGACTCCTTGCAGAAACTCACTCACTCCAAACCCAGCACAGAGGCAGCAGCTTGAAAAGCTCCTGGGCCATACAAGACAGGGAGTCCTTGACTCATTTGGGGGCCCAGAGGGGGAGGGGTCTGTCACGGTCTTTGTAGATCTGGACCTGGGGACTGGAGTTGATGAGAAGAGGGACGCAGGGGGCCCAAGTCGCAAGTGAAACAAGGGTGCTTTATTTGCAGAAATGCATGTTTATATATCTTCATACAAGGCAGCTTTAGGCAGTAAAAAAAAAAAAAAAACTGAGCAAAAACAAAGCCAAGCAAATAACAATCTTCAAAGGGCCAGAAAGCATTCCATATCCTGAGTAAGAGGGGCATAACTGAATAGATTACATTAAAGTAAGGTCACTGAAGGGAGTCACTGAAAGGAATCCAGGTGGGTGCCCCTTCTCGTGATCTCAGTCCTGAGAACTGCGTGCAGCTCTGCCTGTTCCTGTTCTCCAGGAACTGATAAGGAATAGAGAATCCTTGAGAAATGGCACACAAAAGAAAAGAATAACATATTGGATCCCTTAAAGCTGAATGTCCCCTGACAGGGGTCCAGTGCAACTTCCTCTGGGGGCAGAAGTGCCCGCAGACCATTGTTCGTTTTCACTTTCTTTCCATATAGCTGGCCTGGTGCTAGTGAGCACCGTTTCTATCAGTCTCCATCAGCCCGACTAACATTACCTGCTCTGGCCCTCCTTTCTCCTGAGAACCCAAGAGGCCAGACCTACATACCAGCACCCCCTCCCTACAGCAGTCACAGCCAGGTCTGTGGACGTTTGGACCAGGGACCAACCCTGCCTACTAGGGTGTCTGCTGCAGTCACAGGGAAGCCTGCCTGGGGACAAACCTCACCCACCAGCATACCCACAACAACTTCTTTCCACCCATCACAGGAGGGCACACGCAGCCTACACAGGGGATAACTCTGGGACATGTGGCTGTGTTGACCAGGGCTGTGTTGTACCACTGGGCCCTATAGGACACCTCCTATATAAGACCATTCTTTCAAGACTGGGTGATGAAGCTGATATATGCAGAAACAGAGTTCAGGAAGTCAGTCAGTTCAGCAGTGTCCGACTCTTTGCAACCCCATGGACTTTAGCACACCAGGCTTTCTTGTCCATCACCAACTCCTGGAGCCTGTTCAAACTCATGTCCATTGAGTTGGTGATGCCATCCAACCATCTCATCCTTTGTCATCTCCTTCTCTTCCCACCATCAGGGTCTTTTCCAATGAGTCAGTTCTTTGGATCAGGTGGCCCAAGAATTGGAGTTTCAGCTTCAGCATCAGTTCTTCCAATGAATATTCAGGACTGATTTCCTTTAGGATGGACTGGTTGGATTTCCTTGCAGTCCAAGGGACTCTCAAGAGTCTTCTCCAACACCANTCCCAGGTGGTGGTAGTACTAAAGAATCTGCCTGCCAATGTAAAGAGATGTAACAGATTTGAGTTTGATCCCTGGGTTGCGAAGATCCCTTGGAGAAGGAAATGGTAACCCACTCCAGTATTCTTGCCTGGAGAATCCCATGGACAGAGGGGCCTGGTGGGCCTCAGTCCATGGGGTCACAAGGAGTCGGACATAACTGAGCACTGAGCACACACACACTTCTATATTACAGATGGCCTGCTGCACTGCTGATCAGAAAATTGCATTTCTTCTTTTTCAGGATGATGAGGCTCTGTAGATCCAGGCCCAATGGCTTATCTGACAGAATGTGTGAAGCCTCTGAAACCTGTTCTATCTCAGGTTTGAACCTGAACCTGGATAAGATCATGACAACACTGTGCTAACTGAAAAGAATATTATTTGCTACCAATGCAGTTTCAAGTCTTTTTTCCCTCTAAGAAAATATAATCTTATAAAGTATAACCCAATGACAAAGAGCAAAGATATCAGCTTCAGATGAACCTACATTCATGTATCAGTGATTTCACTNTGTGCTAACTGAAAAGAATATTATTTGCTACCAATGCAGTTTCAAGTCTTTTTTCCCTCTAAGAAAATATAATCTTATAAAGTATAACCCAATGACAAAGAGCAAAGATATCAGCTTCAGATGAACCTACATTCATGTATCAGTGATTTCACTGAGTGACAACAGTTACTGTACCTCCCCCTAGTCTCAGCTTCTCGAGCTACAAAATGGGAAGAATAGTGACAGGGAAAGAGTAAAGGGACAAAATAGGAGAAATAGCTAATCCCACTAGGGGACCATAAGTAAAGTAAAAGGTATAGGAGACTCCTGTAAGTTAATGATAACTCAAGGAAGCACACTTGCTTAACAACAAAACCAAGCAGGCTTGTTTAGCAACAACAACATGTAACAACAGCAAGAGATATGCCCCCAAACAATAAAACAATGCTAGAAGTGAGGCCCAGTGAGGTCAGTAAGTTAGCGAGTCCTGGAATTTAGATAGGCTTGGGATATAAGGAACAGTATATATTGCTTAAATTCAAATAAAAATATATATTCATATGTGTATATGCACATAAAAAAAAAGAGAGAGAAAGGGCCAGGCAAATAATATAAGCAGAGGAGGCTAGAGGTAAGAAATAATTGGCTCTCCCATTTTTTTTCTATGTTTATTGGAGGCATGGATGTCTTAGAAATATTTTTCTTATTTCTACCACTTTCTCCATGGAAGAAAAGCTACAACAAACCTAGACAACATATTAAAATACAGAGACATCACTTTGCTGACAAAGGTCTGTATAGTCGAAGCTTTAGTTTTTCTAGTAGTCATGTATAGATGTGAGAGTTGGACCATAAATAAGGCTGAGTGCTGAAGAAATGATGCTGTTGAACTGTGGTGCTGGAGAAGACTTTCAAGGGCCTTTTAAGAAAAACTGTGGCTACAGTGGAGTCAGAAAGTGTGGGAGATGAGTTCACAGAGGTGAGCAGGCCACATGACAAAGTTGAAATTTAGCCTAAGGAAAATAAGAAGGCATTGGAGAGCTTTAAGCATGGTGGTGATGGGCAAAGATTTATGTTTGTCAGAGATGCCTCTGGTTTCTGAGAAGAGAACAGACTGCAGAGAGAAGGAGTAGAAATTGTCACTGGGGGCTATTGCTGAGCCTGCAAGAGATGACTGGGGTTTGGGGAAGGTGACTGTGGGCAAAGTGGTTGCTGTTGTTCAGTTGCTTAGTCATGTCTGACTCTTTGTGACCACATGGACTGCAGCACACCAGGCTTCCTTGTCCATCACTATCTCCTGGAGCTTGTTCAAACTCATGTCCATTGAGTCAGTGATGTGATAAAACCATNGCAAAGTGGTTGCTGTTGTTCAGTTGCTTAGTCATGTCTGACTCTTTGTGACCACATGGACTGCAGCACACCAGGCTTCCTTGTCCATCACTATCTCCTGGAGCTTGTTCAAACTCATGTCCATTGAGTCAGTGATGTGATAAAACCATCTCATCCTCTGTCGTCCCCTTCTCCTCCTGCCTTCAATCTTTCCCAGCATCAGGGTCTTTTCTAATGAGTCAGCCCTTCCCATCAGGTGGCCAAAGTACTGGAGCTTCAGTTTCAGCATCAGTCCTTCCAATAAATATGCAGGACTGATTTCCTTTAGGACTGACTGCTTTGATTTCCTTGCAGTCCAAGGGACTCTCAAGAGTCTTCTTCAGTACCACAGTTCAAAAGCATCAGTTCTTCAGTGCTCAGCCTTCTTTATGGTCCAACTCTCACATCCATACATGACTACTGGAAGAACCACACCTTTGACTAGACTGACCTTCATTGGCAATATGCTGTCTAGTTTGGTCATAGCTTTTCTTCCAAGGAGCAAGTGTCTTTTAGTTTCATGGGTGCAGTCACCATCTGCAGTGATTTTGGAGCCAGAAAAATAAAGTCTCTCACTGTTTCCCCATCTATTTGCCATGAAGCGATGGGACTAGATGCCATGATCTTCATTTTTTGAATGTTGAGTTTTAAGCCAACTTTTTCACTCTCCTTTCATTTTCATCAAGAGGCTTTTTGGTTCCTCTTCACTTTCTGCCATAAGAGTGATGTCATCTGCATATCTGAGGTTGTTGATATTTCTCCCCATTTCTCCCGGCAGTCTGGATTCCAGCTTGTGCTTCATCTAGCCCAGCATTTTGCATGATGTACTCTGCATGTGAGTTAAATAAGCAAGGTGACAATATGCAGCCTTGATGTACTCCTTTCCCAATTTGGAACCAGTCTGTTGTTCCATGTCCAATTCTACCTGTTGTTTCTTGACTGGCATATAGGTTTTTCAGGAGGCAGGAAGGGTGGTCTGGTATTCCCATCTCTTGAAGAATTTTCCACAGTTTGTTGTTCCATACAGTCAAAGGCTTTAGCATAGTCAATGAGGCAGAAGTAGATGTTTTGGGTAAGGTGGGGAGATTATAAATATCTTTCAAATGTAGATTTCACAGAATTCACTGATGGACTGACCGTGGAGAGAGGATTTGCCTTCTAGGTCTAATCAACTGAGTGAATGGTGGTACCATTTCTTGAGATGGGGAAGACCCACTGAAGAGTGGGATTTTAAAAGCTGGGATTTAGGGACATCCCTGGTGGTCCAGTGGTTAAAATTTCACCTTCCAATGTAGAGGGTGCAGGTTTGATCCCTGGTCAGGGAACTTGGGATTCCCTAGTAGCTAAATTGGTAAAGAATCCGCCTGCAATACAGGAGACCTGGGTTCAATCCCTGGGTTGGGAAGATCCCCTGGAGAAAGGAATGGCACCCCACTCCAGTATTCTTGCCTGGAGAATCCCATGGACAGAGGAGCCTGACAGGCTACAGTCTACGGGGTCACAAACTTAGCAAACTTAGTTGTGTCCCTGTGGACACAACTTAGCAACTAAAACACTACCACCAGAGAACAAAGATCCTGCGTGCCTCGTGGCCAAAAACCCAAAACATAGAACAAAAACAATATTATAAAAGATTTAATAAAGACTTAAAATGGTCCATAGTAAAAAATTTTTAAAGATTTTTATTCTGTTCTGTTCTGGTCATGCTAAGTTTGAGAGGCCTTTAGATATCCAACCCAAGTAGGCTTCTGGGAATTTGAAAATCAAAGGCCAGAGATATAAATTTTGGAGTTGTCAGCACAAGAGGGCCAAGCGTGATCTGCAGGGAGGGAGTATGGATACAGAAAAAGGTCTATGACTGAGTCTTACACACTTTAGAGAATAGCAGA
This sequence comes from Neotragus moschatus, assembly GCA_006410615.1. Classification (NCBI taxonomy): domain Eukaryota; kingdom Metazoa; phylum Chordata; class Mammalia; order Artiodactyla; family Bovidae; genus Neotragus; species Neotragus moschatus. Next base: position 203,575 of record SJYA01002106.1, on the reverse strand, counting down.
GGCTGAGTCAGCAGGGACTCTGAGAAGGGGGTGGTACAACTGAAACCAGGAGACTGGAGCATGGTGACCTGGAGGCTGAGCTGAGAAAGTGTTTTCCGGGGAAGGAGTAAATGGTTATGTCATATGCTGTGGAGAAGTTGAGTTTGTGGATTGGATTTGACCTTGATGATCACTCCATTTGACCTTAACAACAAAGGTCATTTGCAATCTGGAAAAGAACAATTTCCTGGCACGTGTGGAAGCAAAGGCCTAATTCGGATGGGTGACAGAGCCAATAAGTGAAGAAGTAGAAATAATGGGTCAAGGGTACTTACTTCTAACATCTAGGGATGGCTGTTTATAAGTCATGCGCGCGCATGCTCAGTTGCTGTTGTGTCTGACTCTTTTGCAACCCCATGGACGGTAGCCCATCAGGCTCCTCTTTCCATGAGATTTCCCAGGCAAGAACACTGGAGTGGGTTGCCATGCCTTCCTCTAGGGGATCTTCTCAACTCAGAGACTGAACCCCTGTCTCCTGCGTCTTCTGCATTCACAGGCAGATTCTTTACTACTGCACTACCTGGGAAGACTACATTCAAGCCCCTAAAAGTCCCTAAGAGTTTTATGCAGAATTCTGGGTGTGTGTGGCAAGGTGTGTCCTCCAGCAAGAGAGGGCATGTCTTTCTTCTGATATTTAAAAGAGTTTGTCACTGTAAACCTTCCAGTTTACAGTAGCTGGTGCACGCTGCTAGCCTTAGCTCTTGGGGCTAGGCTGGAAGAGTGTGGAACTCTCCCTAGGTGCTAGTTTCCTATTCTGGTCCACATGGGGCTTCCAGCCGTGAAAAGGAGAAGACATGAAAAAGAAAAAAATTCGTAGGCTTTCGTTTTTCATCATTAGAGACCATTAAAACTTAACCTTAAAGAAGCAATTCTCAGCTTTGAAAGATTTTTTCCTAGGCTAAAATAGCACCTCTGTGCGACCTCTGGTGGATGCTATAAATAATGAAGTACCCCATGAGGTCTTCATTTTATTTGAAAAATATTTGAGAGGTCTTCCCTGATAGCTCAGTTCATAAAGAATCCACCTGCAAGGCAGGAGACCCAAGTTGGATTCCTGGGTCAGGAAGATCCTCTGCAGAAGGGATAGCCTACCTATTCCAGCATTCTTGAGCTTCCCTTGTGGCTCAGCTGGTAAAGAATCTACCCTCAATGCAGGAGACCTGGGTTCAATACCTGGGTTGGGAAGATCCCCTGGAGAAGGAAAAGGCTATCCACTCCAGAATTCTGGCCTGGAGAATTCCATGGACTGTATAGTCCATGTGGTCAGAAAGAGTTGGACATGACCGAGCTGGTTTCACTATCAATATTTAAGATCATTGCCTAGAAAAATGAATTTTTATAAACCAAATGATTTTTCCTAATTATTGAGACTGACATCAATAAATTTATCCATTAAGAATCAACACACCATCCAAATAGTGTATAAATTAACTTTTATGTAATCTCTGAAATGAAGGGGACCCAAATATGATTGCATAGACTTAAATATTTTTTTTAATCACCAGGGAAACAGTATATGTAGATTGGGTTTCAGAGAAACAATTTAGTTGGTCATTTTGCATCCATCCATAGAGTTCAAACTCTAAGACTTTAAACTTTCCTTCATGACACTGTCTGAACAAAATTAGCCATTCCTTTGACCTCTCTTTCCATAAGAATGGGTGATACAAGAAGACCTTAAAAGGCGTTTCTATGCTGGTTTTAAAATGTAGAGGGAAAACAATTCTTAAAGGAGAAAGAAGACATTATTAAAACCTGTAGTATCAATGTGGTGTTAGTATTAAGATCAATAAAGAGATCAACGGGACAGAACAGGGAGTGAAGAAATAGGAAAAACCCCATAAAGTGTAAACCTATGTCACAGAGTCTGAAAAGTTGTACCTCTGGGCCTTCAGCCTCTGCCCTAATTTGGGTCCCACTAGCCTGGGCTTCCCAGGTGGCAATAATGGTAAAGAACACGCCTGCCAGGGCAGGAGATCTGAGACATGTTCAATCCCAGGGTGAGGAAGACCCCCTGGAGGAGGAAATGACTACCCACTCCAGTATTCTTGCCTGGAGAATTCCATGGACAGAGGAGCCTGGTGGGCTGCCGTCCATAGGGTTGCAAACAGTCGGACACAACTGAAGCAACTTAGCACAGCGCAGCCTGTGGTTCAACAATTCTCCTCAGAAAATGTCAAGTTCTCTATGTACAGGAGTCATGTCTCATTTCTTTTATATCTTCAAGCAACTGCTGGTATCCAAGAAAGTGAAGTTGCTCAGTTATATCTGACTCTTTGAGAGTCAGGCTCCTACGTCCATGGGATTTTCCAGGCAAGAGTACTGGAGTGGGTTGCTGTTTCCTTCTCTGGGGATCTTGCCGATCCAGGGATCGAACCTGGGTCTCTCGCATTCCAGGTAGACGCTTTAACCTCTGAGCCACCAGGGAAGCTATCCAAGAGGGTTTCAATAAAACATGAAATATGCACCTAGTAATCACTGAGAAGGAACTATAAAAAATAAGGAGCTCCAGCAGTTTTAAAATTATAAGGGATTCTTTAGAGTATGCATGTGTGTGTGCTCAGTTGCTTCAGTCATATCCAACTCTGTGCAACCCTAACCTGCCAGGCTCCTCTGTCCATGGGATTCTCCAGGTTAAGAGTATTGTAGTGGGTTGCCACGCCCTCCTCCAGAGGATCTTCCTGATCCAGGGATCAAGCCCGCATTTCCTGCATGGATAGGCAGATTTTTTATCTGAGTTCCCAGGGAAACCCCCTTTAGAGCATATCTTTTTTCAAATGAATCATCAGTATGAGCTATCAATGCCCAGACCATGTGACCCATATACTATGTGTATGTGAGATAAAATCCTGGGATGAATTGGCCTATTTAAATGACTTAGATTCTTCTGAGTCAGTGATTTGCAAAGTGGGGTCTCTGGACCAGCATCATCAACTTGGGACTTGGTAGAAATGCAAAATTCTTGGGCGCCACCCCAGACTTTCTAAGCCAGTTACTCTATAGATGGGGCTCAGCTATCTGCTTTTAACGGGTAATTCCTAGATAATTCTGATGCAGTCAATACTTTGAGAATCACTGTTATTGGTACTACTTATATTAATAAAGATTGAGGATGTTATTGTGCTTTCCAGACACTTGGAAAAAATTCTACTTATCATTAAATAGAAATAAATCCACCAAAAATGTGGGACAGCAATGTAAATACAGCAGTTTATTTGGGCAAAGGCAAAATAATTATAAAATTAGCCAAGAACCTCTCAGGGGGGCGTTTTTCTTTTAATACTCATGGTTTTGCAATAAGTAAAATAATGACTGCCATCAAACAGGCAATTTTATATCCATTTTGCAAATNCAGTTTATTTGGGCAAAGGCAAAATAATTATAAAATTAGCCAAGAACCTCTCAGGGGGGCGTTTTTCTTTTAATACTCATGGTTTTGCAATAAGTAAAATAATGACTGCCATCAAACAGGCAATTTTATATCCATTTTGCAAATATATTTCATTTGTCGCTGAGATTACCTGCAGGTGGATGTTTAATGTGGCATTCATCTCTTTTAATATAAAATTCTTCTTCAAGTACTTCTTTAATTCTCTTATGTGGTTCACAATATAAAAACTTCTTCCCTGTAAAGATATTAACAACATTGGTTACTTGTCATAAATTCTGCCCAAACTTCTAGCCATTACTTATGTAAACAACTGTTTTTTTAAAAGAGACAAATCCTTCCATACAAACAGCAGCTGTTTCATCCTGCAGACTCTATTTTGGAAAGATCCCTTCCAGTGTAACCTTTAGCTTTGCTGGGGGGAGAACTTTATATTTTGCGGTTAAGTTTCAGATAACTTCTTTTAAATATTATGAAGTAATATATGAAGTTTTCTTCATTAACTTGAAGAAAACTTTCACTTATTCAATAAATTCTTATTAAAGACATACTCTGTGCCAGGCATTTGGGGCAGAGGGCACAGCAGTGAATGATAAAGATATATGGTGGTTCAGCTGGTAAAGAATCCGCCTGCAATGCGGGAGACCTGGGTTCGATTCCTGGGTTGGAAAGATCCCCTGAAGAAGGGAAAGGCTACCCACTCCAGTATTCTGGAAAATTCCAAAGACTGTATAGTCTATGGGGTCGCAAAGAGTTGGATACAACTGAGCAACTTTTTCACTTTCATGCATAGAGCCTACAATCCAGATACATGATATAGAACAGTCTAGCAGTATTTCGTCATCTTTTTAGAATAAACCTGAATTGTAGTGGAGTGTCTCTAACNTTCCTGGGTTGGAAAGATCCCCTGAAGAAGGGAAAGGCTACCCACTCCAGTATTCTGGAAAATTCCAAAGACTGTATAGTCTATGGGGTCGCAAAGAGTTGGATACAACTGAGCAACTTTTTCACTTTCATGCATAGAGCCTACAATCCAGATACATGATATAGAACAGTCTAGCAGTATTTCGTCATCTTTTTAGAATAAACCTGAATTGTAGTGGAGTGTCTCTAACAGACATATGACCTTTTCCTGTCCTCCAAACCTGGCCCCACAAGACTTCACTGCTATAGTTGAGGATGGACTATTTTTTCTATGCTCTTTAGGTACATTTCTTCTGCTCAGCCCAGGGAGTCATCTGAGCCCGTCTGTCTCTCCAGACTCTCCTGTCAGCCCTTCTCTCTCTTGCTCTNATGTGGGACAGCAATGTAAATACAGCAGTTTATTTGGGCAAAGGCAAAATAATTATAAAATTAGCCAAGAACCTCTCAGGGGGGCGGTTTTCTTTTAATACTCATGGTTTTGCAATAAGTAAAATAATGACTGCCATCAAACAGGCAATTTTATATCCATTTTGCAAATGTATTTCATTTGTCACTGAGATTACCTGCAGGTGGATGTTTAATGTGGCATTCATCTCTTTTAATATAAAGTTCTTCTTCAAGTACTTCTTTAATTCTCTTATGTGGTTCACAATATAAAAACTTCTTCCCTGTAAAAGAATTAACAACATTGGTTACTTATCATAAATTCTGCCCAACCTTCTAGCCATTATTTATGTAAACAACTGTTTTTTTAAAGAGACAAATCCTTCCATACAAACAGCAGCTGTTTCATCCTGCAGACTCTATTTTGGAAAGATCCCTTCCAGTGTAACCTTTAGCTTTGCTGGGGGGAGAACTTTATATTTTGCGGTTAAGTTTCAGATAACTTCTTTTAAATATTATGAAGTAATATATGAAGTTTTCTTCATTAACTTGAAGAAAACTTTCACTTATTCAATAAATTCTTATTAAAGACATACTCTGTGCCAGGCATTTGGGGCAGAGGGCACAGCAGTGAATGATAAAGATATATGGTGGTTCAGCTGGTAAAGAATCCGCCTGCAATGCGGGAGACCTGGGTTCGATCCCTGGGTTGGAAAGATCCCCTGAAGAAGGGAAAGGCTACCCACTCCAGTATTCTGGAAAATTCCAANCTTTCACTTATTCAATAAATTCTTATTAAAGACATACTCTGTGCCAGGCATTTGGGGCAGAGGGCACAGCAGTGAATGATAAAGATATATGGTGGTTCAGCTGGTAAAGAATCCGCCTGCAATGCGGGAGACCTGGGTTCGATCCCTGGGTTGGAAAGATCCCCTGAAGAAGGGAAAGGCTACCCACTCCAGTATTCTGGAAAATTCAAAGACTGTATAGTCCATGGGGTCGCAAAGAGTTGGATACGACTGAGCAACTTTCACTTTCATGCATAGAACCTACAATCCAGATACATGATATAGAACAGTCTAGCAGTATTTCATCATCTTTTTACAAGAATCAACCTGAATTGTAGTGGAGTGTCTCTAATGGACATATGACCTTTTCCTGTCCTCCAAATCTGGCCCCACAAGACTTCACTGCTATAGTTGAGGATGGACTATTTTTCCTAAGCTCTTTAGCTACATTTCTTCTGCTAGCCCAGGGAGTCATCTGAGCCCGTCTGTCTCTCCAGACTCTCCTGTCAGCCCTTCTCTCTCTTGCTCTCTTGAGCTCTGGCCACGTGGCCTTTCTGTCCATCCCCACACATTGTCTCTTTTGTACATTCTGTTTTCTCTGCCCGAACTGTCTTTCTCATAATTATTTTTGCCTGGGTAACTTCTACCTGAATGTCAGGTCTAGTCTGAGATGTCAGTTCTTTAAGGAAATTTTCCTTGGCTCCACAGTGTCCCTGGTTACTTTTTCTCATAGTATTCTCCTCTTTGCTTTCATCTGATTTATTGCAATGTATATGCAGCTTCATTTACTTTGTGTACAATTTTATTTGTGTAACTATTAGTACCGTATGTCTCCCTTGCCAGGCTATACACCATGAGATCAGAGGTGCTGTCTGTTCAGCTTATCAGAGTCCTGGAACAGAGTGTCACATGATAACAGATGCTCAACAGGATTTCCCTGCTGGTCCAGTGTTTAAGAACCCACCTGTCAGTGCAGAGGATCCCACATACCTCGGGGCAGCTAAGCCCGTGCACCACAACTTCTGAGCCTAGAGCTTGTGAACTACTGAAGCCCCTGCTCCCCAGGGCCTGTGTTCCTCAGTGAGGGACGCCATGGCAGTGAGAATTCGGCACACTAGAGGGCAGCCTCCTCTTGCCACAGCTAGAGAGTGCCTGTGTGAAGCTACAAAGACCCAGCACAGCCAAAAATAAATACAAATTAAAAAATAATAGATGCTCAACAAGTGTGCGTTCAAGTGGAACTAAAGCATTGTTCAATCAGGTGGAGCACAGATTCCTCTATGTGTGTGTCTGCCCACACAGCCCTGTGAACAGCAGACAGCCAGTAGTTCTAATCCTAGTGTTTTTTAAAAGCTCAATCCAGGGAGCCATGGAGGATCTCAATGACTGATGCAAAGATATGGCAGGTGTCATCTTTTCCAGACTAACTGATAAAACAGAAATTTGACTTGTGTTCAGACTAGCGCAAATGGGGCAAGAGATCCACTGCTTCTAGCTGTGGGTCTCGGTTATTCCTGCTTGTGTGACCCAAACACACCCTCAGACATGAACAAGGTAGAGTGAGATATTCTCTGGGTCTGGGCTTGTTTTCCCCCAAATTCAGAGTCATACGAATGAGAGATGAATGTGGGTCAGCATTACTCAAGTATAACTCTGGTTAAAAATTCTGTTAAATCATGATCTTCAGGCAGAAAAGGGTTTAAGAAATTTGGCTAACAGGAAAAGCCTATAACAGCTCAGTAGAAAGGAAGAGATCACTTGCTATAATTTCAAGTCTCTTGACAAATTTCAGCCCTTCTCTCACAAGAATTCACAGAAGAAATCATCAAAGGTTTCAAGGAACTATGAAAAATGACAAACTTGTAAACAGCTGTGTGTGTGTGTGTGTGTGTGTGTGTGTGTGCACGCGCCTGCATACTAAGTCATGTCCGACTATTTGGGACCCCACACACTGTAGCCCGCCAGGTTCCTCTGTCAATGGGATTTTCCGGGTAAGAATACTAGAGTGGGTTGCCATTTCCTACCAGGGGATCTTCCTGGACTAGGGATCAAACCCGTGTCTCCTGCATTGGCAGGTGGATTCTTTACCACTGTGCCCCCTGGGAAACTCATAAAGAGCTAGTATGGGCAAATGTTCCTTGCTCTAAGAAAGACAAAAAGAAAGACAAAGAAAGGAAGGAAACAAACAAGCTGGCTACTAACAATCGCTACTGTTTATTGAATGCTATCACGTGCTAGGCACCTTATGTATACTATCTTTCTTCTTGACAATCAGCCTATAGGAAGGTAAAATTATTCCTACTTTATGGAAGAGGGGTTTCCCTTATGGCTCAGCTGGTAAAAAATCTGCGTGCAATGTGTGTGACCTGGTTCAATCCCTGGACTGGGAAAGGCTACCTACTCCAGTATTCTGGCCTAGAGAATTCCATGGACTATAGTCCATGCGGTAGCAAAGGTTTGGGTACAACTGAGCAACTTTCACTTATGGATGAGAAGGTAAGTTTCAAAAAACTAGTCATAAAAATTGAAAGAAATTGATTCTTTCAAACTGTGGTGCAGGAGAAAACTTTTGAGAGTCCTCTGGACAGCAAGGAGATCAAACCAGTCAATCCTAAAGGGAATAAACTCTGAATGTTCACTGAAAGGACTGATGCTAAAGCTGAAGCTCCAATACTTTGGCCACCTGATGCAAACAGTTGATTCTTTAGAAAAGATCCTGATGCTGGGAAAGATTGAAGGCAGGAGGAGAAGGGGACAACAGAGAATGAGATGGCTGGATGGCATCACTGACTCAATGGACATGAGTTTGAGCAAACTCCAAGGGACAGTGAAGGACAGGGAAGCCTGGGATGCTAGCAGTCCATGGGATCACAAAGAGTCAGACATGATTTAGTGACTGAACAACATAGCTGACCCTCTCAAAGCAAGTTACTAAACTGGCTAGATTAAGGAGATGCAGCCATAGTATAGTGTTTGCATTTCAGCAAGACATTTGATAAAGTGCATTCATATAGGAGGCAGAGTGCCCACCCAAAGATGCTACTTGACAGATCAGGGGCTTCCAGAGACTCTACTTGGACTGTGGGGTTCACCATTTAATTAGTTAATCTGAATATAGGAACTTTCAGCAAACTCACCAAATGTGAGAATGATACAGACTTGATGAATGGTTTATGTGCTGAATGGCAAACTCAGGACTTAAAGGGCCTTTCCTACTTGGAATGAAGTGTTCATATCCACAGGATGGTATTGATGGGGATAACATGCTGCTGCTGCTAAGTAGCTTCAGTCGTGTCCAACTCGGTGCGAACCCATAGATGGCAGCCCCCCCAGGCTCTGCCGTCCCTGGGATTCTCCAGGCAAGAGCGCTGGAGTGGGTTGCCATTGCCTTCTCCAATGCATGAAAGTGAAAAAAGAAAGTGAAGTTGCTCAGTCGTGTCCGACTCTTAGCGACCCCATGGACCAGCCTACCATGCTCCTCCATCCGTGGGATTTTCCAGGCAAGAGTACTGGAGTGGGTTGCCATTGCCTTCTCCTGGGGATAATATAACAACCTGCATTTAGAACCAAACAGAGGAACTGTATAAGTGTAGGACAGAAAAGGCCTGGGTCAAATGTTTTCAATTGGACAGATGGGAAAAGAGAAACTAAGGATGTCATAGATTACATTTGTTGTGTGTTAATAATCTAATGTGTCTGCCTAAACAGCTGTTGTGAATTTATATAGATTCACCTAATAGAAGTATAATGTTCAGATCAAGGGAAGTTATGGTCCCACCACACTACCCTAATCTGATGGTACCTAGAATACTGGATTCAGTGATTTAATAAAATGGAGAATATTGGGATAGTTCAGCCAGCATGGTGAGAGCACTACAAAGTATTTTAAAAATAACACTAAAATGAATAAATAAAGGTAACACTGAGGCGATAAAAGATTTGATGGGACTCAAATAGCCACCATTATATAATTCAAAAATGTTTCAGGGGGAAAGGACCACATTTTATCCGTGTATATTTGGGAGCAGATGTGTGATTAGGGTATAGAAGCTGTACAGACACTGAGGACCTTTCCAAAAAATAGAGACTGAAGACTTAAAAAAACAAATTTGAAAGTTAAGTGGGTACTTGTGCAGGTGTGAATAATTTGCCTCTACTTCAGCTGAGGCCCTAAACAGTGAGCTCAGGAAGGTTGAGACAGGCACTTTTCATGTTTCCCCCCTGACTCTGTCAGCCCCTGAGTGTTTGGACACCAGCCTTAATTCATTACTCATTTCCCAGTAACTACCCAATGGCAGGCACACATTCAGGACTCAATATCTGTTCAACTGACAAGCAAATGACTAATTCCACCTTTTACTCCTACAGCCAANAGGTTGAGACAGGCACTTTTCATGTTTCCCCCCTGACTCTGTCAGCCCCTGAGTGTTTGGACACCAGCCTTAATTCATTACTCATTTCCCAGTAACTACCCAATGGCAGGCACACATTCAGGACTCAATATCTGTTCAACTGACAAGCAAATGACTAATTCCACCTTTTACTCCTACAGCCAAAAGGAATAAGAACCTCTAAATTCTAGTATCGCTTATGAGAAAATTTCCAGTAGAATTTCAAGTCAGAGTAAGGAATTCCTTACATATACTGAATATGCACTGAACTTAGTTGCTCTAAATAAGGTCTCTGCATGCTGTTGACAAGAACAAGAATGAGACGTCATAATCAAGTATATTGTGACTGAGGCTGAGGAAAGAGGCCGGCAACAGCAGTTCTGAAGCTCCTCGGGAGGTCCCGGGCTCCCAAGACGGGGTGTGTGGTCCCTGGGGGAGCGGAAGTCGAGCCGCTTCAGCCCAACCCTTGCTCTCTAGAGGGGTAATCAGCGAGGCTCTGCAGAGTGGCTGGGAATTGCTCACCTTCTTCAGACTATTATTTTCATCTTCATCATTCCTTAGCACCTACTGAAGATGTGTGGGGCACACGGGGCTGGGAAATATCTGTAAATTTACGGAACAAGATGGATGAGCGCTTCGACCTGGCGCGGACTCAACTTTCAACTGTGATGGTTGTGAACCAGAACTGCTTTCTACTTCTTGCAAGGTTGTTCTTATGTTTGGCAGGGGAGGAGGAAACAGTAGCAGTGTGTTAACATGTGGCCCATAATTGTGAGACTCTAAAAGGGTCAGGTAATCATAATTTACGAACGGAGAATCCAAGAGATAGGAATTTCTAAGTGTTTGAAGGCGTTCTCCTGCACTGATAGTGGGCAAGGTACGTCCTTCCCGCTAGTGACTTCAGTTCCCGGTTTGTAAAAAGAAGGAATTGTCAAAAATGATACCTGTATTTCCATGCGTGTGTATATAATTTATGTATATAAAAATTAAATTTATATTTTATTTGTAAAAACAAATTTATATATTTTACACATTTTATAATTAAAATATATTTTGTAATTTAATATTTTGAATGCTACATGTATGTGTATTCACACGTGCACAATTTTTTTCAATACCTTCCAGGCCAATGCCACTACCCATTAAGTTGGAGGCTACCTGGGCTCAGATAACCTTTAATGAAGGAGGGCTTGAAGAAATGGACCAGATGCCTTCGGCCCTTACCTTTGCCAAAACAGCAACTCCAGTCCCTCCCTCCAAAACCTCTGTGGCTTCAGCTAGTCCCACCGCGGTTTCCCCCGTTCACCTTTTGCAGCTTCCCCTCGCCCACGTCCTTCTCACCGTGTCGACTGCTGGAAGGGAACTCACACTGCTTGCGGGACTCCTGGGGACCGCTGCCGCCCGGCTCTCCGCGCGCTGCGCACCCCAGGCCTGCGGGAGGCCGGGGCTGCTCGCCATCGCGGCCAGCCTCGGGCACCTTCACGGCTGCCGCTGCCTCCTGCCCCCTCATGCCGCCGGGGTCTTCGTGGCCAACGGCTGGCTGGCCTTCTCGGCTCTGCAGCGGGCAGCCAGGGAACGCGAGGCGTCTCTGGTTGCCATGGTGACGGCATCCTCCCTGCGCCTAGCAGCTCTATTATGCTGGCGTCTCCTGTGTCCCGCGCCCCAGGAAGACAGACGGCCGAAGCTGGGGAGCTGTGATTAGTTACCCACCAAAGCAAAGGACTTTCTGTTAACTTCTCGTGTGTTTGTCAGAGCAGTTTCGCCAAGAGAGGCTTTACTACTGCCTGGTAGGGAAGCTGAGATTCAAAAATCTAAGAACATTGTCTGAAGTTAGGCAACCAGAAGTGGCACAAGCCGGAATCCGAATTCAGAAAAGTTTGGTCCCAGAGGCCAAAGAGTAGATAGCCACCTGGAACAGGTAAGAGCGGGAGCAGGGACTGGACACATGAGTTCAGGCAAGGTCACTGGTTTCAAGCAGTGATAATGTTTGTCGTGTCCCGACTCCTTGCTACACACACAACATGATGGAATAAATCAATATTAAGGATTCCTAATTTTGGGATTGTAAATTCTTGTTGTTAAACAACTCTTGTAGTGTCCAAGCCCTTTTGTAGTCACAATCTATTTCAATCCATGTAATAACTGATTTTACAGATGAAGTCAAACTCAAAGTTTAATTTGAATAGCAAATGGGAAACTTCTAGGGTTTTTGGAGTATGAGATTGCTTTTGTTTTTGCAGTTATTTAAAACAATGTTGTGTTACTTTTATGAAAGCTAAATGTGCAGAATTAAAAAGTTCTACAAGGAATGTAGTCCAATGCAACTGCCTCCATTTTACTCCACTTTTCACATCTTTGGGCTGATAATTTAGTATCTACAACACATAACCAAATGTTTACTTTGCCGCTTTTTATATTTTTCCGTTTTAGGTATCATATCTTGATTTCCTAGTATGCTGCTGCTGCTGCTAAGTCACTTCAGTCGTATCCGACTCCGTGCGACCCCACAGACCGCAGCCCACCAAGCTCCCCCGTCCCTGGGATTCTCCAGGCAAGAATACTGGAGTGGGTTGCCATTTCCTTCTCCAATGCATGAAAGTGAAAAGTCAAAGTGAAGTCGCTCAGTCGTGTCCGACTCTTGGTGACCCCATGGACTGCAGCCTACCAGGCTCTTCCATCCATGGGATTTTCCAGGCAAGAGTACTGGAGTGGGGTGCCATTGCCTTCTCCTGATTTCCTAGTATAGGAGATGAGAATTAAGATCTCTTCCGTGCTTCCCACCTCACATGTACTTACTACACCTTAAGACTCTGAATATAGATAAACTGAAATTTTTCCTAGTGTTTTTTCATTACTGCTGCTGCTAAGTCACTGCAGTCGTGTCCAACTATGTGTGACTCGATAGACAGGGAAGATAGGCTTCCCCGTCCCTGGGATTCTCCAGGCAAGAACACTGGAGTGGGTTGCCATTTCCTTCTCCAATGCATGAAGGTGAAAAGTGAAAGTGAAGTCGCTCAGTCCTGTTCGACTCTTCGCGACCCCATGGACTGCAGCCTACCAGGCTTCTTCGTTCATGGGTTTTCCAGGCAAGAGTACTGGAGTGGGGTGCCATTGCCTTCTCCGATGTAAACTCTAATTGCAGACAAGTTTGCTGCTGCTAAGTCACATCAGTAGTGTCCAACTCTGTGTGACCCCATAGACGGCACCCAACAGGCTCCTCTGTCCCTGGGATTCTCCAGGCAAGAATACTAGAGTGAGTTGCCATTTCCTTCTCCAATGCATGAAAGTGGAAAGTGAAAGTGAAGTTGCTCAGTCATATCTGACTCTTAGTAACCCCATGGACTGCAGCCTACCATGCTCCTCCATCCATGGGATTCTCCAGGCAAGAGTACTGGAGTGGGTTGTCACTGCAGACAAGTTTATCCACCACCTAATACCCTAGAGTCACTTTTTTCATTTGCATAACCTTTTAAATTACTTGGGGTTAATAGTTGCCGTGTTCTTTTTTTCACTTCTTTCTACTTTGCCAACAAAGGTCTGTCTAGTCAAGACTATGGTTTTCCAGTAATCATGTATGGATGTGAGTGTTGGAAGGAAGAGAGTTGTGAAGAAAGCTGAGCACCGAAGAACTGATGCATTTGAACTGTGGTGTTGGAAAAGACTCTTGAGAGTCCCTTGGACTGCAAAGAGATCCAACTGGTCCATTCTAAAGGAGATCAGTCCTGGGTGTTCTTTGGAAGGAATGATGCTAAAGCTGAAACTCCATTACTTTGGCCACTTCATGCTAAGAGTTGACTCATTGGAAAAGACTGATGCTGGGAGGGATTAGGGGCAGGAGGAGAAGGGGACGACAGAGGATGAGATGGCTTGACTGCATCACCGACTTGATAGACATGAGTTTGAGTGAACTCCAGGAGTTGGTGATGGACAGGGAGGCCTGGCATGCTGCAATTCATGGAGTCGCAAAGAGTTGGACATGACTGAGTGACTGAACTGAACTGAACTGATAGTTAATTTACAGTGTTTTGATAGTTTCAAGGGTACAGCAAAGTGATTTGGTTTATGAATATGTGTATATGTAGTGTATAACATACATATAATATATATACATATATTAATAACCTCAGATATGCAGATGACACCACCCTTATGGCAAAAAGTGAAGAGGAACTAAAGAGCCTCTTGATGAAAGTGAAAGAGGAGAGTGAAAAAGTTGGCTTAAAGCTCAACATTCAGAAAACGAAGATCATGGCATCCAGTCCCATCACTTCATGGGAAATAGATGGGGAAACAGTGGAAACAGTGTCAGACTTTTATTTTTCTGGGCTCCAAAATCACTGCAGATGGTGACTGCAGCCATGAAATTAAAAGATGCTTACTCCTTGGAAGAAAAGTTATGACCAACCTAGATAGCATATTCAAAAGCAGAGATATTACTTTGCCGACTAAGGTCCGTCTAGTCAAGGCTATGGTTTTTCCAGTAGTCACGTATGTATGTGAGAGTTGGACTGTGAAGAAGGCTGAGTGCTGAAGAAGTGATGCTTTTGAATTGTGGTGTTGGAGAAGACTCTTGAGAGTCCCTTAGACTGCAAGGAGATCCAACCAGTCCATTCTGAAAGAGATCGGCCCTTGGATTTCTTTGGAAGGAATGATGTTGAAGCTGAAACTCCAGTACTCTGGTCACCTCATGCGAAGAGCTAACTCATTGGAAAAGACTCTGATGCTGGAAGGGATTGGGGGCAGGAGGAGAAGGGGACGACAGAGGATGAGATGGCTGGATGGCATCACTGACTCGATGGGCGTGAGTCTGAGTGAATTCCGGGAGTTTGTGATGGACAGGGAGGCCTGGTGTGCTGCAATTCATGGGGTCACAAAGAGTCGAACACGACTGAGCGACTGAATTGAAGTGAACTGAATACTGTTTTTCAGATTTTTCCATTATAGATTATTGCAAGATATACAGTATAGTTCCCTATGCTACACAGTAGGTCCTTGTTGTTTACCTATTTTATATACAGTTGTATGCCTCTGTAATTGCAAACTCTTAATTTAGCTCCCCCTAGTCCCTTTGTTAACCATAAGTTTTTTTTCTAAGTCTGTGAGTCTATTTCTGTTTCGTAAATAAGTTCACTTGTGTCATTTTTTTAGATTCCACGTATAAGTGATATATTTATGTTTCTCCTTCTGACTTGCTTCACTTAATATGATAATCTCTAGTTGACTTGCTAATTTGTTAGATTTTTCATGTCCTTATCACTGATTAATTCCCAAACTCTCCTTGTGTAAATCTCTTAATATGTTTAAACACATGAAGAATTGTATCAATTTCATCTTTTTGAAAAAACGATCCCTTGCAGAGAGACCTGTGATCTGCTCCAGGCTACACTGTTCATTCTCCAGACCTGTCGGTGCACAGCTGGTGTGTAAGGATTTCCCTTCACCATCATACATCTCTCTTGCGTTGAATCCCTGATTTGTGGAGCCCTTCTTCCTCACTTTCCTAGTTTTCTTACTTACTTGGTGGAGCCTACCTCCAGGAGCTTTTTTTCAGAAGTGATGTATGGGAAATAAAATGTCCAGGTGTAGAAGTGTCTTTATTCTTTACTAATGTGAGGGTCTAGCTGGTTAAATAATCTAATTTGGAAATCATTTTTCTTCATAACATTAAAGTCATTATACCATTGTCTTTTGGCATCTACTGTGGCCAATAGAGAATTCTACTGACATTCTATTTCTGCCCCTTGGATAGGACCCATCCTTTCTTTGAAATGTGGAGGATCTTCTCTTTGCACTCGTTGTTCTGAAATCTCATGATAATGCACCTTGATATCGTTAAATTTTCAACCATTTTACTGGGAACTCATTTCAATCAAGAAATTCACATCCTTCATTTTGGAGACTTTCTTGAATTATTTGTAATCTTTATTTTCTCTGTTCCCTTGGGAATTCCTGTCATTTGTGTATTATTAGTAGATCTTCTGATTTGTCCTCTAATTTTATGACCTATTTTTTCTATTTTATATCTCTCTATTTTTGCACAATTTTCTAGGAGATATCAGCATTATTTTCTAAACATTTTCTTTTTCACTTCTGCTATCATGTTTCTATTGGTTTGTCCCAAAAGTTCCTTCAGTTTTTAAATAAAACTAAAAGACACAATTTTCATTTTCACAAAGAATGTTATTGAACAATGTACTCACCATTTTGTTTCACTACCTTCTGCCATTTTCCAGGCACCTTCATAATTCTATCTTCCCAAAATTTTTTATATTTTTGAGTGAAGAATTATTCCAGGTACCCTTTACAGTTTTCCAGGGAATTAAAATATTTTTCCATTAAGATAATTTTGTAAAGACCAAAATAAATGGACATTTGAAGGTGTAATGTCTAGTGAATATGGAGGATGAATCAGAACTTCTCAAACTGTAACAGTTTTTGCCTGGTCATCAAAGAAACACGCAGTCTTCCATAATCTTGATGGAAGATTATGCATTTACATTGACTAATTCTGGATGCTTTTTACTGAGTGGTGTTTTCAGTTGGTCTAATTGGGAGCATTTGGGGATTAATCACCTGGTTTTCTGGAAGGTGTTCCCTTCTAATCCTTTTATGTATGCAACATCACCTTCCTTGTATGAAGAGCAGTCTTTGGAGTAGTTGATGGTGATTCATTTTACTTGCCCCATGTTCTCTTCTGTTCCACATTATTGTACAGTATCCACAGTATTCCTTGCCCATCACAATTTGTTTTAAAAATGAAACATTTTTGTTACATTTCAGTAGAGAATCAAAAATATAGTCAAGAAGGTTTTTTCACTTATGTGGAACACAAACATCAAAGCAATTAATGTAACCAAGCTGGTACAAATGATTTTCAACACTTGATTTGCATATTTTGAGTATGTCAGATATCTCCCTCGTGGTGTAACGGAGATTGTTCTCAATTCATGTCCCCATTTGAATGCTATCAGTTTCAACAGGTCNTAAAGAGTCGGACACGACTGAGCAACTGAACTGAACTGAAGAGAGGAATTCACCCAAAGTTATAGGTATTGCAGGTAAAACTGGATCGTGAGATCCTGGCTACCTGGCTTCAGAGGCTTAAGAGTTCAACCTGAGGTTCCTTTATAGGAAATAGCTTTTAAAAGAGTATATATGGCCCAGCACTATTTTTGATGCACTCATGTAATTAATTAGGCCAAGTTTAATGCAAACAAATTGGGTTTACTGTTAACGTTCTTTGGTTAAGAGAATAGTGATTATAGAGAAGAAAACTGTATTTCTGTACATATCACAGTCTAATCCTGGGAAGTGCTTTGGAGACGTTGTAACATCCCTGTAACCTGGAGTGGATCTTGAATACTTCCAGTTCCCTCAAATGACTCTCCAAACTACTGTTTCCAATTTCCTCCCACCCTTCTGATTTGGAATCCCGAAGAACAAAGACTGCCCTTGCGTGTCCTGGCAAGGGACCATCCCAGATCTTCCCCACTAACCAGATGGGAGCCAAACTACAGAGACTTGAACCTTGGGGGTACATCTCACCTGATACTGGGTCCTGTCCACCCACTCAAGACCTCAGAATCAAATCGACTGGGAAGAGAAGCAGCCAGTGCTGAGGTGCATTACTGGGTAGCCAAACAACGCAGCCCTCTCCTTCTTCAGCACCTTTCCTTGACTCTGGCCTTGACTTGGAAAGAGAACACCATCCCCCGTATCTCCCAAGCTATCGCTTGGGTGTGGGGGTGGAATCCTTTCAGATCGCTGGATTTCTCATCAGAAACTCTGATCTGTCCATGATGTTAGAAAGCCCTGGTCTGTTTCCCTCCCTCTACCTAACCACCCCAAACTTGGGGAACTTTCTATTCAGGCTCTACATAAACGAGGAGACACCTAGCAAGAGGAGCCTCCCCCTTCCTTTGGCAGGATGCTACTTCACTAGTCACGACAGCCCATGGCACCTGGATTAACGTGTCTGTGGAAGCTGAAACTCAGTTACAGGAAAACGCTGAACAACCCATTTGGGTTGAAAAGGTGACTCTTTCAATGGGATCTTTTTTGTTTTTGATTCATTAGTTTGGCAGCACTCCAACTATTGGGAATTATCCTACTTTACATAGTCACAAGAGTCTCCCTGGAATGCAGTGTTCTTTCAAAGGCTTTAAATTCATGTTTGTAGGCACTGACCCTCAGGTGAACGATCTCCTTCAACGTGGAGTTTCCAAAAAGGAAGAGGATGCCTGACTTAAAAACGGTGACCCTGAACCCTGTGGCCTGTGAATAGCACACAAAGGATCATCAAAAACCACGGGCACTTCAGGACAGCAGCTGGGAATAGTGCTGATACCTTAGATTTTGATCACATCTTACAGTTAAGCTGACAGTCTGGTCAAAAGGGGAGGGGAGTGATTGTTGATAAAATAGTCCCCAAATGGAATTACTCGTGCTAAGCCCACATCTTTAAATGGAGACTTAACATCTAACCTACCTGCAATTCTAATCTTCCCCAGTCTAGAACTTCCTTATCAGCACTTGTGAGGGTGACCTTGCCTGATACACTGTTCTTTCCTTGTCCCCACTTTCTGCCCATAAGTCTTCCATCTCATACATGTCCTCAGCGCTCCTTTCTGATTCCTAAATAGGATGCTATTCGATTCATGAATTATTGCTAAAACATAATTAGATCTCTAAATTTACTCAGTTGAATTTTGTGTTTTTAACACTTTCCAAACCCTTCCCCCAACCCCACCTCCAACCTAGGGTTATCAGAGTTAGATCAGAGAAACTTTGCATAGTCGAGTTATTGAACTTTTACTCTAGTATAATGAAACAGGAGAAAACTATTTTTCTGTGTGTTTTTCCCCTCGTGTAGGTGAACCTTTAGATACTAGAGAGATGACATCACTAAGACACTTACATGGTATGAATATATAGGAATCCCATATCTAGACAAAGATGCCCTGGTAAGATTGCATGCTGTTTCCATCTCAGTGGCCTTAAGACAAAGTTCATCTTTCCTAGCTTCAGTTTTCTCATAGGTAAAATGGAATAAAATATCTACTTCACTGGGATTACAGAATTAAGTATATTATCTTATTTAAGGTTCCTAGGAAATTATCTGGTGCTAAATCAACTTCAATAAAGCTAGTTTGAATCATATATTTTAAACTAAAAATATGTTAGAGCAGAAATGTCTGGTTGCCTCTCTTTCTTAGGAAAAAATATTCTGGATGATGGTGTGCTCATCTTAAAGATTCAACTTTTCAGCTCTCCTTAGAGCTATAGAAAAGTCAGAGAGAGAGGTAAACAGCAGCTGTTTGTAAGTCTTTTGCAAAAGTGACTTGATAAAGAAGACTAAGCAGGCCCAGGGTTGTTTTTTCCTCCCTAGAATGTGGCTGTGACAGCTGGGCTCCAGTAGCCATACTGGACTGAGGAGTACTCTGAGGATGAGAACCCGGGGCA
>SJYA01002106.1:145541-184074 GCA_006410615.1 Neotragus moschatus | reverse complement strand
ACATTAAAGTCATTATACCATTGTCTTTTGGCATCTACTGTGGCCAATAGAGAATTCTACTGACATTCTATTTCTGCCCCTTGGATAGGACCCATCCTTTCTTTGAAATGTGGAGGATCTTCTCTTTGCACTCGTTGTTCTGAAATCTCATGATAATGCACCTTGATATCGTTAAATTTTCAACCATTTTACTGGGAACTCATTTCAATCAAGAAATTCACATCCTTCATTTTGGAGACTTTCTTGAATTATTTGTAATCTTTATTTTCTCTGTTCCCTTGGGAATTCCTGTCATTTGTGTATTATTAGTAGATCTTCTGATTTGTCCTCTAATTTTATGACCTATTTTTTCTATTTTATATCTCTCTATTTTTGCACAATTTTCTAGGAGATATCAGCATTATTTTCTAAACATTTTCTTTTTCACTTCTGCTATCATGTTTCTATTGGTTTGTCCCAAAAGTTCCTTCAGTTTTTAAATAAAACTAAAAGACACAATTTTCATTTTCACAAAGAATGTTATTGAACAATGTACTCACCATTTTGTTTCACTACCTTCTGCCATTTTCCAGGCACCTTCATAATTCTATCTTCCCAAAATTTTTTATATTTTTGAGTGAAGAATTATTCCAGGTACCCTTTACAGTTTTCCAGGGAATTAAAATATTTTTCCATTAAGATAATTTTGTAAAGACCAAAATAAATGGACATTTGAAGGTGTAATGTCTAGTGAATATGGAGGATGAATCAGAACTTCTCAAACTGTAACAGTTTTTGCCTGGTCATCAAAGAAACACGCAGTCTTCCATAATCTTGATGGAAGATTATGCATTTACATTGACTAATTCTGGATGCTTTTTACTGAGTGGTGTTTTCAGTTGGTCTAATTGGGAGCATTTGGGGATTAATCACCTGGTTTTCTGGAAGGTGTTCCCTTCTAATCCTTTTATGTATGCAACATCACCTTCCTTGTATGAAGAGCAGTCTTTGGAGTAGTTGATGGTGATTCATTTTACTTGCCCCATGTTCTCTTCTGTTCCACATTATTGTACAGTATCCACAGTATTCCTTGCCCATCACAATTTGTTTTAAAAATGAAACATTTTTGTTACATTTCAGTAGAGAATCAAAAATATAGTCAAGAAGGTTTTTTCACTTATGTGGAACACAAACATCAAAGCAATTAATGTAACCAAGCTGGTACAAATGATTTTCAACACTTGATTTGCATATTTTGAGTATGTCAGATATCTCCCTCGTGGTGTAACGGAGATTGTTCTCAATTCATGTCCCCATTTGAATGCTATCAGTTTCAACAGGTCTACTCGAATGTGAAGCATTGTCCAGCAAGAAATCTCCAGCACAGATCTTCACCAACCACTTTTGACACATTTGATAAATCAGAGCACTTTCTCCAAACACTACACAAATCTTTATTTTGTGATTCAGTTGTGTTTTCACCTTTATTGATCTTTATTTATAATATGTTGAAAATGTTGCTTGTTTCTTCCATTTTCAATACTAAAATGGCTATACAAAAATTCACCACTTTTGATAAGTTTTTAAAACAATGCAAGCTAATATGACACCTATCACAATAGTCTAACAAAATTGTTTTGAATGAAGTTAAAGACAACTCAGTGCTACTAGAGTCATCATACTGAAAAAACTGAACGAACTTTTTGGCCAACCCCAAAATTTCTCAGAACTCTTGTGTGTGTGTGTGTGTAACACCTTACCCTTATATCATGGATGGAATATCTTATCTCTTTAAGGATATTAGTGATGTCATTCCAGTGTTACTTTTTCCTTGTATAACTGCTACACCCTCCAAGTTAAGTGTTCTGGTTTGTTTTGTCCTCTGTCTTTGTAGCTTGGGGTGATCGTTGACCATCTTGCCCCATTTAGTAAGAGAGTATGACTCTCTGCATACAGGTGGACTTGTCGACTGGGGGTTTCACTGATGGGTGATCTGTTTGGGGGAAGCCCTCATGTCACTATTAAGGTCTTATCTCTTGAACTTCTCTGATTCTTCATAGAGTGACTCATCTTGTCTCCCTGCTGGAGAGTATCAGTCTGGTGCCAGCACCCTAGAAAGTGAGGGGAGGAAAGAACTGAAGGCTCAACAAGAAGAACATAAATATTCATGAAATTTCCACTTTGATGTAGTGCTCCTACCCTCAAGAGTGCTCCTTGAGGTACTCAAGAGTACCTCCCACCCATGAAAGCCTGTTTGACTTTCTTCAGAGAATTACCCTCATGCCGGAGTCCAGCTCCAGCAGCCAGGGATTCAACCTGAAGGAAGGGATGGTGTTGGCAGGTAACGATGCAGCCTCTTAATTTTCTTGGACTGCGCATATATTTCAAGTTTAAGATTTTCTTTTATACTTTTACAAAAGCATTAGGTCAGAGGTTTGACATTTTCAGTTCCCCCTCACCCAGATTTATTATCTCCGTAAATCATTGTTGCCCTTCAGAGTTCCTGCTTCAGTGATTCTCTCGGAATCAGCTTAATCATCTATTATCTACTTCCTCTTATGTGTCCTGTAGTTAACTAGTGATTACATTGTAATTCATGCTACATTCCTCAGTTTATTTCTTATCTTTCTAAATCCTGTTTGCCCCTAACATCCTGAGCTCTCACTATCTCTTAAAAAGGCTTCTAGCTATTAGGATCTCTAAAATTCCTAACCTCTATAAGCTATAGTAAAATATGCTAACATTACAACATTCCTTAAATCTTTAATTTCTGACTATTTTAATTATTTCTAAGCCCTAAATTCAGTAAACAACTTTGCCATAAACATTCTCCTCACAAATAGGCTTCAGATATCAGTCCCTCCCATGGCCTCAAGCTATGGCTTATGTGCTCATCCTGGAACACTCTTTTGTAAAAGTCCTTAAACAAATGTCAATGATTAACTTCATGAATTATTCTCTGAGCACAGCTGCAGAAGGCTTTGTGCCTTCTCATGCTCCTCTCAAGAATAATAAGCACCTTAATATTCCTTTTCAGTCAGTTCAGCTGAGGAGAGGAAAAAACAAGCCAGAATCACAAACCCTAACTCCTTCATCCTGGGTCTGTGCCTGCAAGACAAAGAGAGGGTGTTGGGGCCGTGCCTCCATTTTGTCAGCAATGCCTAACGCTGCTCCTGACATCTCCCCCTTTTTTATTTTTTTAGGGCATAGGTATGAAACTCAGTAGATAGAACAGAAATACTTCGACTGAGTATTCTGAAAAGGCATGGGGCTATTACACAAATCAGAACTAACAGGCATAAGCATATGGCCGCATGAATCATTATTGTAGAAAAGGATCCATGGGAAAGATTCCCCTCCAGATTTTCAAAGAGGGAATTAGAAAGCCATTGAGAGGACAAGTCAGACTCTGCCTGCTTCATATTCTGAATATCCTGATGTAACTTAGAAATATCAGTAATAAAATATGAATGATTCCAGACTCCTAAAATATGATTCCTAAAGGAGATCCAATCAGTCCATTCTGAAGGAGATCAGCCCTGGGATTTCTTTAGAAGGAATGATGCTAAAGCTGAAACTCCAGTACTTTGGCCACCTCATGTGAAGAGTTGACTCATTGGAAAAGACTCTGATGCTGGGAGGGATTAGGGGCAGGAAGAGATGAGGATGACAGAGGATGAGATGGCTAGATGGCATCACTGACTCAATGGACATGAGTCTGAGTGAACTCCGGGAGTTGGTGATGGACAGGGAGGCCTGGCGTGCTGTGATTCATGGGGTTGCAAAGAGTCGGACATGACTGAGCGACTGAACTGAACTGAACTGAACTGACTCAAGTCTAGCCAACTTATCATGCTCTGCCAATCACAGGAGGTACTCTCCTCCAGGAAGGCAAGCACTTTCAACCGTTCTCCAATCATATGGTGTCATCCATCTTCCAGCTAAGGCATCTAGCAGGGTGAGTGTATAGGGGGAGATAGACCCATAATCATGACAGGCTTGTTTGAGCTCCTTCAGCAGCTTGTATGGAATTGGTTCCCGTTTTCCTTCTTCTTTGTCATCCGCTTCTGTTTTAGTAAAAGCTACTATAAAGGCCATAGAAAATTCCAAGTCTCCCTGTTGTTCTGCCTCCCTCCTAGCCTGAGTGAGACCCCCCTGAGGGGGCCTTGTGCACACAAGGACCCAGGGGAAAGGAGCAGTGACCCCACAAGAGGCTGAACCAGACTTGCCTATGAATGTCCAGGAGTCTCCAGCTGAGGCGTGGGTCAGCAATGGCCTGCTGCAGGGTTGGGGGTACTTAGTGTGGCAGTGCATGTATAGGACCTTTTGAAGGAGGTTGCCATTATCTTTATTACTTCCACCATAATTTGGTCTCAAGTCAAATAACAGGGAGGGAACACACAGTCCCACCCATCAACAGAAAATTTGATTAAAGGTTTACTGAGCATGGCCCTGCCCATCAAAACAAGACCCAGTTTCCCCCTCAGGCAGTCTTCCATCAGGAAGCTTCCATAAGCCTCTTATCCTTATACCTCAGAGGACAGAAAGAATGAAAACAGAATGACAGGAAACTAATCAAACTGATCACATGGACCACAGCCTGTCTAGCTCAATGAAATAATGAGCCATGCTGTGTATGGCCACCCAAGGGGGATGGGTCATGGTGGAGAGTTCTGACAAAATGTGGTCCCCTGGAGAAGGGAATGGCAAACCACTTCAGTATTCTTGGCTTGAGAACCCCATGAACTGTATGAAAAGGCAAAAAGATAGGACACTGAAAGATGAATTTCACAGGTTGGTAGGTATCCAATATGCTACCAGAGAAGTGTAGAGAAATAACTCAAGAAAGAATGAAGAGACAGAACTAAAGCAAAAGCAACACGTAGCTGTGGATGTGACTGGTGAAGGAAGTAAAATCTGATGCTGTAAAGAGCAATATTGCATAGGAACCTGGAATGGTAGGTGCATGGGTCAAGGTAAATTGGAAGCGGTCAAAGAGGAGATGGCAAGAGTGATCATCGATATTTTAAGAATGAGTGAATTAAAATGGACTGGAATGGGTGAATTTAACTCAGATGACCATCATATATCAGATGACCATACTGTGGGCAAGAAACCCTTAGAAGAAATGGAGTAGCCCTCATAGTCAACAAAGGAGTCTGAAATGCAATTCTTGGATGCAATCTCAAAAACAACAATGATCTCTGTTCATTTCCAAGGCAAATCATTCAATATCACAGTAATCCAAGTCTATGTCCCAACCAGTAAAGCTGAAGAAGCTGAAGTTGAATGGTTCTATGAAGACCTACAAGACCTTCTAGAGTGAAGTTGCTCAGTCGTGTCCAACTCTTTGGACCCCATGGACTGTAGCCTGCCAGGCTCCTCTCTCCATGGGATTTTCCAGGCAATAGTACTGGAGTGGATTACCATTTCCTTCTCCAGGGGATCTTCCCAACCCAGGGATTGAACCCAAGTCTCTCACATTGTAGACAGACACTTTGCTGTCTGAGCCATCAGGGAAGTCAAGATGTCCTTTTCATTATAGGAGACTGGAATGCAAAAGTAGAAAGTCAAGAGATACCTGGAGTAACGGGCAAATTTGGCCTTGGAGTACACAAGGCAAAGGCTAACAGAGTTTTGCCAAGAGAACACACTGGTCATAGCAAACACCCTCTTCCAACACCACAAGAGAAGACTCTACACATGGACATCATGAACTAGAATAGCTATTTCAAGAAACAGACATGGTAGTAAGAAGGGTGAGGAGGGTATGGTGCAATTGGAGATCTCATTCCCTGATGCTAAGATTATAAATTGGCATAACCACTTTGAAGATCTGTTTTGGCAGTTTTTACTAAAGCTGACTGTATAAGTATACCCTGCACCCCAGCAGCCCTAACATATATGTACATCCAAATCTTGTACTAGAATATGCCAGCACTATTTACAAAAATACAAAACTGGGAACAATTCAAAGGTGCTTCAAAAACTGGCATTAAAATGTATATATTGTATATTCCCATAATAGAATACAACAATGAAAAGGAACAAATTCCTGCTACATGCAGAAAAATGGATGAATCTCACAGATGTGATGTTTAGTGAAAGAAGCAAACAAAAACATACATAATGAATGATTCCATTTAAGTAGGCAAAACAAATGATGGTGATAGGAGCTAGAATAGTGATTACCTTTGAAGGAGTATGGAAAGAGGGAGCACAAGGTTGACTTTTGGGGCACTGGCTTTGTTCTGTTTTGCGGGGAGGGGTGGCTGCACTACACAGCGTGTGGGGTCTTAGTTCCCCAGCTAGGGATTGAACTTGGGCCACGACAGTGAAAGCACCAAATTCTAACAACTCGACCACCAGGGAATTCCTGCCTGCTGTGTTCTATGTCTTGATGTAGGTGGTAGTTAAATGGACTTGTTCGTGCTATAGAATTCATCAATTTCTAAACTTTTACTGCATTTGCCATACCTCTATAAAATTATACAAAAATTAGCATATTTTAGTTAGAAAAAATTAGTCTGAAAATTTTTTTACTCATAAGAAAATGTGGTTTACTTTGATCAAATGGTAAAGAATTATGCATTATTGCTTTCGTTTGCAGTACCAAAATACTTGAAGATAACTTAGTCATCAATTATAGTTACTATATTAACTCAGGTGGTTTATTTCCTTCTTTCTCCTAAATGGCTTTTGATTTTCTGTTTCCAATTATTACGTGCATCCCACTAATTATATACCACCTGAGATCTTTGGGGGAATAAACATTGATAAAAATAAGTATTTTTTTTAATCCATGAACTGTGGTTACCATTTTTTCCTAACTTTTTTTTTTAATTCCAAAAAACTAAAAATGAACAACAAAAGCAGAAAGACTTATTGTCCTTTTTCATTTTAGTTAAATGAGAAAGACCAAAATGTCCACTAGATGGAGGCAAAACCCAAGGCTAAGATTTTCTGATACCAAGAAAAAAATTGTATTTAATGTAAAAACAGAAATTCTTTATCAAGGAAAGAAAACAAGATATTGCCAAAGCCAAATATTACTTTGTGTTACTTAATGTTATATTAGTAAAAAAAAATCTGGGTGGATTAAGTTTTGCATTCTATATTTAATTCTATAGATTTTAAATACATCTCTAGAAGTCATTATAGTCTTCTGCTTAGTAATAAGACAATTGAATAAGCAATGAGATGTCTAATGTTATTTTTTTGGTAATAATTTTGGGGTTTATTTATTTTTAAATTTTTATTTTATGTTGGAGTAAACCCATTAACAATATTGGGATAAAATATTTTTGTTTTTTCTTCAGAGGAGTAGATGCTACAATCACTTTGGTATGGTATTGTAAATTATTTTAAAAGCCAACAAAATCTTTCTTACAGTAACTATAAACCATCTTTTTCAAATTTGCTGAATGCTGTCAGGTGACTATTTGGGGGCAAATATTTTGTTTCCTACTCTATCATTTAATTAAGAAACTGCTTCCTGCAATTACAAAGGGTTTTTTGATTTGGACTGTAAAATTCCAGTGAATTGGTGAATTTTTTTTTTTTTTTTTGATAATCACAACACTCTGCAAGCCCCCGGGAAGATATACCCCTAGAATCTGGGGAAGAAGTTCTCATGTATTTCTCCTTGGTAGTGAAAATAACAAAAGGATGAAATTACTCATCTCTGGATAACAGTTTTTAAAAATCAAACTTATTAAAGTATAACTTATGCATTAAAAACTTCATCCCACTTAAAGTATAGAATTCAATGACTTTTGGACAATATGTACTTGTAAAACCACCACTGCAGTCAAGATACAGAACATTTCCACCACCTCCAAGAGAATTTTCCTGACCCTGTGCAATTAAACTTATGTCTCTGTCACCAAGCAACTACTGCTCTGCTGTTTATAAATTACTTTTTCCCCCCAATGATTATTCAGTTGTTCTGGATTCTTTGAGAGAATTCCCCCTCCCCCAACAAAGAGAACTCACTGCATTCCTTAGCATCCTTGTCAACAATGAAGTGACTCTTGTTCCCCCTGCTCCCTCTTGTAGTCATGTTTTTGCCCTGCCATGAGGTTTTGCTTCACCTGTCGGAAGGCAACCTGCAACCTCTGCTTTGCCTTGCTCTCAGACCAGCTCCCACCCCAACGAGGGGATCAGCTGGGTTCTATGCACCTGTACAGTACCTGTGATTACACAGTACCACCAGTGGAAAAGGGCGTCCCCGGTGACTCAGCAATAAAGAATCTGCCTGCTAATGCAGTAGAGGCGGATTCCATCCCTGGGTCAGAAAGATGCCCTAGAGAAGGAAATGGCAACCCACTCCAGTATTCTTGCCTGGGAAATTTCATGGACAGAAGATCCTGGCAGATTACAATCCATGGAGCAAAGAAAAGTTTGAAGTCAAAAAGAGTGATTGAATTGCACAGCTCATGCGTGAATGGATATTTTACCAAGAAATAGAGGAAGTTCACATTAGATAACACCAAAAATGATTTAGGTGGTTTCAAAGGTTCCACTGGCAATAATTAAAATTTAAGCCAAAACAGAAAATGAGAAAACGTACTTTTTTCTTGAAAATAAAGACGTTGCTTAAAGGGGCATAAAAATGAAGTGACTAGCGTATATCTGGGTCTATTTCTAGACTGTGTTCTATTGGTTTACATTTTCATCCACCAGTACCGTAATTTTTTTAAACAGTAAGTCCTTGTTATGTGTTTTAAACACAGCAACATGTACATGTCGGTCCCAGCATACTGCCTTGACAACTGCTTTTTCATAATTATCAAATCAGGTTGTATAAGTCCACGAACTTAAAAAAAATTACTATGGCTCTCATTTTTTTTTGCTTATTTGTGTTTTCGTGCTGCAAATTGCAACTTTCTCCTAACAATAAGAGAAACTCGCTCATCGTGTTGGACCTTTTGCTACCCCATGGGGATTTTACAGGGTGAGAGCAGTGCTTTTGCCAGCAGAACTCAAATGGCAGGTTCACGCCCATCATACCTCCCTGCTGTGTCCCAGCCATGGAAATACACACTTGGCACTAACTGAAGCTTAGAGTGAAAAAGTTGGCTTAAAGCTCAACATTCGGAAAACGAAGATCATGGCATCCAGTCCCATCACTTCATGGGAAATAGACAGGCAAACAGTGGAAACAGTGTCAGACTTTTTTTTTTTGGACTCCAAAATCACTGCAGATGGTGACTGCAGCCATGAAATCAAAAGACGCTTACTCCTTGGAAGAAAAGTTATGACCAACCTAGACAGCATATTCAAAAGCAGAGGTATTACTTTGCTGACTAAGATCCGTCTAGTCAAGGCTGTGGTTTTTCCTGTGGTGTCATGTATGGATGTGAGAGTTGGACTGTAAAGAAGACTGAGCGCTGAAGAATTGATGCTTTTCAACTGTGGTATTGGAGAAGACTCTTGAGAGACCCTTGAACTGCAAGGAGATCCAACCAGTCCATTCTGAAGGAGATCAACCCTGGGATTTCTTTGGAAGTAATGATGCTAAAGCTGAAGCTCCAGTATTCTGGTCACTTCATGCAACGAGTTGACTCATTGGAAAAGACTCTGATGCTGGGAGGGATTAGGGGCAGGAGGAGAAGGGGACGACCGAGGATGAGATGGCTGGATGGCATCACTGACTCGATGGGCATGAGTCTGAGTGAACTCTGGGAGTTGGTGATGGACAGGGAGGCCTGGTGTGCTGCGATTCATGGGGTCTCGAAGAGTCGGACACGACTGAGCGACTGAACTGAACTGAACTGAAGCTTTCCATAATGGCCGGAGTTGAACTGATTTCTCTCTATGGGGTAGGTGGCATAAATGTAAATACATAAACAACGCTGGTGTTCTATTACGTCAGCTTTTAGTATTGAGATCCAAGCTCATTATTTCCTTTAGTAATGTCACTTCCTTACATTTATGGACTGTATTGAAGTCAATTACCCAAGGAAAGCAAGCACCCAACCTGTTTTCCTAGGTGGGTTTGAAAGTGAAATACTCTTAGCTTGCAAAAGGTGAGAAAACAGCATTTGCCACTGAATGTAAATGGCCGAGGCACCCCCCGCATAATCTGCGGCTGTCTGGCTGCACTAGAAATGAACAGTTGGTACAAACTGAAACTGTGCGTTTAGAAGTTGTGTGAACTCGTCTCCATGTGGTGAGTGGAAACCCATAGGACACAGTAGGGACCTTAGGTGTTAAGCAGAGCTGATAGTAAGGAGAGTCAGGCAGATTTTACTTTAGAAAAGTTACTTGATTGCACTAAACATGGATAGTCGTGAACTGAGAATCAAAGTGTTTTTGTAAGAGGCTTCAGACATGCCAGCAGTCCACAAATGGCAAGTTCACAACAAGTGTATTTCCTAGCAGTGTCCCAAACTTGAATCTATTCACTTGGAACATACTGAACCTTTCCACAAAGGAAGGGGTGTGCCCTGGTTGATCACTGTGTGGTGAGTGGCTTCACCCTACAGCATGTTATGAAGCTAGGTGTTCTGTGGGCACATTTCCTAGTAAGGAGATGCAAGTACAGCGTTTCTTCAGAAAAGTCATGGCCAGGTGACCAGTAGTGATGGTAGTGAGGAGAGACGCAGCACCCAAAGTGTTTTCTTAAATAGCCAAAGTGTTTCCCTAGGTGGGTTTCAGAATGACACATATCTGCTTTCACAGAATGAGAGCAGACTTCCTGCTGCTGCTGCTGCTGCTGCTGCGAAGTCGCTTCAGTTGTGTCCGATTCTGTGCGATCCCATAGATGGCCATTAGCCCACCAGCCTCCTCCGCCCCTGGGATTCTCCAGGCAAGAACACTGGAGCGGGTTGCCATTTCCTTCTCCAGTGGATGAATGAAAAGTCAAAGTGAAGTCACTCAGTCGTGTCCGACTCTTAGTGACCTCATGGACAGCAGCCCACCAGGCTCCTCTGTCCATGGGATTTGCCAGGCAAGGGTACTGGAGTGGGGTGCCATTGCCTAGCAGAGCCCAATTTCCAGTTTGACACCCAGCATATTTCTTTGCAGTGTCTCAGCACTGAAAATATACACTTGAGTCAAACAACCTTTGAACAACGGAAGTGGAGCTAACTGGTTGTTCTCTGTGGGTTGAGTTGCAAAACCATACAAGAAATTATGAGGCATTCTTGAAGATGAGCTGTTAGAAAGGAAATCCAAGGACCGTGTTTTGGCCAGAAAATTCACGTGCTGGCATCAGGAATTGATTGTAGTGAAGAACGAATCAGCATCCCGAGAATTTTCCCAGGTAGGGTTGAGAGTTAAACAGTCTAGATTTCAGGGGCTGAGAGCAGTCCTTTTGCCAGCAGAACTCAAATGGCAGATTCACACCTATCATACCTCCCTGCCATGTCCCAGCCCTGAAAATATACACTTGGCACTAACTGAAGTTTCCATAATGGCCGAGGTCGAACTGATTTCTCTTTGTGTGGTGTGTAGCATAAACATAAACCGTAGGAACTTCGGTGTTCCATGACATGAACTCCTAGTATGGATATTAAAGCACATTGTTTCCTTTAGTATTGTCACTTCCTTGCACTTATGGACTGCACTGAATCAATTACCCAAGGAAAACATGCACTCAAGCTGGTTTCCTACGTGGGTTTGAGAGTGAAACACTAGCTTTCANTATATATATATAAGAAAGCATAATTACCTGTTAAATGGAATATCAGTTGCCATATCAGTAAACAAAGAAGGTCGAAGTCATCAGACATTTTAGCCACAGTGTATGGTGAGCTGCTGAACCCTGAGGGAATCTCTGGGAAGAAAAGAATACTTGCCATCTAGAGGCCATGGCTGCTCCCCATGGTGAGTCCTGAGGAAACTCCGAATATGGAAACATAAGATACTGGCACGAGATAGCTGAGATGCATATCAAAGAAATGATTTCAGGAGCCTAGACTTTTGCATCTTTCCATACATAGAAAAGCGCTAAATTCCTTAACTTGACACAGCTGGTTGTAACTAATCATCTTTTGATGTTTGCCATTTGTTGCAAAACTTCTGTATATCCTGACTATTCTCCTTGCCTCTTCAGAGCAGTTTTTCAGGGTTACTTGAGATACTCTCTCCCAGCCTTGAAATCCTAAGTTTCCATTCAATAAAATGTAACTCTCGACTTTTAGGTTGTGAATAACTCTTTAGTCAACATACCTTAATATAGTTTATGCTATCAGTTACAAGTTGGTGCTTACCTGTCAACTACAAATTGGCACTAGCCAAAAGCATTGCCTCTGACTGAACAACAAGGGCATTTATCATCTGCCTCTGNTGAAATCCTAAGTTTCCATTCAATAAAATGTAACTCTCGACTTTTAGGTTGTGAATAACTCTTTAGTCAACATACCTTAATATAGTTTATGCTATCAGTTACAAGTTGGTGCTTACCTGTCAACTACAAATTGGCACTAGCCAAAAGCATTGCCTCTGACTGAACAACAAGGGCATTTATCATCTGCCTCTGCAGAGACTGAACCCTGTGCTACTGCAGCTGTTGACCTTCAACACCCCTAGAGTGAGTTCAGGGTGGAATAAGGCACTCTGTGCTTCAGGGAATCTGGTGCGACAGGTCTTTAGATTGTTGTTGTTAAGTTGCTCAGTCATGTCTGACTCTGTGCCCCATGGACTGCAGTATGCCAGGGATCCCTGTCCTTCACATCTCCTGGAGCTTGCTGAAACTCATGTTCATTAAGTTGGTGATACCATCCAACCATCTCACCCTCTATTATCCCCTTCTCCTCTTGCATCCAGTCTTTAGACAGTTGGATATTTTTAGGAACTGATTTCATGATCCTAATCCTTGCATCTCCTCCTATCTAGAAGAGCACTAAATCACTTCTTGATGACATCAGATCCTTGTGACTAGCAGAATACCTCTCGTAGTAAGAATTTGATTGCATTGAACTCTCCTTCACCAAAATCTTATCTATTGACTTTCCCCAGCTGTCACTTTGGTGCAGATGACGCCACTCTTATGGCAGAAACTGAAGAACTAAAGAGCCTCTTGATGAAACTGAAAGAGGAGAGTGAAAAAGTTGGCTTCAAACTCAACATTCAGAAAACTAAGATCATGGCATCCAGTCCCATCACTTCATGGCAAATAGATGGGGAAACAGTGAGAGACTTTATTTTGGGGGGCTCCAAAATCACTGCAGATGGTGACTGTAGCCATGGAATTAAAAGATGCTTGCTCTTTGGAAGAAAAGCTATGACCAACCTAGACAGCATATTAAAAAGCAGGGACATTACCAACAAAGGGTTGTCTAGTCAAAGCTATAGTTTTTCCAGTTGTCATGCATGGATGGGAGAGTTGGACTATAAAGAAAGCTGAGAGCTAAAGAAATGATGCTTTTGAGCTATAGTGTTGGAGAAGACTCTTGAGAGTCCCTTGGTCTGCAAGGAGATCCAACCAGTCCATCCTAAAGGAAATGGTGTTAGAATCTAGATTTCTTCTTGCATTGTTTCAGCCATAGGCTGGTGTTAGTCATCCAGCAACTGAGTCTGGCAGTTGGGTGGCTCTGCAGCCTTCTTTCTGATATGCAACTATAAGGGGAAGGATAGTGTAAGGGTAAACACCAGATGTTGCTGTTCAGTCACCCAGTCATGTCTTACTCTCTTCGACCCCATGGATTGCAGCATGCTAGGCCTCCCTATCCCTCACCATCTCCCATGCCCAAGTTCTTGTCCATTGTATTGGTGATGCCATCCAGCCTTCTTATCCTTTGATGCCCCCTTATCCTTCACACCAGATAGTGGATGTATTTAACACAGAGCCAAAGGAAAATAGGTGTGAAGTGTAGCTCCTGCAGAGTTAAGGGGCAGAAGAGCAAATTTAGTTACATTCAGAGTTAGGAGCTGTTAAAGTAAACAGAAACAAACAAACAAAAAAACAAAACTAGGAACATCCAGGCCTGCTCGCTGTTCTCTTTTATCTTCTTTATTCTCCGGAAAGGGAAGAAAAATACTCATTCCTTTTTTTTTCCACTTGCTACTGAGCATGAACAAACAATACGAGGTCAGAAAAAATGTTACACTTTAAACAAGTATAAATTATGAAGTGTAATGCAAAATTCACATGACTTTTTCATATATTGTGCTTAAAAAAAAAAATCCACCAAAGCAAACTGCTGACTCTTCAAAGCTAGTCTTCTCTCCTGCTAGCTTGTACTGTCTTTCTGGCCAGCCCATTCCTCCAGCACAGGGAAACCTCTTTGGCGATAAGGGTACTTTGGTAGAAATCTTTACAACATGTACCTTTACTCTAAGGAAATGGCAACCCACTCGTGTTCTTGCCTGGAGAATCCCAGGGAAGGTAGAGTCTGGTGGGCTGCAGTCTATGGGGTCGCATAGAGTGAATGCAGGAGACCAGGTTCGATCCCTGGGTTGGGAAGATCCCCTGGAGAAGGAAATGGCAACCCACTCCAGTGCTCTTGCCTGGAAAATCCCACGAGTGTGGTAGGCTCCAGTCCATGGGGTCGCTGAATCGGACACGACTGAGCGACTTCACTTCTGTGACATGCCATCAGTCCCGTGCAAACTGCGTAATAAATGTACGCTGACACAAGTCCTGTTCAGGGCAACCCCAGTATACGAAGGAGTGTAACCCCTTAACTGAACCTTCTGTTTCTTCCAAACCTAAGGGTTAGACAATTAACCGAAGTAATAATCAGCTTGCGCATGCTCTTTTGGTTGCGCAGAGTCCCTCCTCCCCCTAGTCGGAAGTCCCGGTTTGTTTACTAAATTACGACA
The DNA here is from genome assembly GCA_006410615.1 of Neotragus moschatus. Taxonomy (NCBI): domain Eukaryota; kingdom Metazoa; phylum Chordata; class Mammalia; order Artiodactyla; family Bovidae; genus Neotragus; species Neotragus moschatus. Next base: position 169,323 of record SJYA01002106.1, on the reverse strand, counting down.
GTCGTAAACCGAGATTTTTGTGCCGGCTTCCCAGCTTTACGACAACAACTATGGCGGCTGCCGGGGGTAGATTTGAAAGTGCGAGTAGCGTCGAAGAGCGTAAAGAACAGATTCGAAGTGCCAGGACCGAGGTGCTGCGCCAGGTACCTCAGTTTTGAGGCTTTCGGAGTCGTTTAGAATTGAGAATGGAGGCTTTCTGGGAGTCAGGCGTCTAGCTCTCCTGCCTCCCTGCACCTTTTCTTGTTTCATTTCCTCAGTATCTTACCTTATCTAGTTATGTGGGGATAGATGTTTTCATTTGGGATCCTCGGACACTATTGGGTATCCTTTGCCTCTTAGATGGTCTAGAAGGCTCCAGTTGCTCATATTCTTTTCCAGAAAACTTTTCTTTCCTCTGACGTTGCTTATCTTTTAAAGCATCCGTCCTTGACATTTCTAGCACCTCTGCTGAGCACTTTGGAGGGACCCCACTACTTTCCTTGCACATCTTACAGCCTAGGGCCTCCGTTTTGCTAGATCTGAAATGAAATTTTCCGTTTTCAGAAACTCGTGTAAGGCACGTTAGAGTAGATCGTTTCATTCTCCTTTTAAGTTATTTGTGTCAGTTATCCGGCTTATTGCAAACCCGTACTGAACCAAACAGCGATTGAGACAGAGATCTAAAAAATTTAGCTCTTCGAAAAAAGTTGAGAAACGTGTTTTTCATTAAGATTGAAATGAGTAGAGTTAAAATAAGAAAGGGAGGAAGTAAACTGTACTATTGACTTAGCTCATAAGATGTGAGAAGTGTGGCAGGGGAAAAGCTGTAGTTAGAGAACAGTGTAAGGTGAAACAAGTGATGATCATTATTTTATCTGTTTTAAGCTATAACCGTTTAAAACACATTTAAATGGTGCTGCTAAGTCGCTTCAGTCGTGGCCGACTCTGTGCTACCCCACAGACGGCAGCCCACCAGGCTCCCCCGTCCCTGGGATTCTCCAGGCAAGAACAGTGGCGTGGGTTGCCATTCCCTTCTCCAATGTGTGAAAGTGAAAGTGAAGTCGCTCAGTCGTGTCCGACTCTTCGCTACCCCATGGACTGCAGCCTACCAGGCTCCTCCGTTCATGGGATTTTCCAGGCAAGAGAACTGGAGTGGAGTGCCATTTCCTTCTCCATTAAATGCAAATAAGGAACCGGTATGGGAGATAGGAAGAAGTTATAAAGACTACAGTCAGATTTTACAGGGGAAGAAAAGGGCAATAAGTCTTACAGAGGTGAAAGATTGGTGGTCCCTGATTTCAACATATGTAATATATGTGTATAATAAATATCCTTCATCCTTGTCTCTGATATTTCAGAGGGAGTTTTTGGAGGGAGTGGATTTGTAAACTATGATAGATTTTATAGTATAGCTATGTACAGAATTTTGAGAAGGACCAATCCTAGCTTTGAAATTTGAGGAGGGAATGAAAAGGCAGGAACAACTTCTTAGGAAGCTGTTACTTAGTTTGACTGTTTTTGAATGATAAAAACTTATCAATATGATCATTTGTTTTTTGAAAGGTGATTCTTTTTGAAGCATTTTGAGAGTGTGGGTAGAGGGTTTATGGACATTGCAGATTGAAGGTATGGAGGTCAGTCTCCTAACAGTTACAGAAGTATCAGGCACTATCAGTGGGATAGTGAAGGGAAAAGAAATTCAGGTCATTTTTGAGGTAGGGAGCTTAGAGGAGAGGAAGAGGTCTACAGTAGGTCCCAAGATTCTGTCCTTGATTGGTGGCCATTTCACTGTACTGTGCTGTGCTTCCTCGTGCAGTCCTGTCTAACTGTTTGTGACTCTATGGTCTGTAGTCCACCCGGCTCCTCTGTCCACGAGGTTCTCCAGGCAGGAATACTGGAGTGGATTGCCATGCCCTCCTTCAGGGGATCTTCCAAACTCAGGGACTGAATCCAGGTCTTCCACATTGCAGGCAGATTCTTTACTAGCTGAGCTACCAGGGAAGTCCGGCTCCTTTCACTAGTGATTGTTAATTGGTAATGCAGTTGGTAATGTGGAAGGAGAATTTGTTGTTTTTAATCTTTCTTATACTTTGGTAGGGGCTTCCCAGGTGGTGTTAGTGGTAAAGAACCCACCTGCCAGTGTAGGAGACGTAGGAGATGTGGATTCAGTCCCGAGGTTTGGGGAGATGCTCTGGAGGAGGGCATGACAATCCGCTCCAGTATTCTTGTGAGGAGAATCTCATGAACAGAGGAGCCTGACAAGCTACAGTCCGTGGGGTTGCAAAGAGTCTATCACAACTGAAGTGTCTTAGTATGCATGCACACACACTTTGATAGAAGCAAATTTGTGGTGAGCCTTGCATTGAAAGTGGGGAGGGTTTCTGTTTTTTGGTGAGAAGTAGGTGGGTCAGTTGTTAATTTTTCTTTTTTCACGGTTTTAGGCTAAAGCCAATTTTGAAAAGGAAGAAAGGCGTAAAGAACTGAAACGACTTCGGGGTGAGGAAACATGGATGCTACCTGATGTGATTAAGAGAGTTGAACAAATCTCACAGGTAAATACTAGCAGGCTTACTTGGTGTAAGCTTATTTTATTTTATTTTTTTGCGCTTATTCAAGTTAATACTGGAGGAGCAAGTTTATAAACTTTTTCACAAGTTACAGAATGAATACCACATAGTTGACAGTACTGAATATTTGTCTCTCTGGCTAGAGTAGTATATAGTAATATTTTGGACCTGATATTGGAAAGATTGTATTAGTTGAGTTGGCTGGTAGAAAGCTTAGATCCAAGTTTCCAGTCCACTTGTGATAAGTTTATGGATCTAAAATGTTACGTGTTTTAAACTTATATGTGATGCTTTTTTTTTTTTTTAAGGGGGATGTCTCAGTTCTTGCTTTCTCTTCCCACAGTTTATGCTGTCTTGTTAGATTTTATGTGGTTAGTAATCTATAAATTCTCTTGGGCCCGTTAAAGAAGGTACATACACACAGTGTTTTCATATATATGTTTGATTATATCTGTCTGTCAATATATTTACAAATAAATTAAAACTTTCCTTATATTTTTCCAAGAAATTTTAGCATACGGTTTATTAGTAGTGCATATATTATAGAAGCATGTCAAAATTTTTTAGAAGAAGCTATTTATTTAATCATATTCCTTGTCTCCTTTCATGAAAGATTAAAAGTGTTTTAGGACATAGATCTTTTCCTCAAAATACTTACTTTTAAAGTAAGCTGAAACTAAATTCTTGCCTCTTCAAAATTATTATTTATAGGAAGACAGTGTGAAGAAAAAGAAGAAAAAAGACAAGCATTCAAAAAAAGTAAAGAAAGAGAAGAAAAAAAAGAGCAAGAAACAAAAGTGTGAAAAAAATGAGTCAACTGACAGTTCATCAGTAAGTATGTGCTAAAACTAACCAAAGAAACTACTTGAGAATATTGTATCTAAAGAAGCAACATATGGGGACCTAAAATACATATGAGAACTTAGGAAATATTACTAGTTAAGATACACTCCCAAGAAAATGCGTAGGAGTCATCTACTTGGAGGTGTACAGGAAACGGTAGAAATATGGATCTTAGGTTATAGATAAGGGCTAGAGGATGGAGATGTGGTTGGAAAATCATTGCTGTTTAAAGCCATTAGAATGGATGAATTGCTTTGGGAAATCGAAAAGAAGGAAGAATACCAATACTGAGAAGCAAGTGAAGGATTTTAAGTAGAAGCAGTTGGAAAATTAGGAGAAACAGGAAAGAGTGAAAGGGGAGTAAAAATTGTACCCTAAAATAAGGGAAAGAGTACCAAGACTTTTCAGTTTGTTACCTCAGTTTGTTTTTCATAGACATTAACAATTAAGTGTTTAAAATGGGTTGTGTTTGTATATTTATCTTTGGGACAGAAAGGAAGAGAATGCTGGATCTGATGTGTCTCTAGCCAGGTTTTGGATGAGAGGACTCACAAAAGAAAGGAAAGCAAGGCAAACCCTCATGGTTATTTTCAGGAAGAGAAAAGTATGTGGTGCTTAACGAGATGAGTTGGAGGTGTTTAGTGATAATTGCACTCCTAGGTATGATCTTCAGAGGATTATACAGTTGAGTCTTCATAAGAGGGCCAGACTGGATTCCAAAAAGTCAGTCCAGTCTGGCCCTCTTGTAGTTTCAGAAATTAAATTTTGGCAGTATGTCTTGAGATGATAATTGGCTCACGAAAGCTTGTTTTATATAAGAATGTTGTTGTTTTAGTCGCTAAGTCGTGTCCGACCCTTTGTTACTCCATGGACTACAGCACACCAGATTCTGTCCTCCACTATGTCCTGGAGTTTGCTCACATTCATATCCATTGTGTTGTTGATGCAATCTGTCTCATCCTGTGCTGCCCCCTTCTCCTTTTGCCTTCAGTCTTTCCCAGCATCAAGTTCTTTTCCAGTGAGTTGACTCTTCAAATCAGGTGGCCGAAGTATTGGAGCTTCAGCTTCAGCAATAGTCCTTCCAGTTCAGGGTTGATTTCCTTTAGGATTGGCTGGTTTGATCTCCGTGCAGTCCAAGGGACTGTCAAGATTCTCTAGCACCACAATTTGAAAGTACCAATTCCTTGGTGCTTAGCCTTCTTTATGGTCCAGCTTTTACATGACTACTGGGAAAACCATAGTTTTGACTATACAGACCTTTGTCAGCAAAGGAGTATCTCTGCTTTTTAATATACTTTTGAGATTTGTCATAGCTTTCCTGCCAAGGAGCAAACATCTTTTAATTTCATGGCTACAGTCACATCTGCACTGATTTTGGAGCCCAAGAAAATAAATTTTGTCACTGCTACCAGTTTTCACCCTTCTATTTGCCATGAAGTGATGGGACCGGATGCTATAGTCTTAGTTTTTTTCATGTTGAGTTTCAAGCCAGCTTTTTCACTCTCCTCTTTCACCCTCATCAGGAGGCTCTTTAGATCCCCTTTGCTTTCTGTCATTAAAGTGGGAGATATGCCATCTGCATATCTGAGGGTGTTGATATTGATCCCAGTAGGCTTGATCCCAGCTAGTGATTCATCCAGCCTGGCATTTCACATGATGTACTCTGCATTTAATTTAAAGCAGGGTGACAGTATACAGCCTTGTCGGTCTCCTTTCCCAATTTTGAACCAGTCCATTGTTCCATGTCTGGTTCTGACTGTTGCTTCTTGACTCCCTTATAGGTTTCTCAAGAGACAGATAAGATGGTTTGGTATTTCCATCTTTCTAAGAGTTGTCCACAGTTTGTTGTGATCCACACATTCAAAGGCTTTAGTGTAGTCAATGAAGCAGATAGTTTTTTGCAACTCCCTTGCTTTTTCTACAATCCAACAAATGTTGACAATTTGATTTCTGGTTCCTCTGCCTTTTCTAAATGCGGCTTGTATATCTAGAAGTTCTCAGTTCACATACTACTAAAGCCTGGGTTGAAGGATTTTGAGCAAAATTCTGCTAGCATATGAAATGAGTGCAATTGTATGGTAATTTGAACATTCTTTAGCATTGCTCTTATTTGGGATTGGAATGAAAACTGACCTTTTTCAGTCTTGTGGCTACTACTGAGTTTTCCAGATTTGCTGACATGTTGAGTGCAATACCTTTTCAGTGTCCTTTTTTATCATTTGAAGAAGCTCAGCTGGAATTCCGTCATCTCCACTATCTTTGTTTGTAGTAATGCCTCCTAAGGCCCACTTGACATTGTGCTCCAGGATGTTGGGTTCTAGGTGAGTGACCACACCATCGTGCTTATGTGCTGATGTGGGTCATTGAGACCCTTTTTTGTGCAGTTCTTCTGTGTATTCTTGGCACCTCTTCTTAATTTCTTTTGCTTCTGTTAGATCTTGACTGTTCCTGTCCTTTATTATATCCATTCTTGCATGAAATGTCCCTTGATATCTCCAGTTTTCTTGAAGAGATTTCTATTCTTTCCCATTTGCTTGTTTTCTTCTTTTTCTTTGTATTGTTCATTTAAGAAAGCGTTATATCTCCTTGCTATTCTCTGGAGCTCCGCATTCAATTAGGTGTATCTTTCCCTTTCTCTTGACTTTCCCTTCTTTTCTTTCTTCAACTATTTGTAAAGCTTCCTCAGATAACCACTTTGCCTTCTTGTATTTGTATTTCTTTGGGATGGTTTTAGTCACTGTCTCCTGTACAATGTTATGAACCTCCATCCATAGTTCTTTAGGCACTTTCTTTACCAGATATAACCCTTTAAATCTATTTGTCACATCCACTGTATAATCATAAGGGATTTGATTAGATCATACCTGAATGGCCTAATGGTTTTCTCTACTTTCTTCAATTTAAGCCTGAATTTTGCAATGAGGAGCTTAGAGCCACAGTCAGCTCCAGGTCCTGTTTTTGCTGACTGACTTTTGGTGACTTCTCCGTCTTCAGTTGTTAAGAATATATCAGTCTGCTTTAGGTATTGATCATCTGATGATCTCCATGTGTAGAATTGTGTCTTGCATTGTTGGAAGAGGGTTTGGTGTGACTGTCGTGTTCTCTTCAGAAAACTGTTAGCCTTTGCTCTGCTTCATTTTTTACTCCAAGGCCAAACTTGCCTGTAACTCCGGGTATCTCTTGATTTGCTACTTTTGCATTCCAGTCCTCTGTGAGGAAAAGAACATCTCTTTTTTTTTGCTATTAGTTTTAGAAGGTGGTGTAGGTCTTCATAGAACTGGACAGCTTCAGGTTCTTTGGCATCAGTTGTTGGGGCATAGACATGAATTACTGTGATGTTGAATGGTTTGTCTTGGAAATGAACTTAGATTGTTCTGTCATTTTTGAGGTTGTACCCAAGTACTGCATTTCGGATTCTCTTTTTGACTCTAAGGGCTACTCCATTTTTGGTAAGGCATTCTTCCCCACAGTAGTACAGAGAATGGTCATCTGAATTTAATTCTCCCATCCTCGTCCATTTTAGTTTACTGATTCCTAAGATGTTGATGTTTACTCTTGGCATCCTCTTCTTGATCACATCTAATTTACCTTGATTCATGGGCCTAACATTCCAGGTTCCTGTGCAGTGTTGTTCTTTATAGCTATATGAGAACGCAACCTCTTCATTCACAGTGAGAAATACAGCTGGATAGTTTTATCAAATATCCAGCATGTTTTGTAATGGTAGGAATATTATATAGAAAATAAAATTCTTTTGAATATAGCTCAGGACAAAGGGAGTTGGAAAATCTTAAAGGAAAAGCAAAATAGGGGTAATGTTTCCACAATTGTGGGATTGAGTTGCTGACTTCATTGAGAATCTGATAAAATGGATCTTCTCTTCAATAAGAAATTTATATACAAAGTTGTTTGTTTCAGTGGAGTTTATAAAACTCTCCAGAATTTACACAAGTATCACAGCTGTTAAGAATCCCCATCCCATGGGGATATATGTGTCAGGGTGACTAGTCATTTGTGCCATTTGATTAAGGGCACTGGCTTCCCTTTATCAGAGACTCACTGTCCTGTTCTTTGTTTTCTTGTTATTGTTGTTTTCTGATATGTAAGTCTTTTTGTTGCCACATATAGCATGCATATTATACTGCCTTTAAAGTTGTGTAACATTCACTTTCACTTTTCACTTTCATGCACTGGAGAAGGAAATGGCAACCCACTCCAGTGCTCTTGCTTGGAGAATCCCAGGGATGGGGGACCCTGGTGGGCTGCCATCTATGGGGTCACACAGAGTTGGACATGACTGAAGTGACTTAGCAGCAGCAACATACACCTTACAGAGAGTAATTTGAGTGAGTGCTCAGTGCACACATCACATTGAGGATGACTGAAGAAGTAAAAAAAAAACTTATATTGACAGTGAAAGGAAAGAAAGAAGAATAGTTTGGGGAATCAGGTTGGTTGGGAGCTCTTTTTGAGCAAATGATTTTAGGGAGACAGGTTTAGATATTATTGAGAATGCTGCATTTCGGTGAGCAAGGTTTCAGAGGAAGGGATAAGCTTAATGGAAATAGGAGCACCTTGTCTTCTTAGCAGGAAAGTAATAAAGATGTACTTCTTAGCAAGGAAGTAATAAAGATAACATAAACACAGATAAATGAAGAGGAAGTAGCAGATAAATAAAGCAAACAGATTATTGATGGTATTTCTGCTTGATGTTCTGTTTCATTTGTGAAGTGGAAGGTAAAATCATCATGTGAGAAGACAACTTGAGAGTAGAAGTAGAATAGAGGATTGAAATTGTGTAGATTTGAAACAACTTTGCTTAGGTAGTAATAGAAGCAAATGGGAACCCTTAAAGATCCCCGTGAGACTGGAAAGCATATCTTGACTGTCACAGTCTCTTGATTTTTTTTTTTTAACTTTTAAAATCAGTTTTGCTGAGGTATAATTTATATATAATAAACTAATCCTCTGTTAAGTCCACTGTTTAATTCTTATACCTGGTTAGCTCTATCAGTTAAGGTATAGAGCATTTCCATTCCCCATAAAGTTCCTCATGGCTCTTTGCAATCAGTTCTTCCTCACCCTTCCTCCTCTCTGGGCAACGATAGGTCTGCTTTATCACTCTGTAGATTCGTTTTCCCTGTATTGGGATTCCATATAAATATTCACATGGGCTTCCCTGGTAGCTTAGGTAGTAAAGAATCCGCCTGCAGTGCAGGAGACCCTGGCTCGATTTCTGGGTTGAAAAGATCCCTTGGAGGAGGGCACAGCAACCCACTCTAGTATTCTTGCCTGGAGAACTCCATGGACAGAGGAGCCTGGCGGGCTACAGTCCATGGGGTCACAAAGAGTCAGACATGACTGAAGCGACTAAGCATAACACAGCTGCTGCTGCTGCTGCTAAGTCGCTTCAGTTGTGTCTGACTCTGTGTGACCCCATAGCAGCCCACCAGGCTCCACTGTCCCTAGGATTCTCCAGGCAAGAACACTGGAGTAGGTTGCCATTTCCTTCTCCAGTGCATGAAAGTGGAAAGTGAAAGTGAAGTCGCTCAGTTGTGTCCAACTCTTCATGACCACATGGACTGCAGCCTACCAGGCTCCTCTGTCCATGGGATTTTCCAGGCAAGAGTACTGGAGTACGTTGCCATTGCCTTCTGCGAAGCATAACACAGCAGTAGCATAAATATTCATGTATGGTTAATCCTTGAACAACATCAGTTTGGATTGTATAGGTCCATTTATATGTGGATCTTTTTTGAGAAATACGTACTGTGCTGCTGCTGCTAAGTCGCTTCAGTCGTGTCCAACTGTGCGACCCCATAGATGGCAGCCCGCCAGGCTCCCCCATCCCTGGGATTCTCCAGGCAAGAACACTGGAGTGCGTTGCCATTTCCTTCTCCAGTGCATGAAAGTGGAAAGTGAAAGTGAAGTCACTCAGTTGTGGCCAACTCTTCGTGACCACATGGACTGCAGCCTACCAGGCTCCTCTGTCTGTGGGATTTTCCAGGCAAGAGTACTGGGGTGGGGTGCCTTTGTCTTCTCCAATATGTACTATAGTACTACATAACCCACAGTTGGTTGGTTGAATCTGCAAATGTGGACCTATAGATATGGATGGCCAACTGTAAAGTTACATGTTCGTTTCCTACTGCACAGAGGGTAGGCACCTCTAAGCCCCACACTGTTCAAGGTCGACTGTAATACAGTCTTTTTTATGTTGTGATTCTTTGGCTTGACGTTATGTTTTTGCAGCTCAAGTGATTGCATGTATCAATATTTCTTTTCTCTTTTTTGCTATATTAAAGTATGTGGATATACCATAATTTGCTTGTCTATTTTAAATAATCTGTTCAGAGTCATTTGGGTTGTTTTTTAGTTTGTAGCTAATATGACTAATATGCTAGCAAATCTGAAAAACTTAGTAATGGCCACAGGACTGGAAAAGGTCAGTTTTCATTTGATCCCAAAGAAAGGCAATAAAGAATGTTAAAACCAGTGTGCAATTGCATTCATCTCACTTGCTTGCAAAGTAATGCTGAAAATTCTCCAAGCTGGGTTTCAACAGTACATGAACTGAGAACTTCCAGATGTTCAAGCTGGATTTAGAAAAGGCAGAGGAACCAGAGATCAAACTGCAACTTACGTTGGATTCCAGAAAAACAAGAGAAATTCCAGAAAAGCAAGAGAATTCCAGAAAAACATCTACTTCTGCTTCGTTCACTACACTAAAGCCTTTGACTCTGTGGATCACAACAAACTGGAAAATTCTTAAAGAGATAGGAATACCAGACCAGCTGATCTGCCTCCTGAGAAACCTGTATGCCGGTCAAGAAGCAACAGTTAGGACCAGATATGGAACAATTGACTGGTTCCAAATTGGGAAAGAGGTACATCAAAGCTGTGTATTGTCACCCTGCTTATTTAACTTACATGCAGAGTACATCATGTGAAATGCCAGTCTGGATAAAGCACAAGCTGGAATCAAAATTACTGGGAGAAATATCAATAACCTCAGATATGTAGATGACACCATGCTTAAGGCAGAAAGTGAAGAAGCCTCTTGATGAAAGTGAAAGAGGAGAGTGAAAACGTTGGCTTAAGGTGCAACATTCAGAAAACTAAGATCATGACATCCATCACTTCATGGCAAAAAATAGATTGGGGTATTCTCCCTGTGAAATCCCATGGGCAGAGGAGCCTAGTGAGCCATAGTCCATGGGATTGCAAAGAGTTGGGCCCAACTTAGTAACTAAAAAACACTGAATAAAGCTACTGTGAATGTATACAAGTCTTTTTGTGGACATGTTTTTCTCTTGGAAAAATACCATTGTTTTCCAAAGTGTTTGGGCCATTTTACACTCCACCCAGCAGTTTATAAGAGTTCCAGTTATTCTGCATCTTGAAGAGCACTTGGAATATTCAGTCTTTGTAGTTTTCTGGCCATCCTGCTGTGTGTAGTAATATTTCATGTGATATTTCCTTGAAGATCAGTGATGTGGAGCATTAATTTAAATCTTTATTGGCCATTCTGTTTTCTTTTATGAACTCTAGTTTACGAATTATGTTCTTTTACTGTTAATTTCTCCTCATTACTGCTTTTGGTGTCCTAATTTTTGTATATCTCAAGGTTGTAAAGATTTTCTCCTATGTTTTTTTCAAGAAATTTTGTAGCTTTGGCTTGTCAGTAATTCATTTTGAGTAATTTTTGTTTATGGTATGTAGTAAGTGTCAAAGTTTAGTTTTTTCCCATTTGAATTTCCACATGTTCCAGCATCATTTGTTGAGAAGGCTAACCTTTCTCTGTTAAATTACTTAGGCGCCTTTGTTTTAAGTACAATTGAGCATATATATTTGTGGGATAATTTCTAGATTCTCTTCTGTTCCGTTGACTTGCATGTCTCTCCTTGGACAGTAAATACATTGTCTTAATTATGGCAATTCTAGGGTAAGTCTTGGAATAAAATAGTGTAAGTTCTATGATTTTGTTCTTTTTGAAAAGTGTTTTGGTACTCTAGGATATTTGCATTTTTAAAGTAAATTTTAGAATCACTTATCATTTTCAGCAAAAGTGGCTACTAATGTTTTGATTGGAATTGTTTTGCATCAATAGATAGATTTTGAGAGAATTAATATCTTAAAATAGAGTCATGCAACCCATCATGCATATGGTATATCTATCTTAAAGTTTTTTTAAAGTTTCTCTCACCGTTTTCTGGTATTTTCAGTGTAAAGGTCTTTTGCTATATTTTTATATTCTATTTTCTTGGGGTGCTGTTGGAAATGGAATTAAAAATAAATTTTATGTTTCTTGTATTTGCAGCTAGTATATGTCTTTACAATAGATTCTTGCATATTTGCCTGTATCTTGTCACCTTCCTAAATTCACAAGTACTAGTGTTAGCTTTTTTTGGTTGATTTCTTAGTATATGATTGTGTTATGTGTGAGTAAAGACACTTTTTTTTCTTTCCAATCTCTATGCCTTTTACCTCATTTGTTAATTTTTTATTTTATTTCACTAGCTAGTACTTCAGTATAGTGTTCAATAGAAGTAATGAGGCTGGACCTCCTTACCTGTTCCTTAAGTGGAAAGTATCTTTCACCTGAAAGCATGATATTAGCTGTGGGCTTTTCATGTATGCCCTTTTGGATTGAGTAAATTCTCCTCTATTTTAATTTTTTTTTTTCTGAGAGTTGGTGTATTGAATAAGCATTGGATTTTGTCAAAAACTTTTTACACATCTATTAATGTAATCATGATTTTTCTCTTTTATTCTGTTAACATGAAGAATTACATAGGTTAATTTTTTTAATGTTACAGGAAACTGAATTCCTGGGATAAACCCTGGTTGGTCATTTTTCTTTATAAAATATTTGTATATATTTACATGTGAATTTTACTGAATTTTTTTTTATGATTTGATTTGCCCACAGTTGGTTGAGAAGTTTTGGATCAGTATTTATGAGGGATACTGGGTTTTAGTGTTACGGGTAATGCTGGCCTCATATGAATTAGAAAAAAATTCCCTTTTCTTCTGTTTGTAGAAAAGTTTGTGTTAAGATTGGTGTGGTTTCTTCTTTAAATGATTGTTAAAGCTTACTAGTCAGACTGTTTGGGCTTGGCTCTTTCTTTGTGGGATGCTTAAAGTGAAAATCTGTGTTAAATGTTTTCTCTTTATTCTTGAGTTATGGTAATTTAGATTTTCAAGAAATTTGTTTATGTCATCTAAATTGTTGAATTTGCGTCCTCTCCTTTCATTCCTGATTTTAGCTATTTCTATTTTCTCTTTGTTGCCTTGCGTATAGTTTTAGGTTTATCAATTTTATTACTAATTTTTCAAAGAATTGCCTTTTAGTTTCATTGATTTTTTTATTTGTGTACATTCTGTTGATTTCCATTGTCTTTTTATTTCCATTTCTTTCCTATTATATATTTTGTATTTAATTTCCTTTTCTTTTTCTAACTTCCTGAAGTGGGTACATAGGTGTTTCATTCTAAACCTTTCTTGTTTTCTAATTGAGTATTTATAATCTAGATTTTTTTCCTAGCACTGTTTTATCTCCATGTAACTGATTTTGATGTTATATTTTCATTGTCATCCTTTTCAAAATATTTTCTAATTAACTTTGTGATTTTTTAAACTTACAGACTGTATATGAGTTTTAAATTTTTCTAGTAATTTGTGGATTTAACCCATTTCATGTTTGTTTCTGGCTTCAAATTTAATTCAGTTGTTGTCGTAAAACATACTATGTATAATTTAGTTTTTTTAAAAAATTATGAGGCTGAGTTTATGGCTTAGCCTGTGCTCTATCTTGGTTAAAATTTCTTGTGTAATTGAAACATATGTATATTTAGGTGTTGTTGATAGTTGTAGTATCCTGTGAATGTCTACTTGGGAGAAAGTTTATTCATAGAGTAAAATCTCTGTGTTGTGAATTTGTCTTTTTCTTCTTCGGATTTTGTCAGTTGTACCTCATGTATTTTGAAGTCTTGTTAGGTAAATACACATTTAGGATAGTTATATCTTATTGATGAATTGATGATTATAATATCATGAAATGTTCCTCTTTATTTCTGGCAATATTCTTCTTTAAGGCCTACTTCTGTTAATAAAGCCTTTGTAGTTTTGTTACTATTTTTGCTTTCATGGTGTATCTTTAAAAAAATTTTTTTAGTTTTAATGTATCTTTATTTTACATTTAAAGTGTATTTCTTGTGGACAGTCTATATTTAAGGCTTGCCTTTTTATTTAGCTGATCAATTTCTTCCTTTTAAATTAGAGAATTTTCTCCACTATCTAATATGATAGCCACATTGAGTTTTAAATTTTTAATCAAAATTTATTGAACTTATCAGGTTGAAAGATCATTTCTTTTATTCTCACGAGCCAGAGTTTTTTGTGTTCATAGACACATATGGCTAGATTAAGGTAAGGTAAGGTGAAGTCGCTTAGTTGTGTCCGACTCTTTGTGACTCCATATCTGTAGCCTACCAGGCTCTTCCATCCATGGGATTTTCCGGGCAAGAGTACTAGAGTGGGTTGCCATTTCCTTCGCCAGAGGATCTTCCCGACCCAGGGATTGGACCCAGGGATAGAACCCAGGTCTCCTGCATTGTAGGCAGACACGTTACCGTCTGAGCCACCAGGGAAGTCTCTATGGCTAGATTAGTGGCTACCATATTGGTTGGTTTAGCTATAGAAAGATCCTATTAGATCATGCTGAGCTTATGTATGTGTAATATAATTATAGATATGTTTGAGTTTCTCTTCTTGCCAGTCCCTTTTCTATTTGTCCCATTTGTTTTTATTCCTTTTTCTCTTAGCTTCATTTGCTTAGTTGTTTTTTTTTTTTTTTAGCATTCTTATTTATTTGTCTTACACAGTGCATGGAATTCTACAGGTCAGAATCTGGAGTGGGTAGCTATTCCCTTCTTCAGGGGACCCTTCCAACTCAGAGATTGAACCCATATCTCCTACCTTGTAGGCGGATGCTTTACCAGCTGAGCCATGAGGGTTTTTTTTTCAGTTTTTTCTGGGCTTTCTTCCCAGTCTATTTTAATTTTGGTTTTGTGGTTTCTCTGCTGATCTGGCGGTTTGTGAGCTCTGGAGATTTCTGTGCTTGTGTGTGTGTGCTCAGTTGTATCTGACTCTTTGCAACTACATGGACTGTAGCTCATCAGGCTTCTCTGTCTATGGAATTTTCCAGGTATGAATACTGGAGCAGGTTGCCATTTCCTACCTCGGGATCTTCCTGACCTAGGGATTGAACCCGCATCTCTTGTATCTCCTGCATCGGCAGATGGATTCTTTACCATTGTTCTGCCGGAAATAGCATAATTGTTCCTTCAGTTCAGTCCAGTTCAGTTCAGTCACCCAGTCGTGTCCAACTCTTTGGGACCCCATGAGTCGCAGCACGCCAGGCCTCCCTGTCCGTCACCAACTCCTGGAGTTCACTCAGACTCATGTCCATCGAGTCAGTGATGCCATCCAGCCATCTCATCCTCTGTCGTCCCCTTCTCCTCCTGCCCCCAATCCCTCCCAGCATCAGAATCTTTTCCAATGAGTCAACCCTTCTCGTGAGGTGGCCAGAGTACTGGAGCTTCAGCTTCAGCATCAGTCCTTCCAGTGAACATTCAGGATTGATCTCCTTCAGAATGGACTGGTTGGATCTCCTTGCAGTCCAAGGGGCTCTCAAGAGTCTTCTCCAACACCACAGTTCAAACGCATCAATTCTTCGGTGCTCAGCTTTCTTCACAGTCCAACTCTCACATCCGTACATAACTACTGGAAAAACCATAGCCTGGACTAGACGGACCTTAGTCGGCAAAGTAATGTCTCTGCTTTTGAATATGCTATCTAGGTTGGTCATAACTTTTCTTCCAAGCAGTAAGCGTCTTTTAATTTCATGGCTGCAGTCACCATCTGCAGTGATTTTGGAGCCCAGAAAAATAAAGTCTGCCACTGTTTCCACTGTTTCCCCATCTATTTCCCAAGAAATGATGGGACTAGATGCCATGATCTTCGTTTTCTGAATGTTGAGCTGTAAGCCAACGTTTTCACTCTCCTCTTTCACTTTCATCAAGAGACTTTTTAGTTCTTCTGCACTTTCTGAGGTTAGTGATATTTCTCTCGCCAATCTTGATTCCAGCTTGTGTTTCTTCCATGGTAGTTATTCTAATAATTGTTTCTAACATGGTAGTTATTCTTTGTGTATCCTTGTGGACTTACATTGTAAACATGTTCGGTTTGTTATTGAGTTAAAGACTACAGGGGTCTCATATAGTTTTCTGGAACTCTTTCTCTGTGTAGGTTCCTTTTCATGGATACTCTGTCTCAATCATCATGAAGTTAAAATTCTATTTCTTTTAACTCAGTGAGATTGTCATACTGTGCTTGAATTACCTCTCCTTGTGCCTTTGTCTAGAAAGTGCCAGCACGCAAGAACCAGTAGAGTGTAACTGTAACATTCACTTGTTTTCTTTTCTCAGTGATCATAGTCCTGCACAACTGAGAGTCAATGTCTAGAAACAGTTGTTTCTTATATTTTCTACTTTTATTTTCATTTCTATATATTTCTAATCTGATGTGGCATTTATTTTTTCATGACCAATGCAGAAGTCCTCAAGTACCTTGAAAAATATACATATTTATATATATATATATATATGCACACATACACACATTACATGTAAAGCCTATATTTTACATATGTAAATTTTATGAATTTTATGTGCATATATAATATAAATATAAATATGTATATTTTCATTGGTGGCACTTTTCTGTCTTGGTTCTGTCTTCAGGTTTTGACTGTTAGATGGGAAGAGGAGTGTGGTTAATTATGATGGCTACATATAAGAAGAGTCCTGGGATCTCTCTTAGGTCAAGAGTCACATTGATAGTTTATAAATTCTCCAAGGTAAGATGGAGGATTGAAATTAAAATCAGCAAGAGAACTTAGGTCATGGTGTTGCGGGAGGGGAACATAAGTCATGCTGAAGTGGTGAGGTGAGTGAATAAGAGTGAAAATTAGCGACAAAATTAATACAGATGAAATGGAGGCAGGAGAGCTATACAGAATGGTCCATGTGTCATTGTTGTATCAAGGAGTAAGACTGTCAGCTGTGTCACATAGGCTTCTTTCTTTCAGCGCCTGGTATTTAGTGCATGGATGCAGGCTGCTGCCCGAAGTCTCTACCTTGAGTTGTTGGAAGAGTCAGTTCAGCTAATTTTAATGCACATTTATTGAATGCTGACTTTTTTGCCAGATACTTTCATATATGTGGGGAATATAAGTATATAGAGTTTGAACTTTTGGGGAACTCATTAAATAATTAAGTAGACACATACTTTCAGTATGTAATCTCATGATGCCATGGCATTTCAGGGTATTAAGGAAGGAGGATTTTATATGCAGGTTTTTTGAGGAAATGATGCTGGAATTGAGATTTAAAGGATGAGTAAGAATCAGCCTCGCACATAGAGGTGTGTGTACACAAGGAATTGTGAGAGCAAAGGCATGGAAGTAAGAAGGAACATGGTATAAAAGTGTGTGCGTGTATGTTTGTGTATGTATATATGTAAATTTAACTATAAGGAACTTAACAGTGTTATATTCAGTACAGTTCAGTCGCTCAGTCGTATCTGACTCTTTGTGACCCCATGAGTCACAGCACGCCAGGCCTCCCTGTCCATCACCAACTCCCAGAGTTCACCCAAACCAATGTCCGTCGAGTCGGTGATGCCATCCAGCCATCTCATCCTCTGTCGTCCCCTTCTCCTCCTGCCCCCAACGCCTCCCAGCATCAGGGTCTTTTCCAGTGAGTCAGCTCTTCACATGAGGTGGCCACAGTATTGGAGTTTCAGCTTCAGCATCAGTCCTTCCAGTGAACACCCAGGACTGATCTCCTTTAGGACGGATTGATTGGATCTCCTTGCAGTCCAAGGGACTCTCAAGAGTATTCTCCAACACCACAGTTCAAAAGCATCAATTCTTCGGTGCTCAGCTTTCTTCACAGTCCAACTCTCACATCCATACATGACTACTGGAAAAACCTAGCCTTGACTAGATGGACCTTAGTCGGCAAAGTAATATCTCTGCTTTTGAATATGCTATCTAGGTTGGTCATAACTTTTCTTCCAAGGAGTAAGCGTCTTTTAATTTCATGGCTGCAGTGAACATCTGCAGTGATTTTGGAGTCCCCCAAAATAAAGTCAGCCACTGTTTCCACTGTTTCCCCATCTCTTTCCCATGAAGTGATGGGACCAGATGCCATGATCTTCGTTTTCTGAATGTTGAGCTTTAAGCCAACTTTTTCACTCTCCTCTTTCACTTTCATCAAGAGGCTTTTTAGTTCCTCTTCACTTTCTGCCATAAGAGTGGTGTCATCTGCGTATCTGAGGTTATTGATATTTCTCCCGGCAGTCTTGATTCCAGCTTGTTTTTCTTCCCGTCCAGCATTTCTCATGATGTACTCTGCATATAAGTTAAATAAGCAGGGTGACAATATACAGCCTTGACGTACTCCTTTTCCTATTTGGAACCAGTCTGTTCCATGTCCAGTTCTAACTGTTGCTTCCTGACCTGCATACAGGTTTTTCAAGAGGCAGGTCAGGTGGTCTGGTATTCCCATCTCTTTCAGAATTTTCCACAGTTTATTGTGACGCACGCAGTCAAAGGCTTTGGCATAGTCACTAAAGAAGAAATAGATGTTTCTCTGGAACTCTCTTGCTTTTTCAGTGATCCAGCGGATGTTGGCAATTTGGTCTCTGGTTCCTCTGCCTTATATAAAGCAGAATAGATGAAATTGTAGTGGTTGATAGGATTTTTTAAACCATGAAGTTTGATTTATGCAATAGTAAATGTATCATCAAATTAGATTCATTTGTATTTGTTAGAGAACTTCAGAATAGCCGTTGGTTAATATAAAATATATAGAATGTAAAAGTAGTTAACTTTTCTTTCATGTAAAGGAAATCAGGTAGACAACTTATGATAGTGTGGCCTTCTGGGACCAAGGCTTCTAGTTTTGTCACACTGTTGTCTTTAAAAAGTACTTTGTAGATTACGTAACAGTAGAGAGGATGCCCTCTTTTTCTTAATTTCCAGAACATTCTACACAATACTTTGATTTCAACCTTATCGGGGACTTGATTAAGCCTTTACTTTCCGGGAAGGGAGGCATGCTACATCTTTAAATAAAATTGAATTCTGTTGGTCACATGGAAGAGGAGTAAAAGTAATCTTTATGACAGGTGGTCAGAGAAGAATAGTAGTGTGACCAGACGTGCCCTTCACATTACTCTAAGTGTATTTAGAGTGGGAGTTGGAGAATGAAAGGGAGCAGGAAAGACAGGGGTTATGGAGACTAATTTGGTTTTTCCAGGTTAAAAATAAGCAAATCTGATCTAGGGCTCTTGCTTTAAGGATGGGGAGGAAGGAGTATATATTAGTTGGAACTATTGGTTATAGGTAACAGAAACCAAATTTAAATTGATTTCAGTTCACTTCAGTTGCTCATTTGTGTCCGACTCTTTGCGACCCCATTGACTGCAGCACACCAGGCTTCCCTGTCAATCACCAACTCCTGGAGTTTGCTCAAACTCATGTCCATCAAATCCATGATACCATCCAGCCATCTCATCCCCTGTCATCCCCTTCTCCTCCTGCCATCAATCTTGCTTAGCATCAGTGTCTTTTCCAGTAAGTTAGTTCTTTGCATCAGGTGGCCAAAGTATTGGAGCTTCAGCTTCAACATAGTCCTTCTAATGATTATTCAGGACTGATTTTCTTTAGGATATACTGGTTGGATCTCCTTGCCATCCAAGGGACTCTTAAGAGTCCCAACACCACTGCTCAAAAGCATCAAGTCTTCAGTGTTCGGCTTTCTTTATAGTCCAACTCTCACGTCCATATATGACTACTGGAAAAACCATAGCTTTAACTAGATGGACCTTTGTTGGTAAAGTAATGTCTCTGCTTTTGTATATGCTAAGTTGGTCATAACTTTTCTTCCAAGGAGCAAGTGTCTTTTAATTTCATGGCTTCAGTCATCATCTGCAGTGATTTTGGAGTCCCCCAAAATAAAGTCTGTCACTGTTTCCAGTTTTTCCCATGTATTTTCCATGAAGTGATGGGAGCAGATGCCATGACCTTAGTTTTTTGAATGTTGAGTTTTAAGCTAACTTTTTCACTCTCCCCTTTCGCTTTCATCACTATTAAAGCACCAGAGTCTCATAGGACATATAGCAGTGCAGCTGGGTTTTAGGAAATACCTGGACTTAGAGTCACATATGCTTTTATGAGTCTTCTTGCTATCTTCCTTTTCTTCCCCTCTTAGTTCTGTTTTTGTTTTTCTTGATACTAATAAATTTTTGCTGAATTCTATGCCTCATGGTAGAAATGGTCTCTGCCAGTGTCTTTCCAGTTCTCCTTAGTTGTAGAGTAAACCATTTCAGTTTGCTGGAGAGTGACTAAGATTGAAATCAGTTGGTTTAGCAACCTCTCAAACAGTCAGCTCTGGCCAGGGATGGAGGTGGATCCCATGATAGTCATTNTGTCCATCAAATCCATGATACCATCCAGCCATCTCATCCCCTGTCATCCCCTTCTCCTCCTGCCATCAATCTTGCTTAGCATCAGTGTCTTTTCCAGTAAGTTAGTTCTTTGCATCAGGTGGCCAAAGTATTGGAGCTTCAGCTTCAACATAGTCCTTCTAATGATTATTCAGGACTGATTTTCTTTAGGATATACTGGTTGGATCTCCTTGCCATCCAAGGGACTCTTAAGAGTCCCAACACCACTGCTCAAAAGCATCAAGTCTTCAGTGTTCGGCTTTCTTTATAGTCCAACTCTCACGTCCATATATGACTACTGGAAAAACCATAGCTTTAACTAGATGGACCTTTGTTGGTAAAGTAATGTCTCTGCTTTTGTATATGCTAAGTTGGTCATAACTTTTCTTCCAAGGAGCAAGTGTCTTTTAATTTCATGGCTTCAGTCATCATCTGCAGTGATTTTGGAGTCCCCCAAAATAAAGTCTGTCACTGTTTCCAGTTTTTCCCATGTATTTTCCATGAAGTGATGGGAGCAGATGCCATGACCTTAGTTTTTTGAATGTTGAGTTTTAAGCTAACTTTTTCACTCTCCCCTTTCGCTTTCATCACTATTAAAGCACCAGAGTCTCATAGGACATATAGCAGTGCAGCTGGGTTTTAGGAAATACCTGGACTTAGAGTCACATATGCTTTTATGAGTCTTCTTGCTATCTTCCTTTTCTTCCCCTCTTAGTTCTGTTTTTGTTTTTCTTGATACTAATAAATTTTTGCTGAATTCTATGCCTCATGGTAGAAATGGTCTCTGCCAGTGTCTTTCCAGTTCTCCTTAGTTGTAGAGTAAACCATTTCAGTTTGCTGGAGAGTGACTAAGATTGAAATCAGTTGGTTTAGCAACCTCTCAAACAGTCAGCTCTGGCCAGGGATGGAGGTGGATCCCATGATAGTCATTTGATGTTCACTGTATGGTATAGTTTGGAAATCTTTTGGAAATACAGTAGTAGGTTTAGATGGCAGGGGCAAGATGATCCTGAAACTTCTGACTCGGGGAAGTGAGTGGGTAGTGATGCTTAATTCAAATATATAGGAAGAGGCACAAGTATTGTAGAAGTATATGCTGGGTTTACTTTTTGTTCTTATTGAGTTCAGCATGGCATTTAAATATTGTAGGCAGTTGTTTAAATCATTGAAACTTTAGGTATATAAATTAGAAAGATGTCAGCATAATTGGTGGTAGTTTAAGCCATGAGAATGCATTTAATTCCCTGAGAGGAATATTTAGAGATTGAAAAGCATAGTGGGCAAAGACTGGAAACCCAAATAAGGTTGGTATTTTAGGGATGAGAAAAAATGAAAGGGTGCAACTGTACAGAGTTTTTATATGAAAGTATGTAAATTTGAGAAGTTTACTTATATGCTAAATATTCTTAGAGCTCTGAAGATGAGTGGGTTGAGGCTGTTCCCTCCCAGACTCCTGGCAAGGAAAAGGCCTGGAAGATTAAAGATGAACAGTTAAAAAAAGAAGATAATCAGATTATTCAGGTAAGCCACCTGATCTTAAACAAGTGTGAACTTACAAGAGTAGGTGAATGTTAAAATGAAAGATCAGTGCAATTTCTTCAGTAGAAAAATTAGACTTTGTAAACAATATAACTTACACAAGTAATTTAGCAGTAATGCAGTCTGCTGAGCTTTTGAACTTCGTTTCTTCTCCTGTGGGAAAGTTAGCATTTATCCCTATTCTAGTCTCTCAGGTTTTCTGCTTCTGATTGTTGATAGGAAAGTGGTACTTCTCCCCTTATGTACTTAAAGCTCTGTACTGTTACATCTCTCTGACCTTTCTATAGTTAGTGGAGTTCAAGTCACAGTTTTTCCCATTACTGCATGCCAGAATTTTATTAGCAATGCTCTTAGTTGAATAGTTCACACGTTTGGGGTTGTAGTTCATATGCCAAAGAAGAGTGTTATTTTTATATTGTTAGTAACGGTGAAGAAAGAAAGGAGGGAAGAACTAATGTCTGAGTACCTATTTTGTATCAGGCATTGAGCTGGATGCCTTAAGTCAGTTTCTTGTTAACTCCTTACAGCTTTCCTGAAATGTAGGTGTTTTTACCCATTTTTACAGGGGAGAGAATAAGGCTTACAGAGAGTAAGAAACTTGCTAAGAAATTATTCAGCCATGTGGCTTTAATCCAGGTTTGAATGCCTCTAGGATCTCTAAAATTTATTACTTAATGTTTAGTGTTGTTCTAATCAATTTAGATTGAAGTGACTTCTTTTTCTTAACAGAGGGATGAATGGATGACTCTTGATTTTATGTCTGATAAAACTGTGTCATCATTGTCACTCAAAGCTGAAAAGGAAGCTGCAAGGAAAACACAGCAAGAGAAAACCCAGGCACTTGAACAGGTAAGAGAGTATTTAAAATAATTTACCTTTCTAATTTGCCTTTAAGTGAAACACATGTATATAAATGCAGTTTTACTTGTAAGATATTATTTTTTGTGGTATTTAATAAAACCAGTGGGAACAACTGTGAAATGTGATATAAGTTCTTAAAAAATATTTTTTGCCAGAAATAAGTATAAATGTATGTTGTATTTGTAAATCTAGGGCATATATGGCTGAGTATAGAATTTCATTTACAGCTTTGATTTATAAGGGCTTACGGCTTGAACCATGTTATATGTGTGGTCTGAAAATCTTTGAGGTGAGAATTTAAGGTATTCTTGAGTTAGTAGTGCCTTGAAGTGATTGACAAAAGTAACTGTTGGTCCTTTCTAGGAGATGGCGCTGTCAACTTAGGCCTCACATGTCTCTCAGAAACAAGTTCTATCCATTGAAGGTCATAAATTTTTGAAGGCATTTTTTTAAGCTAAAATCATGAAATACATGAAAATGTAATGATGGTCCGTAAATGAGATTCACTTGAAACAATAAACAACAGATGAATGGATAAGGAAGTTGTGGTACATAGACACAATGGAATATTCAGTTCATTCAGTCGCTCAGTCGTGTCCGACTCTTGGCGACCCCATGAATTGCAGCACACCAGGCCTCCCTGTCCATTACCAACTCCCGGAGTTCACTCAGACTCAGGTCCACTGAGTCAGTGATGCCATCCAACCATCTCATCCTCTGTCATCCCCTTCTCCTCCTGCCCCCAATCCCTTCCAGCATCAGAGTCTTTTCCAATGAGTCAACTCTTCACATGAGGTGGCCAAAGTACTGGAGTTTCAGCTTTAGCATCATTCCTTCCAAAGAACACCCAGGGCTGATCTCCTTCAGAATGGACTGGTTGGATCTCCTTGCAGTCCAAGAGGCTCTCAAGAGTCTTCTCCAACACCACAGTTCAAAAGCATCAATTCTTTGGCTCTCAGCTTTCTTCACAGTCCCTGCTCACATCCATACATGACTGCTGGAAAAGCCATAGCCTTGACTAGACAAACCTTCGAATTCAGTTATAAAAAGGAGCACATCTGAGTCAGTTCTAATGAGGTGGATGAACCTGGAGCCTATTATAGAGAGTGAAATGAGTCAGAAAGAGAAAGACATATACTGTATATTAATGCATGTATGTGGAATTTAGAAGACAGTACTGATGATCCTACATGCAGGGCAGCAAAGGAGACACAGATTTTGTCCTCAGTGGCAGAAGGCAAGGTGGGATGATGTGAGAGAATAGCATTGAAACATGTATATTACCATATGTAAAGTAGAGGACCAGTGCAAGTTCGATGCACGAAGCAGCACACTCAAAGCCCGTGGTGTTCTGGGACAACCCAGAGGGATGGCATGGGGAGGGAGGCGGGAGGGGTTTTCAGGATGGGGAACAC